>OZ014525.1:236635382-237086806 GCA_963966055.1 Lathyrus aphaca
TAAAGTTGTACATAAAGCAATAAATAAAGCAATAAACAAGAGCACACATAGCACATAACTCCCCCAATAAACACAAACAAACAAGCGCTAGGAGAAACCCACAAAAGAACCAGAAGCCCTGGTTGCAAAGGCTCCCCATCAGAGTCGCCAAGCTGTCGCTCCCCGGACTCTCGTCTCGATGCAGACGCAGACTGTCGGCGATGTTGGAGGTTGAAGGTTGAATAGAGTCGCCAGCTAGGCATTTTTATCCCGAAGGAAAGTTAATACCGCATAAACCTGGAAGGGTATGGATAATACGGTTGCGAACTAGAGAAATTGAGAAAGGGGTTGGTTACGACCTGGGAAGGTATTAGCACCCAGATCGTCCGTCGTACTCGACGGGATCTATGCTTACTTGATTGTGTTTTAAAAGATGGTAATGTTTATGCTAGACTGTGATTAAAAAGCTAGGAAATAAAGTACAGTGTGTCAGTGCAAAAGAAAGGGTGAGTGCTCAAAGACTGAGGCTTAGAAAAGAAAGCTAAAAGAGGGGGAAGAGAAAGAGACTTTTGTTCGATAACCGTTAAGTTATGCCTATGTATCCTCTCGTGCAATGAGGAAGTCAGAATACCGTATTTGGACGGAAAGAGACTGGATGATTTGTTGTGAACTGCTTACTTGTCCATGCTCAAGTGTATGACTCGTCTGGCTCAAGTTCTAAGTGTCTTGCATTAGACGGGAGAAGCGAGTTCTCATTTTCAGAGTGAGTGTGATGAGAAAAGAATCCCGGAGGAAACGATTAATGTTTGTTTTTTTGTTTTCAGTCTTTTATTGTTTTTGGTGTTTTGCATAGGGAAATGAACTTAAGCCTAAATCAAGGGTTGTAAACTCATTATATCCTCCCTGATTAGGGATAATGAGCCTACTTAAGTGTGAGATAAGCATCTCAACTTAATTACCATGATGATATAGGATTAAGATCATTAACCTACTTGTGATTATTAAGATGTTTTTGGATTTTGTTTAGTGTTAAGTAATGAGTTTAATCTCTAATCAGGGATTAGTGAACTCATTACACCATCCTAAGAGAAGGATGATAGACGAGAACACTTAAGCTGAGGAAGACTCCTCAACTTAATCCATGGTTAGGGATTAAATTCATTATATAACAAGCCTTTGTTAAAATGGATTTTAATTAAAGGGTGAGATTCAGAAGTGGATTTTATGTTTGTAAGACTTATCTTGAGGGGGACTTGTCCATTAAACACTAGGGTTAGTCCCTCTTAACAAAAGGAAGAGATGTAACCCTAATATAAGGCCCAAGTTACAACCTTAAGTCTTAGTGATTATTAGGTGTTTTGAATAAGAGGTGTAAACAAATTAAAGGTTTAACACTAAGTATTAAAGTTATACACTCCATCCTAAGATAAGGATGCAAGCATAACCCTAATTCAAAGTCCTAAAGTTTTAAGTGTTTAGCCTCTGATTATGAGATGAGAAGAGAGACTCAAGGAGACTCAAAGGTAAAAAACTAAGGGGAGACTATATACAACTCTAAAATTATCATGCTTGGACATTCCTATGGTTTGTGAGGCTTAAAAGAAAGATCTTCATATGGCCACCAAGGAAAGAGAAGCAGATGAAAAGAGAAGAGAAAGAGAATAGGTTACTTACTTCCTGAAGAAGATAAGTAACCTAAAGGAAAGATATAGGAGAAATAGAGCACAAGTGAAGAAAGTTCACTTCAAAGACATGTAAGTTATGCAAATGAAGAGATACAAAGAAGGTAGGATGTGGAGGCAAATCCACATCCCAATCAACTTACCATAAGCCCCTGAAATGTTAATGTGAGATGTATAAGGAAAGAAATGAAATGAAATGCAACAAGTAATGATGCAATGACCAAGACCAGAAGCAATCATGCAATGCAAATGTGTTATGAAATGATCTAAAGACATGTGAGATGCTTATGAATGTTCATACAAAAGATGAGATGCAAAACAAACATGTTAGAAGCTTAGAAACACATGGATAAACATGAAATGCAATGAATGAAAAGCATACCAAATGAATCAATAAATGATCAGGCAATGCTCTAACATGTCTTAAGATGTCTAAGATGGCATACACATGTATGGAATGTCATGGCAAGTTAATATGATTGAGATATGCAAAGATGAATGCAAATGAACATGAGAAATTAGAGTTTTATGAATGTATGAGATGCATATGACCAAACAGAAGCATACATCATGATAAAAATTTGAAAATGAACTCAAACAAACCCTAAACACATACAAGATCACTCTCCAAAGATGGAGGTCAGAAGCTAAACCTAAAGGAAGTTATGAATTTCCTAAGTTAACTAGGGTTTTTGGGTGGTTCTAAAGGAAAAATGTAAAACAATTTGAAAATGCAATGCAAAATTATGAGTTAATAACCTAGATACTAGATGCAATGTGTGAAAGAATGCAAAAAGAATCAAGTTTAAACTCATCATGGTTGATCAGAAATGATTTTGAAAGTTAGGGTTAGAAAAATGTGAATTTTAGAAACCCTAATTCATGATAAATTGTGAAAACATGATCAAACCTAAAACGAAATTTGTATGGTGAGTTTGTAAATTGTTCTAAATGTGTGAGAATGCATCATGAATATTTTTGTGATTTTTAGATACCTAAATGTATTTTTAATTAATTAAAATCAATTAATTAATTAAATAAAACATTTAAATTATTTAAAAATACATTTTTAATGCAAAAATTAAAAATAAAAATGTTTTTGAGTTTAGAAAAATATTTAAAATGAAAATGCAGAAAATGAGATTTTTATAAACATTTTTGCTATTTTAAAATAAATATGAAAACAAATGCAAAATAAAAATAAAATAAAATGAAAGTAATGCAAAGGGATGGTTGTGATTGAAAGTTGCGTGGATGAGTGGTCCAGATTGATAGTCTGCTTGACTTTGAGTATGGTGATCTAATGGCTCAGGTTTGAAATTACACTTGGCGCGTGATCTAAGGGTCACAAATTAATCTGATTAATTAAACCTAATTAAACTAATTAATTAAACATTAGGGTTTTAATGAGTGATCTGGACCATCCATATGCGCGCTAAGCAAAGATCCTAGGGTCAGAATTCAAACTGGCTAATTAACCCTAATGACACTCAAGCGACCGGAGACAAGCTCCGGTCGTCTTCTCCGGCGAACCAAAAACTCAACTACTCCTATAAGCCACTAAAGCTCACAAATCATGCCCAGAATCACACCCCAAGCATCATAGAACAAGATTCAACAAGCAAATACATTTATTTTTCATCCACAGGCTGAATCGAAACAAACAAGTTTTAGGGTTAAACTTTCAGATCATCAATACATGGCCATTTTTCAACTATTTTCAAAAATAATCACATCATGGTAATCTGGGAAACATGTAGAATCATATTATAACAATAAAAGAGAGTTCTGGAAAATTTGTTCTTGGATGATACCTGAGATGAACCTTTGCAGTTTTGAGCTTTCTGACCCTTTCTTTGATGCAAATCAACCCCAATGGACTCCTTGAAGCTTTTGAAAGGCTTAGAACAAGTTTAGATGGCTTGGTTTGTGAGATACATTTTTGGTTTGGTAGAATTCGTATTTTTGCTAGAGTGGATTTTAGGGCAAAATGGAGGGTGCTTTGTGTTCTATGGATGATTTTGAGGTGAATGGTGAAAGAATGAGTGAGTTTGAGTGGCTAGGCAGTGAGATTCGAAGACTTGAAGTTTTTGCAAGTTTTTGGCAATCTGACCTTATGAGATGTTTCAGGCTTCAATGTTGTGTGAAATGAGGTCTACGATGTTTGTATAAGCCAATGGGATTGATCAGAAAGTGGGTGGTGGCATAGTGTGATTGGTATGAGAGGTTTTGCAAAAAATTCAAAGTTGGAGAACCATAAGCATGGTTGTGGTAAGAGGTGTTTTCAAGGCTTGTCCTGCCTCAACTAACTTCTAGGAGGTCCCTTAGATCAGATTTTGTGAACTGGATGGCTTGATTCATGTGATAGCATGGATTTTGCATTTTACCCTTTTTGAGATATTTGTGAAAATAGCTCATAGAAACTTGTGATCCAAGGCATGATTTTGGTCAAGAAATGTTGCATTATCATGTTATGATGCTTAGAGGTGGATTAGAGGTCATTAGAAGTCTTGAAACTTGATTTTGCAAAAATCCCTCTTTGGCACATACTTGAAAATTATAAGATTTTTCCCAACTTTGAAACATCATATCTTGAGTTCTAGGATGAATCAAGAGGAGTTCTTGTACTTTTTAAAAATTGGAAGATCCAATCTATAACTTTCATGTTTAAAGATTTTTCATTTGAAGCCTTTATGATCAAGAAAGAGGAGGTTGAAAATCTTTCCCAAAATGCAAAGTTTTCATTACAAGTCATGTCCAAAAATGGAAAGTTTGCAAATGGCTTGAAATTATTCAATCTTGTGAACTTCTAACCACTTCTAAGATCAAATAAAGATCATAGAACCTCAAAATGATGAAGGTGAGCCTTTGGTACCATTTGTGGGGGCCTCAAATGCCCTGATTCTGACTTTTCTTGCACAATAAGTTACCAGTTGATCAAGTGACTTCCACAGTGAATTTATTCATCAAATTTGGTACACATGATCCTTATAACATATAAAGACCAATGGAATCAAGAATGACCAAAAAAATTGAGATTAAGGGCCTCAAACCCAAAACCCTAATTTTAGGTCATCTGTGTAGAAAACCCTAGCCTGCCTGGACCAATGCGCAATGCTTTGTGATATCTTGACTTTAATGAACTTTGGGGAGCATAAGATGATCACAGAACACACATGGACCCTCTTAGAATGCTTTAAGGCCTTTGAGATAGCTCAGATCACTTCTTGGATTCATCTGATCATAACCCCTAATTATGCAACTATGCAAATGAAATAACTATGCAGTGTGAGATGGTATGCTTATGCAATGCTATATGAAAAGATCACAAGTCATGGTGTGAGAAAAAGAGAGTGAAAATTTGGGGTGTTTACAATTATGTCAGCACACCATGGTAGAGTGGTTTACGCATAAATTTCTTCCACTGTTTCTTCTTGGATTTATTCATCTAAAGTTAAGGAAGATATCTCACTTTCTAATTGGGATATAAGATGTTCATCAGGGAAATCATTGTTAATTGATATCTAGTCTGGTTTAATCCTGTCCATACGTGATAAGTGGTCGGCTACTAAATTGTCAGTTCCTTTCTTATCCTTAATTTCCAAATCAAACTCTTTTAGCAAAAGGATCCATCTTAGTAATCTAGGTTTCACGTCCTTTTCACTTAGAAGGTATCTAATTGCGGCGTGATCAATATAGATGATGATTTTAGCTCCTACTAGGTAGGAACAGAATTTATCGAGTGTGAACACAACGGATAAGAGTTCTTTCTTTGTTGTGGTGTAATTCATCTGAGCATGGTCTAAAGTCCTACTTGCGTAGTATATTGCGGGAAGTTTCTTATCCTTTCTTTGGCCTAAGACTGCGCCTACAGCGTAATCACTCGCATCACACATAATCTCGAATGGTAGTGTCCAATCAGGTGGTTGCATTATGGGTGCAGTGATAAGATTTATTTTGAGTGTTTCAAATGCTTTTAAGTAGTCTTCGTCAAAGATAAACTCAATGTCCTTCATTAGCAAACCAGTCAACAACTTAGTGATCTTGAAAAAGTCATTAATAAATTGTCGGTAAAAACCAGCGTGTCCTAAGAAACTTCTTATTTCTTTCACGGTTTTAGGAGGTTGAAGGTCTTTTATTACTTCTACTTTTTCTTTATCTACCTCGATGCCTCTGTTGGATATCACATGTCCTAAAACAATTCCTTGTCTGACCATAAAGTGGCACTTTTCCCTATTAAGTACAAGATTCAGTTTTATGCATCTCTTGAGTACCATCTCTAATTTTGATAGACATTCTACAAAGCTTTGTCCGCATATGGAGAAGTCATCCATAAACACTTCCATAATGTCTTCTATGAAATCAGCAAAAATTGCCATCATACACCGTTGAAATGTCATTGGAGCGTTACACAAACCGAACGACATACGACAGTAAAAAAATGTTCCATAGGGGAACGTGAATGTTGTCTTTTCTTGGTCGTGGGGATGAATAGGAATTTAGAAAAATCATGAGTAACCATCTAGGTAGAAAAAGTAAGAATGTTTGGCTTATCTTTCCAACATTTGATCGATGAAGGGTAAAGGAAAATGTTCTTTCTGAGTAGCTTTGTTCAGTTTTCGGTAATCGATACACATTCTACTCCCGATCACTACTCTTTGTGTTATGGACTCACCTTTTAAGTTCTTAGTGACTGTAATGACTCCCTTCTTTGGTATGAAATGCACTGGGATAACCCATTGAATGTCGGATGTTGGATATATAATTTCAGCGTCTAGTAACTTCTTTACTTCATCCTTGACTATCATACTTAAAAACATGTTAAGCATTCTTTGAGACTCTCTAGAGGTCTTACAGTCTTCCTCTAGCATAATGTGGTGCATATATATTGAAGGACTTAATCCTTTTAGACCAGATATGTTGTATCCTAACACAGTTGGGTATTTTCTTAAGACGTCTAATAGTTTTTCGGTTTCGAGATGTCCTAAGTATGCATTTACTATAAATGGTCTTTTAAGTTCTGAATCGAGGAATTCGTATCTAAGACTGTTAGGTAATGCCTTGAGTTCTAGATCAGGTTTATTTGGGTATGGCATATGGTCAGGTGTAAGAGCTAAGCATTCATTTAGACTTTTGTCCCGATAAGGTTCTTTTTAATTATCATCTTCGAAGATCATAGGAGAAAGGATTTTCATTATGTCAGAATAGGTAGTCTCTTATTTTTCCATTTCCCATCTGCACTCGTCAATGACGTCTATAAGGTAACACATATCGTCTATGACTGAAGCTTGGAGGAATTGGGTTAGAATGAATTCGAATTTCTCTTCTCCTACTTTGAATGTTAGCTTGCCTTTCTTCACATCTATGATAGCTTCGGTTGTGGCTAAGAATGGTCTTCCTAGTATGATAGGAGTCGTAGCCTCTTCTTTGATGTCCATGATTATGAAATCAGTTGGGATGTAGAACTGGCCTATTCGCATAGGAACGTTCTCTAGAATACCAACTAGGAATTTTACTGAGAGATCGGCTAGTTAAACTGATATCTCGGTTGGTCTTAGTTGTCCCATATCGAGCTTCTTGCAAATTGATAATGACATAACACTTATATTGGCTCCTAAATCGCATAGAGCTTTGTCTATGACGAACTTTAATATTACACAAGGAATAGAGAAACTTCCTGGATCCTTCAGTTTAAGAGGCATATTATCCACTGTTTTGATATTGTTGTTTGTGTAAATTTGTGGTTGAATCTTAGGTAGATTTAAGTGACCATTTGACATAGTTAGGTTATGAATTTTTAGGAGATTTTTTAACACAATGTTAGATTTAGATTAGAGACCCTAGGGAATTAATTTCATATTTTTTCCAGGACTTTTACCATTTTTTAGTGCATTGACTTTAGTCAACTTTGTCTTTGTAAATCCATCTAGTTTAGCTTAGGATTTTATGATGCATTAGGACTTAGATTAATTAGGCTTGATTTTAGAATATTAGGATGACTTATTATAGTTTATCCACTGATGTTAGAATGTTGATATTATGCAAGATCCTTTAGTTTTAGGACTTAGGCTTAGAAACCGTTCAAGTTGTGTTTACATGAGATGTTTAGCCTTATTTTTGTTTTATGCTTTAATATGCATTTTAAACTATTATGTCCTTATTTTATTTTATGTTTTTTGCCTTAATATTTGTTCTCCACTTGTATAGACTTCCCCATTTTTTAGAACCAACTTAACTTCCTTAGGAAGTAAGTTGAGTTCTAGTTCCTTTCTTATTTTTCTTTTCTTCCTTAGGAATAGAAAAACCTCACAAACCATTAGGATTTCCCTTTTGAATATAATAATTAAATTAGGGTTGAGTCTTAGTTCCCTTAGTTTTTGACTTTTTTCCACTTGAGTCCTTCTTTCTCATCTCATAAAGAAAAATAATAAAATACTTAATAAAGGTTGAATGTTATCATACGACATGAGACTTTGTTGCGGAGTACTTATGCACGTCCCATTTCGGGGCGAGGTGTAGGTTATCTACCATGATGGATAAGTCTTAGTATGAGAATGTTCATAAACAATAAACTCAAAGCACTTCTCATAAAAAAACAATAAACAAAGACGATACATCTTCTCTTCTCCTCTTCCATTCTTTGCGGACGAATGTGACTTGCCTCGACAGTTCAAACAGCGATACGGTAAACACCCTCGAGTCAGAGCCGGTAACACCTGAGCTAGAGTTATGGCAACGTCATCCTAAAAAACACAAACAAATTCCCACATTAGTTAGGTGAACTACGTCGACTCTGATCCTCATTTTCCCGATGAGATACGTAGGCAACGGGGTAGGGCCCGTGCGAGCACATTCTTTATTTTCCCTACATTTCCCCCTTTTTATTTTCATTCTCTTTTCCAGTTCCCTTTCTCATTTCAGTACCAGTTCCAGTTAGCAATTCTTTTGTTCAGTAGCAGTTTATTTCTCACCCTTTGAAAAAAACAAAAGAAGCGTGGATCCCGTCGGGTACGACAGATGATCTGGGGTGCTAATACCTTCCCAGGTCGTAACCGACTCCCGAACCCAGATCTTTGGTTCGCAAGGCCTCGTCCTTTCCTTCTTTCTTAGGTTTATGCAACATTACCTTTCTCATTCATTCGGGATAAAAATGTCTAGCTGGCGACTCTAACTATTCCGCCCAACTTTCGCGTTTGGACTAGGATGAAAATCCCGGGAGTGACAATATAGTCAGGTGTAAGAGATAAGCATTCATTTAAACTCTTCGAATATCAGAGGAGAAGGGATTTTCATTATGTCAGAATATGTGGTCTCTTATTTTTCCATTTTCCATCTGCACTCGTCAATGACGTCTATAAGGTAACACATATCGTCTATGACTAAAGCTTGGAGGAATTGGGTTAGAATGAATTCAAATTTCTCTTCTCCTACTTTGAATGTTAGCTTGCCTTTCTTCACATTTATGATAGCGCCGGCTGTGGCTAAGAATGGTCTTCCTAGTATGATAGGAGTCGTAGCCTCTTCTTTGATGTCCATGATTATGAAATCAGTTGGGATGTAGAACTGGCTTATTCGCATAGGAACGTTCTCTAGAATACCAACTAGGAATTTTACCGAGAGATCAGCTAGTTAAACTGACATCTCGGTTGGTCTTAGTTGTCCTATATCGAGCTTCTTGCAAATTGATAATGGCATAACACTTATATTGGCTCCTAAATCGCATAGAGCTTTGCGTATGACAAACTTTAATATTACACAAGGAATAGAGAAACTTCCTGGATCCTTCAGTTTAAGAGGCATATTATTCTGGATAATAGCGCTACACTTAGTAGTAAGTGTAACTGTTTCTTTCTCATCGATTTTATTTTTGTTGGATAAGATCTCTTTCAGAAATTTAGCATATGAGGGCATCTGAGTAATAGCTTTTGTAAAGGGTATTGTGATGTTTAACTGTTTCAGAAGCTCTACAAACTTCTTGAATTATCCCATAGTTTTAGAAATTGTTAACTGTTGGGGGTACAAAATCGGTGTTTTATATGGTGTCGGAGGTACATAAGGTTTTTCCTTTTTCTCAGCCTCTTGTTCTTTGGCTTCCTTTTCCTATGGCTTTCTTTTCCGCTTCTTTGTATAACTGTATTTGCATGACCTTTAGGATTTGGTTGTGGCTGTCCAGGAAGCGTCTCAGTTGGGGAAGCAGTGGATGCTTGTTGTTGGGCTACTTGATAAATTTGAGTTTCTAACATCTTGTTATGAGTAGCTAAAGCATCTACTTTGGTCACCAATTGTTTGATCTTCTCACTAGTATGGATGTTTTGGTTCACGAACTCCTAGTTTTTTTAGTTTGTGTGGCTATGAAGTTTTCCATCATCAATTCAAGGTTTGATTTTCTAGGAGCATTTCGATTGGGTGCGGAAGCTTTTTTGTATCCCGGTGGTACAACTGGTGCTTGGTTAGGCGCATACAAGGCGTTGTTGTTCTTGTAAGAGAAATTTGGATAATTCTTCCATCCTGGGTTGTAGGTGTTGGAATAAGGATTTCCTTGAGCATAGTTCACCTGATCTGTGGTTAATCCGACAAGAAGTTAACATTTTGTTAGTGTGTGTCCTGGAATTCCACAAATTTTGCAATTTGGAGTTACGACAGCCACGGTGGCTGGTGGTGTCATGGTCAAGTTATCGATTTTCTGGGCTATGGCATCCATCTTAGAATATACGTGATCTAAACTTCTCACTTCATACATTCCTCCCTTAGTTTGGTTCTTCTCTACAATTTTTCTTTCTCCTCCCCATTGGCATTGATTTTGAGCCATGTTCTCAATTATGTTATAGGCTTCATTATATGGTTTATCCATAAGAGCGTCGCTCGCGGCAACGTCTATCATCATCCTCGTGTTGTATTTAAGTCCATTATAGAAGGTAATGATGGTTACCCAATTTTCAAACCCATGGTATGGATATAATCTCAATATATCCTTGTATCTTTCCCACGCTTCTTAAAGTGATTCAGCATCTTTCTGTCGAAATCTGTTAATCTGATCTTTCAGCATAGTTATCTTGCTTGGCGGGAAATAATGAGATAGGAAGACTTTCTCTAGTTCTGCCCATGTTGTGACAGAGTTGGCTGGTAGAGATTGTAACCATGCCCAAGCTCTATCTCTTAAAGAGAACAAAAAGAGTCCCAATCTTATTGCGTCTTGGGTTACACCATTTTCTTTCACGGTATCTACGTATTACAAAAACTTCATCAGATGTTCATTCGGGTCGTCCATAGGATTTCCAGAAAACTAGTTCTGTTGTATAGCTTGCAGCAGTGAAGGTTTCAGTTCAAAATCATTTCAGGTAATGGCTGGTGCGATAATATTGTTGTGCGGTTCTTGTTAATTTGGAGTCATATAAGACTTGAGTGAACGTGGTGCTAATCTGTTTTCGGTCATGTGTGGTTCTTCAACTGGTTCTGGTATGATATCTTCAAGTAAAAGCGTTTCATTGGTTTTGGTTTGGCGTCTCGAACTTATGAAGCGTTCTACTTCATCGATCTGGGGTTCTAAGTCTTCGCATCGGGAGAGAGTACTAGACATACAATCGACAAAGAGTAAATTTTGTTGCCTTAGACTAGACGGTGCAACAACTAATTTCACTACTGACTAAATCTAGTTCCCCGACAACATCGCCAAAAACTAGATCGCGACTTTCTGAGTCTAAAGATTCTAACTGCAAGTATACAGCTTAATCGCATAGTAATAAAAGATATTGATCCCACAGAGACTCGATAATCAACCTAGCGGTATCGGGTGTTACTATGTTTAGCTAAGATGAGTAATATTTTAGTTTTAGAGGGCGAGAAAATAATAATTATAAATTAAGTTAAATTATTAATAAAGGTATTGATAAGTAATTGGTTCGCCTTCATGAATTCAATAAAGGGTCGGCTTATTAAGGTTTGTTAAGTTATCTTTCCGTAGAAACTGTCGGTTTAAAAGTTGTTTACTCACAATCTCGTGGTCTTTCCTATTACTATACTCCGAAGTTCAATTGAGCACTCTCATTGTGTCAATTCAAGTTAGAAATACTTTTTGGAAACCTAGAGGTTCTAATTGGTTTTAAAGTGCTTCCGTTGTATTTAAAACAATGCTAGATTTCAGCTATCCAGTTACAATTTCACACTCCCGTGGTATTAATCCTAACCTTTTATACTTTCTTACTCTCGTAAAAAAAAGTTGTTTATATTAAGAAATCTAAACCAAAAAGTAACTTAATTTAAGGTCTTAGTCTAGTTCTATTGAATTCGTTCTGGTTAGACAATCACATACCGATTAACGGTTTAGCCAGACATATTAAATAAATGCAAAGAAAGGTAGAAGAAGAATTGCATAAAAATAAATGGCATGATAATTAAATGGTAAATCATTAAAATATAGAAACCTGGATGAAATATTCTTGATCAACCAAACTTTGCATAAATTAAACTAAAACGAATATGCAATGGCTGAAAGAATTAAATGGTGATAGTTTCCTAATGATGGAGGCTATCAGTTTGGTTTTGTAATGGAAAAATGAAATCAATACTGAAACAAAAATAAAATAAGCTCTTAACTTTGAATGGAAATTTGGCAACAATTCTGTTTGTAAACGAAGCTCCCTTTGCAATTGGTGGAAGCTGCTATTTATAGCTTCTACAGCTTGAGTTTGTTGAGAATTGCACGAAGTGAAAATTTCTCGGGCCTTGACTACAAGAATTGGACTGAGGTTGTGTAGGGTTGAGGAAATTTCTCTGTTGAATGATAAGAATGCGCGCACCAGCTATCTGTTTTTGACTGAACTGATACGTATTTAGGTTTCTAGAATAAACTGTGTGACTGTCGTCTTGGGCATGTGACGATCGTCTGGGATGTAAGACGGTTGTCTCACTTCTGTGACGGTCGTCCTACAAATAAAACACAGAAACTTCATTTTGGCTTCTGTTTTGCCTCATTTCTTGTCCTACAAGTCTCATTTTCATTATTTGCTTCCAAAAGTCAAGTGTAACTGAATACCTGCAAAATAAACACAAATCTCACGTAATATCGTTTGAAATAAACAAATTAATAACTTAAATGATCAGAAACCATACTAAATAATCAATACAAATTCGAGTTATCAGAATGACATCAAATCCAATCTCAAATGGTAAACCATCATAAATTTGGTTGTATTGGTCCACTATGAAATTTTACAGTATCCTTTAGCATAAATGATAATCAAAGACAAAATGTTTAAATCCTTATACTTAATCCTTAAGCTTTACAATCCTATTTCTTGAATCTTTTTAAACTACACACAACTCACAAGGCATCTAAAATCTCTAAGATCCACAATTTTGAGTTGAATCACCTTCAAATATCATAAGCACTCAAACCTCCCTTTAAACAATTATCTTTACTCAATTCCATCAGGATTACCTTGTTCGGGTCTTTGAACTGGTGACAGATGGTAGAAACTCCAAATTCTCTTTGGATAAGCTTTCTTCTTTTTCTTCAATGAAAATCACTCATCAGAATAGAAAAAAAAACAGTTTTTCATCTTGAAAACATTCATAGAATCATTAGTACACTTAATGAACTCCTCATAACAAGAACTCATACTCTCTATTAGATTTGAGCAACATACATACTCACCAATGGTGTTTAGTGTTTGAGGTATATAATAAGTTTAAGAAAATCTCTCACAAACCAAAGTTTCTCGCTTAAGAGATTTTTGAGAAAGATTATTTCTTCTAGATGACTTTTAGAGAGAATTAAACGTGTGCATGATGAACTACAAATGTTATCAGAGGTTGTTGAAAATTTTAGAGAGAAAATTTTATATATGTGTTAGATATGAAGCACAAAAACAGTGTAAAAATGGCTATTTTATTCAAGTTAAATGGATACAAAATGATTTGAGTCAAGATATGAGAAGATTTGAATCAAGTAATAAAAACTGAAGAAAACACATTCTAACTGTGATTTGAATCATGATTAGAGTCAACTGATTTGAATCTTGATTCCAGTCATATGATTTGAATCACATCAAACCTTGATTTGAATAACGTTTTGAGCATTAACTCATTTTACAAAGGAAGTGTTCATGATTCGAATCAAATGGGATCGTGATTAAAATCATGTTTCCCGAACTCAATATTTGTAAATCATGAAAGCTCGTGATTCGAATTGAAACTACTCATGATCTTAAGCATTCTAAATAACATTGCTTGATTCAAATCATCCAAATCTTTTATTTGAGTCAACTATGTTGACTTTAGTCAAATTTTCATTTTATACAATAAAAATTGTTAGACGCTGTGGCGAGTGATCTAGAGGGGGGGGGGTGAATGGATCACCTCCTTGATTTCAAGGTTTTAAAACGATTTTCAGAGTTTTCAAAGAATTACGGAAACGAAGGTCCCGAATATACAAGCGTCTATTCTGAACCGGCCACTAGAAGACCAGACAAGCGATAACGTGCTGGATTTACGATTGCGATGATAAAGGATTAAATACACAATATGAAAAACAGTTGAATGCACCTATCACTAAAGCTATTTCCAATGAATCGAAAAACAAATTAAAACGTAAATAGAGATAGAGAAGAGATACAATACGCCGAGATTTGGTAACGAAGTTCCCCACGTTCATCCTCGCGTGTGGGTACGTCTCCCTCTCAATTTCAAATCGAAATTGAGAACTCTTATATCAAAATTGCTGAATCCGTCGATTACAAGGTTGCAATACAAACACCAGAATTCTAAACACCTAGAACTTCCTATTGTATCAAATTTTACTTGATCTGAGCCCAATCAAGATTCCCTGCAAGTTATACACTCAATTCACCGGTTCCACGACCTATTTGCGAAATCCCCCGATTTCCAAAACTCTCGCTGCGGCTGAATCTGACTTGTAAACGTGACTAACAAACCCTCAAGAACACGCCCGTTCTTGAAGGAAAACCCAGTTGGTTTTGCCTTGAAACCTTCTATCAATCTTCAACTCAGCTGGATCTCCGATCGTACCACTGAACGTTATCCCGAAAGCCTTCAATTCACAGGACAACAAACACTTCCTTGTTGATGTTCTTGAATTAAGATCATTGAGAAGATGATGAAGATGAATTTGATTCTAGGTTTCAAGCTTGCTCAACATTGAAGTTCCAACACTCCAAAAACCCTATCTTGATGTGTTCTTCAATGATCTAACACTTTGAAAATTCGCATCTGATTTTTCTGTGATCTGTAATCTGTTCACACTAAATGAAACACTTCACAATTATATATCAGATTCTGTTAGAGGAAAAACAGATTAATGAATCGATTCAAGCTTTGATGAATCGATACATACTGATCATTTTTGAAAAAACAGAACCATTTAAACAGCATGAATCGATACATCATAAGATGAATCGATTCATTTTGCGAATTTCCAGAAACCTTCAAATAGCATGAATCGATTCATGCTAGAATGTATCGATTCATTATGCGTGTTTTTCCAAAAGTTCAAAAACATTGAAAAACAAAAGAACCAAAACTAAAGCAAGCATATTTCTTAATGTTAAACAAACACAAACACTTAAAATTTATAATCAATCAAAAACTAAGGTTGCTCACAAACTCCCCCTTTTTGATGATGACAAAATTTTGAAGTGTGAAAGAGTACTCCCCCTGAGTTTGTGCCTGTCATTGTCTTTTCACACTTGCCTTTTTCTCCCCCTTTGTCAACAACAAGAAAGAGTTATAGGTGAAGAACCAGAAACAACAAAACTAAGATACAGAAGCAAAGTTCACTCACAAAGAATGAAGCATAAAGCGCAAACAGTTTAAATAAAAGTAAATTACATAATCCTAGGCAGTGAAATTGGCAAATAAAGTTGCGAATTACATAACCAAACCAAACCATAAATTGTTCAAACAAGAAAAACAAAGAAACTTAAGCAACAAACAATGATGAAATGCAAAATGAAATGCTTCAATGAGGAAAATGGCCACCACACGACTCCGCATCATCTCGATCAGGGTCACGGAAGCTTGGAGGAGGAGGTGGAGGAGGAAATTCATCTGGATTCTGCCCCATAAAAGCATAACGCCTGAAACGCTGCTGAACTTCTGTGCTTTGAAACCGTTCCATAATCCCCGGGTGCGAACGACAATCATCCATAAATCCAGACATCTCATTATAGAACACTTGATGCCACTTAACCAATTCAGTATGCCATGAATATTGATTATGGTACATTCGAGTATGCTCATCATGCCATTCACGATGCTCCTTATGCCATTCCGTTTGCTGGATATGCCACGCACGAGCTTCCTCATGCCGGACATTGTTTGCAACTTCCAATTGTGCAAACATATCAGTGAGATAGGCTGGAGCAGCAGTGGATGAAGTCGGTGGAGCCGATGAGGGAGCGGGATCATAGTTTGTAGGAGACCACCGTTGTGGTACCCACTCACCCCAACCGGTGTTGGCATTCGTATCAGGAGGATTTTCAGCTTCTTCCATTTCTTCATCCCTTTGTTCTTCAACATAAATGTGTTCAGCCAGAGTGTCAAAGTTGTAGATGCGAGTTCGAGTGCTGCGTTCAAAGAAATAGTAGCAACGACGCTCGATATCCCATCCATAACCCATATGAGAGAGTGTGGCATTGTTGAATTCTTGCACACTAGAGGCTGATAAGAGAGGCACAGGAGGAAAAGTCACTTTCCAAAACTTGAGAATCCGCATGATCTGAGCAGCATATGCCAGGGTGATGTTTTTGGAGTTGTTCCGCGTAAGAAAGATACGCCTGACAAAGTAATTGGCCCAGTTTAAGGGTATCTTCTTCTGCAAAATGTACAATAAATGGATATCCGACTTGTCCAATTGAGAATGCCCACCGGACCTTGGACGCAAGATATGCGAAAGGATCCAGTGCAGAATTCTTGGAACACTTTTGATCATACCAGAAGTCAGAGGCTCATCATCAGCAAGAGGCCTATCCAATTTAGAAATGGATGCACAGAATTCCTTCAACTTAAACTGAGTTTCAAAGTTCTGGTCATGCCACATCTGCAATTCAGCCGACACAGATGGCAGACTGAACACTGTGGACCAGTCATCAGCCTCAAAACGGTAAGTTCTGGTTCCAATCGAACACTTGAACGAGTATCCTTTTCCAGTTTTCACACCAGCATAGAAAGCACGAATAAAGTCTTCATGATACTCATCTTTACTAGTTAAAAAGGATCCAAGATTTTGTGCGTCGATTAAATCCACAACTTCTTCTAAACTAAGAATACGTACATCACTAGTATCGAAAATATGTGGTTTCATAACTAACCTTGATTTAAAGGAAGCTTCAAATTCTTCAATAATGGCCGGATGAAGAATTGCAGTCCCGGATGGAGGAATTTCAGGAATTGCAGCCTGATGAGAAGACCCAATGGGTTCCTTGCCTTTTCGTTTTGCTCTTTCTCTTGGAATCAAAACTCTTGGAGGCATGGTGGAAGATTAGGGTTTGAGAGAAGAGGGGTTTTTGAGACAGTTAGGGTTTGATGCAAATGAAGGAAATGATGCAAATGAGATAATGAGAGAGACATAATGGGGTTTTGTAACTGATACAAATGTCATGGCAGTTGCTGATGTGTCGATTCATTAAAAACATAAACTGAATTTACGCCAGAATGAATCGATTCATCCCTGTATGTATCGATTCATTTCACGAAAAATTTTAAAAGCAGAATGCTATGTATTGATTCAAGACATTATGAATCAATACATACTGTAACTGGTTTGAAAGAAATTTAAAATAAAATCAACATGAATCGACTCAAGAAGATTGGGATCGATGCATTTTGCGTATTTTGGAATTTCAGATGACAATGAATCGATACAAGTAATTATGAATCAATACATACTGTAACTGGTTTGATAGAAATTAAACTAAAATCAATATGAATCGATTCATGAGGGTTGGGATCGATTCATTATGCGAAAATTTGAAGTTTCAGTGGTTATTGCAAGAATGGACACACCAATGACTATGCAAAACAACCATTATGCAGCAGAATGAATCACAACATTATATACATGCTTAAGAATACTTTACAAATAAAAACATCAATGTTCAAACATTCAATTGAAAAGAAGTTCATGAAAACAAGTAATCAATTCTCAAACATACATTGATCATACACTATCAACAAAGTGAAGAGAGGAACAATATTACCTCCGTCGTAGTATTCTCATGAGGCACTAGTGAAGACTACAATCAGAACTTAGCAAATACGATGAGATGAAAAGAAACAACAACAATCAAACTTAAGGCACCAATGCAGAGAGATCAAGAATCCCTAATTTGCGACGAATGTTGAAGAATGGTTCAGTTGCAAAAGATTTAGTGAAAATGTCAGCAAGCTGATTTTTAGTATCAACATGCTCAAAGACAACATCTCCTTTTTCAACATGATCGCTAAGGAAGTGATGTCGAATCTCAATATGTTTGGTGCGCGAGTGTAAAACAGGATTCTTAGTGAGATTAATGGCACTAGTGTTGTCACATTTAATTGGAATATGTTTAAGTTCAATGTCAAAGTCTTGTAGTTGTTGTCTTAGCCACAAAATTTGAGCACAACAGCTACCAGCTGCAACATACTCAGCCTCTGCAGTAGACAAAGCTACGGATACTTTCTTTTTACTATGCCAACTTATTAAAGAATTTGAAAACATATGACATGTGCCACTAGTGCTTTTCCTATCTGATTTGCAGCCAGCAAAATCAGAATCAGAATAACCTACTAAGCTGAAATCGCTTCCTTTGGAATACCAAAGCCCGTATTTAGGTGTTCCATTAAGATACCTAAATATACGCTTGACTGATTTTAAGAGAGATTCCTTAGGATTTGATTGATATCTTGTACACATACACACACTAAACATGATGTCCGGTCTAGAAGCAGTAAGATACAAGAGAGATCCAATCATACCTCTATACCTTTTGACATCAACATACTTACCATGTTCATCTTTGTCCAAGTTTCCATTGGTAGGCATAGGAGTGTCAATTGATTTAGAATCATTCATTCCAAAACGTTTGAGCAGCTCTCTACAATATTTTGTTTGACATACTGTTGTACCTTCATCAAGTTGCTTTATTTGGAGGCCTAAGAAGTAGTTCAACTCCCCCATGAGACTCATCTCAAACTCACCCTGCATAACATTAGAAAATTCTTCGACCAAGTGTATGTTAGTTGAACCAAAAATAATATCGTCTACATAAACTTGAACTAAAAGAATGTGCTTTCCTTTGTGTTTAATGAAGAGTGTATTATCCACTTTACCTCTAGAATATCCATGATCAAGTAGAAATTTGCTAAGTCTTTCGTACCACACACGGGGTGCTTGCTTAAGACCATAGAAAGCATGCTTTAATTTGTAAACGTGATCTAGATATTCAGAATTTTCAAAACCGGGAGGTTGTGAAACATATACTTCTTCATTTATAACACCATTTAAAAACGCACTCTTTACGTCCATTTGGTAAAGCTTAAAATTCATAGAACACGCATAGGCAAGCAAAAGGCGTATGGCTTCAAGGCGAGCAACCGGAGCATAAGTCTCCTCATAATCTATGCCCTCCTCTTGGTTATACACTTGTGCTACCAAGCGTGCCTTGTTTCTAGTTATCACTCCACTTTCATCAAGTTTATTCCTAAAAACCCATTTAGTACCTATGATGTGATGATCTCGCGGACGAGGGACAAGTTCCCAAACGTCATTTCTTTTAAATTGATTCAGCTCTTCTTGCATGGCCATTAGCCAAAATTCATCAACCAAGGCCTCTTTAGCATTTTTAGGTTCCACTTGTGATACAAAAGCGAAGTGAGAACAAAAATTACTTATCTTAGAACGAGTCAACACTCCCTTTGAAATGTCTCCCAATATATTGTCTATGGGGTGGTCTTTAGAGGATTTCCAAGCTGGTGGAAGATCCTTCACTTCGAATGTTCCTTCCTCTTTATCTTTTTCACGACATGTATCTTCCTCCTTCTCAATAGCAACCACTTCGGATTGATCAATTTCCGAACCATCTTCTTTGAGTATGTCTTGTGTAGATACACCTGCGTCATTAAAAGAGATACCTTTTCCGACAATTTTTGGGTAAGACTCATCAAAAGAAACATGGACAGATTCTTCAACAGAAAGTAAACTCCTATTATACACTCTATATGCTTTGCTTGATTGAGAGTAACCAAGAAAAATACCTTCATCAGCTTTGGCATCAAACTTCCCAAGATTTTCCTTACCGTTATTCAAAACAAAACATTTACAACCGAACACATGAAGATGAGACAAGTTTGGCTTTCTACCTTTTAAAATTTCATAAGGGGTTTTATTCAAAATAGGACGAATTAAAATCCTATTCAAAACATAACAAGCTATGCTAATTGCATCAGCCCAAAAGTATTTTGGTAATCCACCTTCATTGAGCATTCTTCTTGCCAATTCCTCTAAAACTCGATTTTTGCGTTCCACAACAACGTTTTGTTGTGGAGTTCGAGGAGCTGAAAAGTTGTGCTCAATGCCATACTTGTCACAATACTTATCAAAGAGATGGTTTTGAAATTCACCTCCATGATCGCTTCGGATTGTAACTATTTTAGAATTCATTTTGTTTTGGGACAACTTTGCAAAACTTTTGAAAGCAGAAAAAGTTTCATCTTTGCTATGAAGGAATATAGTCCAAGTGAATCTAGAGTAGTCATCTACTATTACGAAACCATAATAGTTTCCACCTAAGCTCTTTGTCCTAGATGGTCCAAAGAGATCCATATGGAGAAGCTCAAGGGGTCTTGAAGTTGAAATTATATTTTTAGATTTAAAAGAGACCCTTGTTTGTTTTCCCATTTGGCAAGCATCACATAGGTGGTCTTTTGAAAATTTTATTTTTGGAAGACCTACTACTAGATCCTTGGATACAACCTTATTAAGCAAATCGAAATTAACATGCGCTAAGCTTCTATGCCATAGCCATGAATCATCATTTAAGGCTACTAGACATTTAGTGCTTGTTAAGGATACACTCAAGAGATCAAGCATATATATATATTGTTTACTCTTACACCCTTAAACACAACATTTTGTTCGGTATGTTCAATTTTGCAACATGTTTTTGTGAAAGAAACTTTATAACCTTTGTCGCATAGTTGACTTATACTTAACAAATTGTGTTTAAGTCCCTCTACAAGATGTACATCAGAAATAGTAGTGGTAGAGGGATTACCTACACTACCTTTACCAAGTATAGCTCCTTTGTTATTGTCTCCATAAGTAACATACCCCTTTTTCTTTGCTTTGAAGTTAATAAAAAGTGATATGTCACCTGTCATGTGCCTTGAACACCCGCTGTCCAGAAACCATCTTCTTTCCATGGATGCAAGACACTCATCCTACAATATCAAAAGAAAGAGGTAGGTACCCAATTTTCATTGGGTCCAAGTGGGTAAGTGGTGGTTGTCTATAGGCTTCCATTGATAAATGCCTTTAGGCACAAGAAATCTTCTAAACTTGCATTTCTCAATGGTATGGCCAGCATGACAACAATAATGACAAACACTACGATAATGATGATGTTTACTATTGGTCCTTAAATCCCTTGGAACAAAAGAATTTTTTGCATATGGAGGATTTAATGACTTTTTGAACAACCTAGTATCAACGGCATAAGTAATCTTAGGTTGCAAGGCTTTTTCCAATTTGGCTTTAAGAGAGATGACCTCTTGTTGCCAAATGTGGCACCTTTCACAATGCCTTATTTTACTACAACCATCAATATCAATAACTTTTGAATTTTCTGCAATACTAGCTTTCAAGCATTCTAAATCTTTTTCAGCATATTGTACTTTACCTTCCAAGTATGAAAATTTTTTTTTATCAGAAGCTAATCTTTTAAATGCTTCTTTAGCTTCATTATGCAGTTTTTCAAAAGCTACTTTCAATTCAGAAAAAGACATAGAAGAGAAGTTGTTATAATAAGCTTGTTTTACCTTTTTATCATCACTTTTCTTCTTATGGTGGGACTGATTTTTGGTGTGAGCCATAAGACACAAATTTGCGGTTTCATCGTTATCACTTGTGCATTGTGTACTTGATGAATCACTATCACTCTCCCAAGCAATGTAAGCTCTTCTTTGCTTATTATTATACCTTCTTGGTGGAGCTTTTCCTTTATCCTTTTTCTTTAAAGGACAATCCGTTTTATAATGTCCGGACTTGCCACAATTAAAGCAAGACCCTCTTTCTCTATTCTTCTTAATCTCTTCCTGTTTTAAATCCATAGATTGTCTTCTGAAATTTATGAGATTTTTGTCGGAGTGCTTGATTCCATTCTTTCGAATGAATCTATTATATCTCCTAACAAAAAGTCCCATTTCTTCGTCACCGGAGTCTTCGTCACTACTTGACTCATTGTTGCTTAGCTCTTTTTGTGAGGACTTTGAGTTAGAAGCCATGAGAGCTATAGGCCTCTTCTCACCCTCTTTGTATTTATTCTTCTCCTTTCCCTTTCTACTTTTGTTCTCAAACTTTTCTAGACTTTCTAGTTCTTGCTGATGTTCCTCCAGCTTTCCAAACAAAGTAGTCATTGTGAGTGTCGTTAGATCATTGGCTTCCTTGATAGCTGTTACTTTAGGTTGCCATTCCCTGCTAAGACATCTCAGAATTTTATTAGTAGCAATATCATTGGAAACAGGTTTTCCAAGTGCATTCAAACGATTAATGAGATGAACAAATCTCTTTTGCATGTCGGGAATAGATTCTCCTTGTTTCATGCGAAAGAGTTCGAACTCTTGATTAAGTGTGTTAATGCGGGACTGTTTTACTTCAGTTGTACCTTCATGTGCAATTTCTAAAGCATTCCACATTTCTTTAGCTGTCGAGCAATGGGAAACTCGATAATACTCATCTGTACTAAGTGCTGAAATTAGCATATTTCGAGCTCTCCAATCACTTGACCACTTTTTCTCATCTTTTTCATCCCAATCATCTTCTGGTTTAGGTACTATGGTACCTGCCTCATTCATCATGGTAATTTGAAAAGGACCATTTTGAATGGCAGCCCATACGCGCCTATCAACAGAATTTATATGTACTCGCATGCAGTCTTTCCAGTAGCCATAATTTTCACCATTGAAAACAGGAGCTCTATTATACGCCCCCTTTGGTTCAGAATCCATAACGTTACAGGCAGCCACAAAGCACTAGCGAACCGGTGCTCTGATACCACTTGTTAGACGCTGTGGCGAGTGATCTAGAGGGTGGGTGAATGGATCACCTCCTTGATTTCAAGGTTTTAAAACGATTTTCAGAGTTTTCAAAGAATTACGGAAACGAAGGTCCCGAATATACAAGCGTCTATTCTGAACCGGCCACTAGAAGACCAGACAAGCGATAACGTGCTGGATTTACGATTGCGATGATAAAGGATTAAACACACAATATGAAAAACAGTTGAATGCACCTATCACTAAAGCTATTTCCAATGAATCGAAAAACAAATTAAAACATAAATAGAGATAGAGAAGAGATACAATACGCCGAGATTTGGTAAGGAAGTTCCCCACGTCCGTCCTCGCGTGTGGGTACGTCTCCCTCTCAATTTCAAATCAAAATTGAGAACTCTTATATCAAAATTGCTGAATCCGTCGATTACAAGGTTGCAATACAAACACCAGAATTCTAAACACCTAGAACTTCCTATTGTATCAACCTTTACTTGATCTGAGCCCAATCAAGATTCCCTGCAAGTTATACACTCAATTCACCGGTTCCACGACCTATTTGCGAAATCCCCCGATTTCCAAAACTCTCGCTGCGGCTGAATCTGACTTGTAAACGTGACTAACAAACCCTCAAGAACACGCCCGTTCTTGAAGGAAAACCCAGCTGGTTTTTCCTTGAAACCTTCTATCAATCTTCAACTCAGCTGGATCTCCGATCGTACCACTGAACGTTATCCCGAAAGCCTTCAATTCACAGGACAACAAACACTTCCTTGTTGATGTTCTTCAATTAAGATCTTTGAGAAGATGATGAAGATGAATTTGATTCTAGGTTTCAAGCTTGATCAACATTGAAGTTCCAACACTCCAAAAAACCTATCTTGATGTGTTCTTCAATGATCTGACACTTTGAAAATTCGCATCTGATTTTTCTGTGATCTGTAATCTGTTCACACTAAATGAAACACTTCACAATTATATATCAGATTCTGTTAGAGGAAAAACAAATTAATGAATCGATTCAAGCTTTGATGAATCGATACATACTGATCATTTTTGAAAAAACAGAACCATTTAAACAGCATGAATCGATACATCATAAGATGAATCGATTCATTTTGCGAATTTCCAGAAACCTTCAAACAGCATGAATCGATTCATGCTAGAATGTATCGATTCATTATGCGTGTTTTTCCAAAAGTTCAAAAACATTGAAAAACAAAAGAACCAAAACTAAAGCAAGCATATTTCTTAATGTGAAACAAACACAAACACTTAAAATTTATAATCAATCAAAAACTAAGGTTGCTCACAAAAATGATTTTCATCCTAGGAGTGAGTGAGAGACTTATGTGAGGAACTAACACTACTACGAAAAACTCATTTAACAACGGTCTGGAAAGATATATAATGACGCATACACATGTGTTGTTATGTAGAGTGTTATTGTATATATTGTACTTACAATGACGGTCCTAGAACCGTTGTTGTATTCTAGAAAGTGTGTGCCATATCACAACAGTTAGTTTACACAACCATTACGATATAACTAAAGGTAATCTGGTTCGATTCTCAGTGAAAACATTGTTTTATTTTTATTATTCAACACATAACTACGGTTAGGTTTGTAACCGCTGTCAAAACATCTGTTCTAAATATAAAAATTCACTGCTTATTATCAAATTCTTCCTCTATTTTATCCTGTCAAAACATCTTATGTTTACATATAACACAATATATTCATCAAAACTGTGGTTGTTTACATATATAACACAATTTTACATCAAAGACTAACATTATATTCTTATCAAATAGTCAAAAACGCTATATATGTACATTGAAAGCTAACTGTCAAACCAGGTTTGTTTACATCAAAATATATGTTCAGCAAAATAAATATTGAGGAATATTAAGCAGATTGTTGACCCTTAAGCAGATTGTGCATATACGCCCAACGTTTGCGAAGATCTACAAAGTCCTCGAGGGGGAATGGGGTTTGGTCTTTAAACATCTACATAAGAAAGAGAAAAATATTGAATATCATGTATGATAATAATTCAATAGTCAACTTATATATTAATTAAATATATACCTTATCCCTTGAGTCAGCAATGCCGCCAAGGACAATGTTTAACATGTGTTTCATGAAATAATACCCACACTCGTAACTCCCGGGTTGTTTCCTCATCTAAAAATTTATGAAATAATTACATGAATATAAACATATATGAATGTAAATGTAAATGTAAAGAAATAATTACATGATACTAACCTTAGGAGCCACCCATGTCGGCTTTTTTTTTAACATTCCTCAACATATTAACTTGTTCCACATAACTTCACATTGACAATGAATTCAACATATTACATATGATAAACTAATTACAATTAATGTCAAAGAAATTGATATTAAACATAGACACTCACATTTGAATCATTTCTTTCATGTGTTTGTGGAGTGGAGTATGCAAGGAATACAGTGTAGTCATCGTATTTGTCCTAAATGATATTATGATCAATTGCCAATGACCACTGAAAGAACACGAGAATATATATATATATATATATATATATATATATATATATGTATATATATATATATATATATATATATATAGTTTTTACTAAAACAAAACTAAATATAGAATATCTAAATAAATTACAACAATACATACCAATAGAGGAATGGTGCAAGGTAACATTCTTTTCCTCCCTCATTTAGCTGACTTCTAAGGTAATATTCCATTATTTGTTTCATTATATGCCCACATAATATATGATGGCTCTAAGATTCCATAAATACTTGTTTTATTCAACTCTATACAAAGACGGTGAATGTACCTAAATGGTCAAAGAAAATGAATCCATTAAGGGAGAACATACAAAAGTTGATAATTTTAATAACATGTAAATTCGACAATATACTTACATGCACCAAAATTGCAAAATACATACGTCAAGACACTTAAATCCGGAGAGAAAATCCCTTACTTCTTCAGGATCATAATACATAATGTCCAGTTGCTGGCAATGTTCTAACGGGAGAGGTTACGATAAATTTATTGATGCAATGAAGATGTATAAATTAGTGATTTCATTTGTACTAGGTCCAATAGTCCATTATGTTTATCCACATGAGGGAGGGGTTATTACTTCCTCTTGTAGAAGCGCGATTTACAACACTTCTACTTGGAGTTTGATGATCATCACCATCCAACATAATGATTATCTTCATTTGTTCGTTGTATGAGGTTTTTACCTAATCTCTATATCATAACATTGAATTACAACATAAATAAAAAATAAGCATAATATATCATACATCTCAAGTAAAGCACATACCGAATATAACTCTTGTAACTTTTCCATGTCTTTTTCCCTTTTTTCCATCTCCTCTTCAAACATCCTCTTTTGTTCTTCCAATTGCCTCTCAACTTTTTCAATCTTTTGTCGTTGAACATGCAATTTAGGGGTTTCATTTCTTCTCTTTTGATACCCAAAGTATGATCTCAAGCCAACACCTTATCCAACACTATGAACACGACCTCCATGCTCACCTGTTCCAATAGCTTCCACTAATATGTCATGTCGTGCTTTCAGAACAAATGTGCCTTCATGGGCTGCCACAACCAAATTATCCTACACAACATGAACAACTTAGATAATCAAACGCATTTAATTAACATAATCAAAATAAAACGTATACTTACAATTTTCTCAGCAACTACTCTTGAAGCCTCAGAGGTGTACTCTCCATTAGGTCTTACTCGAGCCCTCTTCCATTTCTTGTGTCTTGATGGTGGATATGGAATGTCATCATCTCCCATTAGTTGTTGTTTTTCAATCATCATTGTCTTCTCAAGTTTCATGTAACCCCCACAAGACAATCTATGGGGGTACATGTTTTTCGCCTTGTTTTGAACCCCTGCTTCGCTTTTAGCCTGCTATTAACAAAGTGGTTAATGTGTATGATTAGTATCTATAACTCATCAGTATAACATTATCGATTAAATAAGACTATTACTAACCTTGAATTCCTCATAACGACGTGTCTTCGCAAACCTGTGCCACACCTTCTTCGATATAAAATTATGTTGAATCCATGGACATTCAAGACCGCTCTTAGGCTTTGTAATATACTCAATCGTGAACCGTGACTTAAAACCCCTCATACGAACATCGACATAAGATATCTACTTATCTTTCAATTTTGAGTTAACGACAATCTCAAAATTCAACTATATTTAAATCATTACATAAGTATGAATGATAAACTATAAGTAGTGAAATAGAAACTATAAATTATGATTTAGAAGCTATGTAATACGTTAATGTTTTATCCATATGCTATCTTTGACATTATCATCCACTTCTCTTCAATCATCTATCAATATTGACCTTGCTACGTGCAAGGAAAACAACATAACTCTTAAAAGTAGAGTGACATGGACAATCCATTACTCTGTACAATGAATCAAACTCGATCAAAATTTTCACACCAGATGAGTTGCGAAGTGATGTGAATTGGGGCATTATTATGACACCTCTCTATGATCTTTTCGTTTGAGTTGTATTCGCATAAGACTTAATCGTTTGAGTATCTTCGCTGCTTCTTGCTGATGAACTTGACAAGGTCGACATCTATGTTCAAAAACAACATCAACAACAACAACACCAAGAACATAAACAACAAAATGCATGGGGAAAATATTTTACGTACCCTAAAATGATGACTACGTTAACGATGTTGGTGTTGGTGTTGGTTTGTTGTTCTCTTCCTTCCTTAAAGATGTTGGTGTTGATGTTGCTATTATCTTCCTTCTCGACAGTGACGATGACGATGACAAAGTTTCTTGGTGCATAATATTCCTTTCGTAACGGTCATGACGATGATGACGAAAATGGAAACAACACACTGAAGAATGGATATTGATGATGCAAGCTTTGCTTGAAATCGTGTATTGTTTCATAGTATTGAACGTTAGGGTTTAGGATTGAAATCGTGTATCGTTTCATCTAGTTTCTATTTTCAATGGAAAAAGTATACTGAAGAGACAAGCTAACTACCTATGAGACTATTGTAAAGCTACAATGACGACCTATAAAATCAATCTTATGATACAAAAAATATTGAAACTATACTACGACGGTCATTATTACAAGCTGTCATGATATATTCCTTTCATAATGAAATTTCATAATGAGGCGCCAGAGTCATATTTAAAATAAAAAATAAAAAATTCATACAAAATATATCACAACGGTGGAATAAACAACTGTAGTCATAACCTTTAAGTTTTTTTATTGAAAAGTAAATAAAAAATAAAAAGTGTGCCTTAACATAAAAAGAGTAATATATATGATGGCGCTAAGGTTCGACCCCATGAAAGTTTAACGGTATCACCACAGTTGGCTTATCAACCACTGTTATATACAAATAATTTATAATATATATATATATATATATATATATATATATATATATATAATACAGTAGCGCCATAATTTAGATACGTCACAATGGTGAAGGGTAATACCATGGTGAGCGTGGCGTCGTTGTTTAAACGTTTTATAGTAGTGTAAAATATGATAAAATTACAATAAGAAAAAATATCAAAATAATAAAATTGATATTGTTATCAACATAGAAATTTCATAATTTTTCTATCTTCACCTTTACTTTCACCTTGCTCCAAAAACTTTCATATGCACTTCATATATTTTTAGTGCTTAAAAAGAGTAACTACTTAAATAGCAACTTGTGTAATTCGTTTTTGTAATCTCTGATTTGTAATTGTAAAGTCAAGAGAGGGAAAGAGAGAGAGAGAGAGAGAGAGTTATTCTCTTGAACAAGTATATTATTAAAGTTGCAAGTTGAATCTGAGATAAAAATTTAGGGTGAAAGATCATCGATTGAACCTACCATAAAATCTCAGTTGTTAGTGGAAATCTTAAGGTGTTATTCTCGGAGACTGGACATAGGCCTCGTGGCTTTTTATGGAACCAAGATAAGTCTAGTGCTCCTTCAATTTTCACCAAATATTGTCATAAAATACCAGATTTTTCACATTATGCATGTATTTTATGAAATTATTATAATTATCGGTATAAAATTTATGGAGGTATACCATATTTTTAGGAATACCTGGTATAATCCATTTGTTTGGATGCATTTTATAAGATATTTCAAAAACTTTGACATAAAGTTATATGTTTTACAATATTTTTAAAATAGCCGGTAAAAATGCATACTACATATAGGATATTTTAAAAATACAGGTATGGTTATAATTTGTGGTCTTCAAAAAAATTGATATGCATAGGGATGTGGCATGATATTTTTAAACATCCGGTAGTACAATAAAGTTTTTTTTTTGTTTTTTTGTTGTGTTTATTGAGGTTAAGAGGAAGAGATTGCAAAATCATAACTGAATTTTGCCCCCTCAAATTCTCTTGCACCATTACTACAATTATCTTGCACCATTACTAAAATTATCCCTCAAATGGTCAATGATATGAGGTCATGAATAATCGAGTTTCAACTTCACCTAAACCTAATAACTATTGTTGACAAAACCAACTGCAATTATTTTATGTTTAATCATATACATAGATAGAGATAACATAAGTGGGAAGAAAGTGATAGGTTATTGGACAATGAGACTAGTATCACATTATATATAGAAGTAACAGGGTAACCCATGTCAGGAATCGTCATCCATTTCTCACGATCTTGACCACCCAAGCCAGATATTAGCAATGAACTCCAAACTTTTGAGTTTGGGTTATAGAAAACCTTGGAGTACAAATGGTTATTTTGATAAACCTTGACATCTAGTTGTGTCTGAACCAATGATCATGAATCTTCACCTCATTCAAGTAAATTTCCAATAGCACAAAAACCATAATTTTCATCAGCCTCTATATCCATAATATCTTCAATATAGTCGTGTAGGAAAATAGGAAATTAGGACAAGTAAAGATGTTTTGAAGACTTATTAGATAGTTGACTTGATAGAGCTTTACAAGATGATCTCTTGGACGTTTGACTTCCCTGTTAGGAATCAACATACTCTCAATGTGAAGGATCATGATGCACATCACTCTCTTGCCCCCTCCTCTCACTGCACACCATTTACTCTTATTAGGTCTTTTTTGAATCGTACTTCACTTGTGATGGACACATAAAATTTGTGCATGGATATGTAAGTTCATAAACCTTTTTCTTTATCAACCTCTGGCCAACAATATCTAATGTACTAAAATACCTCTCCAATTTTTCACATTCTTCTCCTAAGTCTAATTGTGTGTATCTCTCTTCTTTAATGATTTCATACTCTTTAAGGTGTCATTTCTTGCAAAAACACATGAATGGATTCCAATGGAACGAGATAACCTTGTATTTGAAGACCTGTAAGTTCACACGCACAAGGTAACCCATGTGTTGTCCTAATTAAGTATCCACATATGTCTTTGTCACCACAAACTCTTTTTACCCTTTCCAACTCATTTCCAATATGTTGTATACATTGTCTCAAGATGAATTCGTGAAATCTCTAGTAAAAATGGATTATTATATGATACTCAATTGCACCTAGTTGTAGCTTCAACATGGTATTTGTAACACGGTGGGAGAAATGACTTTTTAGTCATGTTGCGGATAGCAAGAGTCGCCACCGACTTTTATTTTATCCATAAGGAAGGGACATAAAAGAACAAGAAAGACCGTTTTGAAAAGACTTGGGTTCGGGGGGTAGGTTATATAAAGGGAATGTGTTAGCACCCTTTATATCCATGGTTATCCATGGGCTCTTAGTTACTTAGCTCACTTAAATGTTTTTGAAAAGTGTAGTGTGTGATTAGAAATTTTCTAAGTACTTTATAATGATCCTCGTATGGATGTATACAAAGCCTTGTTTGAAAATATTTGAAAATATTGTGAGGTGTGAAAAGTATTTTTGAAGAGTGAGTAAGTAACTATGAGGTACCTACCCTAGACTAAGTCATTCGTGTTCTTATATGTCCTTTCGAGGGTAAGACTATCCCTATTATTAAGGAATAGGTAATCATTACCATGTATTTATTAAGGGACATGCATAGGGTCATCGTATGGTCAATGAAGGCAACTTAAGGGGTGTCTTTAGCAATTCGTAGGGACTATCATCATTTATTCGAAGGGACAAGATCATTATTCCGTAGGCAACCTCGAAGGGACTTGATCTTTTAAATCTATAGGGACTTGATGATTTAAACTTGAAGGGACTTTGCTTAAGACACCCCTATATTTGAGGGAGTTGACCATTTAGATAAGGCAACCAAGAGGAATACCCTAGGAAGTGCAGATGGCGATCAAAGATCGACTTACGTGTGTGAATGATTTATTTCAAATATTTATCTTATTTAATTAAGTTATCTAAATATGTATTAATTTTCAATTATTTTTCACTCCCTATTTACTAACCACGCAATTTATATTTACGAAAATAAAAGCAAAAAATAAATTCCTAAGCTATTACATGGCTATGGGGCAGATACAAAATATAATAGGCGGAAAATGAATTACAATAATATTAAACCTATACATTGTTTCTAATGAAATAAATAAAACAAGAGTTAAATATAAATAAAAGATAATAAAGAAAAATTAAATAATAAAGAAAAAATTAAATAAATTAAGATTAGAGAAAATTAGATTAAAAATTTTAGGGTTAGTGAAATATTAAGGTTAGAAAAAGATTATTATTTTGAAGAAAAATCAAAATTTAAGAAAATTATTAACATAATTATTAATTTACAAAATAGAAAAAAAAATAAACATTTAAAAATTAAATTATAAAATATTTAGTTAAGTTTAAAAAAAAGCTAATATAGGTTTAATTAATTAATCTTAATTAAGAAGATGATGTTATTAGAGAAAAAAAAAAACTTAAAAGAAAATTAGATTATTATTCAATTTATTCACAAGAAAAAAGAACATTATTATTTTAAGAAATTAAGGTTTATTAATAAAAAAAAGTGATATTTAAACTAATAATAATATTATAAAATATTATGAGATTAATAGGTTTAAGATAAATTAATTATAATTATAAGAAAAAGAAAAAGAAAAGAAAATAGACACTAAAAGAAATTGGGAGGCCTGGTTTTGATCCCAGGACCTCCCCCTTACCAAGCTGAGGGATAACCACTAGGCTGCGCTGTGCGTTGATGATAGAGATTGGCCACAATTCATTACATGTTAAACCTGTAGAAATAATTGAAAATACAAAAAATTGCAAAACCTGGAATCGAACCCTGGTACCAAGGGATAATATGCGCACACCAAAACCGCTGGGCCATCACGCACCTGCATATGGCATGTTAGAAACAAATCATAATATATTATAAACGTCAGAAAATGACAGGTTATTTTAAAAAATTGCCCTCGGCTAGGCTCGAACCCACGCCTTGTAGATCACATATGAACTTCTTTGCCACTGGGACAACGTGCGCGTTGTGAATAATATATGGAACGAATAATATATATAAAAAACATAGAATTTGAATTTATTTTTCGCGCCAGACTTCATCTTCCTCCCAGAACCGTCCAATTAGGCTATAGTTACAGTTTTCTGTAGCTAAAGGTTATAGTGACGGATTTGGTCCGTCACTACATGTCCTGCACATAAACAAAAACATAATACACAATATAAATATGTTCTAAGCATGGAAATCAAACAAAGGCAGTCCTATAAGTCTTATTAATCCATTGATTTCGTGTGAAATTTGCTATATGCAATGTTCCCAATTTCGACCTCCAAAACCCTAATCATGGTGTGCTTTGAATCTTGCGATGAAACTCAAATCTAATTACCCAGGAAGCTTCTATACAACCAAACAAACAACATTATATGATCAAAATTAAATAAACAAGCATGAATCAATCAAATCAAAAAATCAAAATTTTAAGACAATATGTAAATTCGGTCCACATGATTTATGAGTTCTTTGATGATGGTGATGATTGTTATAGCTTAAGAATGCATCAAGGAAGGTCAATGAACCTTTCAAACCTTTGAAAAGACACTAGAATAACCAAACCGAATGGTCAATTTTCTTGAGAATTTTTGAAGTGACAATGGCTCTTTTTGTTCTCCAAATCCCTCCTTTGTGTTTTGGTTGAGTTGTTTACTTATAGTAGAGCGAAATTAGGTCAAAAACATATGACTTTTGTGGGCTTTTTGATAACTTGAGTGTGAAGAAAACCATGACCATAAATGTGAGAAAAATCAAATATTTTCATACTTCAAAGGTCTTGCACGAATTTTAATTGCATTCAATCACTTTAAATGTACTAAGATTCATTCCAAAACCAATATTTGATCTAAATATCCACTTTTTATATTTTATTTTGATTTGAAATGAATTTTAAAGAATAAAATCCAAATAATAATAAATAAATTATAAAAATCATAGAATACTTGAATTGGGCCGTGCTTGATGTTATCATGAAGACTGGGTTGCAAAATGATAGGCCCATTTGGAAAAATATTGGATTTAAGCCCTTATTTTCTTCATACACCCCTTGAAAATCTCTCAACTTTGACAAGGCACAAATCCTTCAATTTTAAGGATATGAAGATGTTCTTGGACATTTTGGAAATCTTAAAGAGTCCTATAACAAACCTCTTTTGTCTCATGTCCATATCTTTCACCATTTTCAAATTATGCCCTTTGGAAAAAGTTGACTTATTGTTGACTTTTGAAATGACATGTAATGTTTTAGCTCATACCTTCCAAATGAAGCATTTTTAGGCTTGGCTTCTGAGACACAAAGTTGTAGAGAATTCAATTTCCTTCAAAATGAGCTTTGGATGGGAAATATTTGATGAAGCATGTGAAATTTATGGCTGGTCAAAGTTCAGTTGACGTTTCTTAAGAAAACCCTAATTTAGAAACTCTTGATTCTTGATGATCTGAAACTTCCTTGATGAATCATGATCAACCCTTGATCAAATGATGAATTTTACTTCATAAACCAAATGTTGGCAAAAAATCTTGAAGTTTGACTTTGATTTGACCACAGTTGACCTCAGTTTGACTTTTTAATTGCTTTGACTGATTTTTGCAAATCTGATCATCTGACTGGGCAAGCTCTTAGGGAAATCTTTGAAACTTGACATAGGGATATTTGAAGTCATATGGGATGATATGAAACTCACTTGAAGCCTTGAAAGTCATTTTAACCTGAGGAAACTCAAAACCCTAGTTTTGGACACTTTGTTTAGGAGGAGGCATTGTCTGGGGAAACTTCCACACTTCTTGATCAATTGGGAATCTTGAGAACCTTATGATTATTTAGAAGTCTTGAGAGATATTGTCTTGATTGTGGGAGGGAAAATTTTGGGGTACAACAGCTGTCCCTGTTAATTTTTCTGAAATCTGAGGAGTTAGATTGGCATGTACGCCATTCGTGACTTGAAGGTTGAAGAGGATTGAACACAAAAGCCCAAAAATTTGCACTCGCCGGTGCGCAGAATGTTATTGTTTGTTGGTTGTGATGCTTGAATGGGCTTAGAGATGCCATTCGGATAAAAAGTCTTCAAATATATTTCTTTGAGAGGGAAGCAATCCCAAATATGAAGATCTAGCCTTTGGGCGGATAAACAACGGCCCAAGGTGATGATATGTCTTTTGAGAAGAATAAACGACGTCTCAAAATAATTCGATAACCTTCAGGAAGAATAAACGACGGCCCGAGCTAACAAGATAACCTTTGGGAAGAATAAACGACAGCCCAAGGTATCAATATGGCTTTTGAGAAGAATAATCGACGTCTCAAAATAACTTTTGGGAAGAATAAACGACGGCCCAAAATTTGATAACCTTCGGGAAGAATAAACGACGGCCCGAGGTAACAAGATAACCTTTGGGAAGAATAAACGACGACCCAAAGTAAGTTGTTGATGAAGTTTGCCTACTGGAGAATTAACCTGAAAAAACAAGGTTAGTTCGGTTCAAATATAATGATATATATATAACATTCTGCAAGATAATATTTTATGAGAATGCGTATGATATGATATGATGTATGTATTAATTATGTAGCAGAAGCGTATAAGTAGCTTCGTAGAACAACTACTGAATGGGGAAAATAAATCCTGATTCGTTGCTGACGAGTATGAAGACTTCGTTCCCGTCTTGTTTTAAGAACATCGTACTTAGAACCTCCCGTTTTTCGTCCTTCGTACTTCTTATTGAAGGATTAAGTTCCTGAATATCCTGACTTAGGATAAAAGAGATGGACATAGATCCGGGAGACTTATCCGGTCAAATATTAATTCTTCGGAGGATATGAAACTGTTTGGAGACTTTGCAGAGTTGGAAGTATAAGATATTACTTGAAGTATTCCGTAAAAATATCCGTAAAGATTAATATGTGGGGATGAACCGGCGAAGATCCGTTGAATTCCTACCTTTGTTCGTTCTTAGTAAATGCTATTATTGTATTTTATGCATTTCTGGTAAACATCAATCATATTTAAAGTCATATATACATTCAAACATAACCCACAGACATTTTTCGCTTTAGTAAAAAGGGAAAAGTAAACCTGAATAAAGAGGTAAAAGTAAAGCTGAATTCGAAAACAGAACCGTTTCAACTTTGAGAATGTATAACCAATTGGGTTTAGAGCTTCTGAGGTTCTTAACTTTCTTGAATAATTTCCCTGAAATTCTCATTGTTGGATCTGAAGACATGATACTAACACCATCTGATACCACTGGCATCGACAGTTAATTTTCACAATGTCTTTTGCTGAGAATCCAATATCAAGGTAATACAATGAGATGGACCATATACACTCCGGATATTAGATTTGGAAAGAGAGAGTTGCCCCTTGGTCGAGGATGAATTGTACCATAATGAAATTATCTGAAAGGAGCTACCTCAAACAGAATGCCCCACAATAATATGCCATTGGCATTATGAACTTTGTAATGTTACCCTTGGTAATTCAGATAGATGAGGAGATCTTCCCCTGGCTACCATTAAGTATTGTTGAATCTCGACCTGACTGCCCCAAATTATTTGGACAGTAACATGACATGCCCCCTTGATTGGGAGATAATGACTATGCCCCTTTGTATACATGGGCTTTGATCCAGGAAGCAACTTTGTTTATCGGAAGGACTTTGGTTTATTGAACATTCATCCTGTAAGTTTCTCTGTTTGTCAAACACTCAGTTATATGCAAACAATGATATTTTAAAAAATGCAATGCTTATGTCTGTCTTGAAGTTTTGAGAAAGAATTATTTTAGAAAAACAATGTTTGTAAAAACTGTGATATTAACTCAAGATTTATAATAAGCCCTAAAGAAGTCAGGATACCTTTTTGTAGCAGTACGCTTTCGAACTAACCATGCTTCAGTTAGGACTTTTAAAGGATTGTACTGTGGGCTGGTTCACGGTTTAAGAAAAAAAGGATAAAGGCTCTAATTTTATTTGTACCCAACCCATTCTTCGTGATGTTCTTCAGTCTTATGTTCGGTTAACTTATGCATTGAAGCTCCAAAGAAGTTTGGAATTGTAACACTGACATTTGTGATGATTCAAAAACCAAAAATTCATTTGAACATTCAATCAACTTTCTTTGTTGAGGATTTATAATGACCTTTTTTTTTCTTTTGACTTTATTATCCCTTCTTTTTACCTGAGCTGTTTATTTCAAGGTTATAGTCAGCGGGATGTCTTAATTTTTTACTAAGTCTCCTTCATAGGTTTTGACTTAGTGAGCTTTTCTTTTTCTAGATATTAACTTGTAGACTTTGGTGATTACAGGGAACCATCATTAGTTGTGTACAACACATACAATTGGCATAGTTGAGTTAACCGAGTAACTACCATGCCCCAGGTTATGAATAAGGGTTTTAATTTGCGTGAGAATGAAAACTCCTACTTCATAGGCTCAAAAGGGTTGACTAGATTAACTTCCTTATATCTCCACTGTTTAGGAATTGAAACAATGCTTGTACATCGTTAGCATAGCCTGTTCAAAAGCATACTTCCTAAGATTATGGTATTGTTTTCGTCATCCTCCCTCTACAAGCTTATAGCCTTATCAGGAGTTTAAATATCACAAAATAGAAATATGAAGTATAGTTCAAAATATAGTGAAACGAATGGATTAATTCAAGACAAACATATGCAATGCATTAACGAAAATAAGAGTTTGACATAATAGTAAGTGTTTAAACAAATAAAAGAAATTACAAATGAAAATTCAAATGTTGTCCCATCTAGTTGGCTGAATGTCTTCAATTGCAATCTGTGAACTTTCAGGAGCAGTATATTTCACCATGAAATCAAATTTGCCACTTGGATGTCCCAAGGTTCCCCATATCTCAACATGAATAGGTAGGATTTCTTTCTTACTACCTTGGGCAATTTGTCTTGCAGCTTCGATGTTTGATGGACAATAGTAGAATTCAATTTAACCTTCTGGCGTAACCTCGAGGATTCTGTAAACACCCCAAATTTTCCCTCACTCTTTATCACATCATGGCTTGTGATCTTTCATTTTTGTTTTAACATAAGCATTACATCTCATATTGCATGTTTTTTACACTGCATAGTTCAATTTCATCTGCATCTAGGGTTTGTGATTTGAGCAATCCAAGAATTAATCTGAGCCATCCCAAAGGTCTTAAAGCTTTCCAAGAGGGTCCATGTGTGTTCTATGATCATATTATGCTCCCCAAAGTTCATGAAAGTCAAGGGATCACAAGAATTGGCAAAGGCATGGAAGCAGAGCTAGGATTTTCACTACACAGATGACCAAAATTAGGGTTTTGGTCATTCTTGTTTCTAATGGTCTTAATATGTTATAAGGATCATGTGTACCAAGTTTTATGAAGGAATTCATTGTAGAAGTCATCTGATCACTGGGTAACTTCCTGAGCAAGTTAAGACAAAATTAGGGCATCTGAGGCCCCCAACAATGGAACCAAAGGGTCATTTTCATCAAATTGAAGTTCTATGGTCTTTATTTTGTCTTAGAAGTGGTTGTAAGTTCACAAGATTGAAGAATTTTGAGCCAATTGCAAACTTTCCATTTTTGGAAAATGACTTGAAATGCAAACTTTCCATTTTGGGAAAGATTTTCAACCTCCTCTTTCATGACCAAAAATGCTTCAAATGAAAAATTATTGGGCATGAAATTTGTAGATTAGGTCTTTCCCTTTTCAAAAAGTACAAGAACATGTCTTGATTCATCCTAGAACTCAAGATATGGCCTTTCAAAGTTGGCAAAAATCACATAATTTTCAAGTATGTGCCAAAGAGGGATTCTTGCAAAATCAAGTTTCAAGCATTCAAATGGCTTTTAATTGACTTCTAAACATCATACAAACATGATGCAACCTTACAAGACCAAAATCATGCCTTGAATCACAAGTCTCCATAAGCCATTTTTCACAAAAATTCTCAAAGAGGGATCTTTTGCAAAACTGATTTTTAGAACTTTGTGTGACCTCTAATCCACTTCAATGCATCATAGCAACATTATGCAACATACCATGACCAAGATTCAGCATTGAGCAAGCCATTACCATGACCAAATGTCTCTAAATGCACAAAGTTGTAAAAATGCAAAACATGTGCAATCTCACCATTCATTCACTTCTGATCACTCTAGATCATCCCATGGCCATCCTTGAAGCTAGCTGAATTCAGAGCAACCCTAAAACACCTTCTTCCATGGCCCATAATCAAGGACACCAACTATTGACTTTTTGGCCAATTGCTCCATACCATTCCCACAGTGTTATGCAGTCTTTCTGACTCATTGCATTTGTTTATTCATACCTCAAGGATCACAAAAGGCATAACATACAAGCCTGAAAACACACACAACATCAGATTGCACAAAATCACTTCACGCCTTCCTCTCTTCGAATTTCATAACACAACCACTCAAACTTCAAATTTTCTTCACCATTCAACTCAACATCACCTAAGGAACAAATCACAGTCATTACAATGGCCTGAAACACCCCACAACACAAACACCATTTCTCACTTATCAAAACTGAATCACTCAAACCAGCTCATTTAAACTCCATTCAAGCTTTCCAGAAGCATCAGAGGGATCATTGGAGGCATTTTGCACAAAGGAAGAGGTCAGAAAGCTCCAGTTTGCAAAGCTTCAACTCAGGTAGTCATGAAGAACTTTTTTTCCAGAACTCTTGTTTTAAGTTTATAAATGATTCTACATGCTTCACTGAACATTGTGATATGTTTATTTTTGAAAATGGTTGAGAAATGAGCATGTATTGTTCTTCTGAAACTTTTCCCGTGAAATTGTTTTTTTCATTGATTCATCATGTATGCGTGAAATAAATTATTTTTGTTGATTGATTCTTGTTTATTGATGCTTGGGGAGTAATTCTGGAGAGTTGGGGAGGTTTTCATGGCCTGGGGAAGGAGTTAACATGAGTGACTCACCGGAGCTTGCTCCGGTCACCTGAAAGTCACTAGGTTAATTAATTAGGGTTAGCGCGTCAATTTATATTTTGACCCTTGGATCTTGTTTGCCGCGTGTTTGGATGGTCTTGATTCACTCACTTAACTCTAATTCTTAATTAATTAAATTAATCAATTAATTAACCTAGATTCAATCCTGGCCTCACATTCACGCACGCAGTCAACCATCCTTTGAACCTGGGCCACTGGATCAGTTGACTTCTCATTTTATTCATTTTTATTTCATTTCTTTTCTTTTCTTTTGCATAATTAATTAAAATTACCAAAAATCATCACAAAAATATGAAACTTTGCATTCTGATTTCAAATATTTTTCTCAACCCAAAAATAATTTTTATTTTATTTTTTGCATTAAAAAAGTATTTTTAAAATATTTAAATGTTATTTTTATTTAATTAAAGTATTTTAATTAATTAAAAATGCATTTAGGTTTCTAAAAATCACCAAAAAAATCATGAACCATCCCAATGAATTTAGAAACATTTTCAAACTCTTCACACAAATTTCTTTTTAGGTTTGATCATAGTTTACCAATTTTCTTTGAATTAAGGGTCTTTAAAATTACATTTTTTAACCCTAACAAAAAAAATCATTTCTGCCTAACCAAGAAGAGTTTGAACTTGATTCCATTTGCATGGTGTTACATATTGCATGTAGTTTATAGGTCATTTTTCTAATAAATTTATCTTGCATTTTCAATTTGATTTGTATTTTTCCTTGTGAATCACCCAAAAACCCTAGCAAACTTAGGAGAATCATAACTTTCAATAGGAATAGTTTATGACCTTCTCCTTTGGGGTGTGACCTAATATAGGATTAGGTTTTGTTTGAGATTGATTTCAAATTTTTATCATGTTGTATGCTTCTGTTTTATCCATTTGCATCTCATATGTCCATAAAACCCTATTTCTCATGTTCATTTGCATTCATCTTTGCATATCATCATCATGTGAACTTGCCATGACATTTCAAGCATTTGTATGACATCTTAGACATCTTAAGACATGCTTGATCATTTCTTCATTCATTTGATATGCTTTGCATCCATTACATTTCATGAACATCCATGTGTTTTCATGCTTCTAAACATGCTCCCATTGCATCTCATCTTTATATTATCATTCAAATGCATCTTGTATGACTTTGCATCATCTCATATGCCATTTACATTGCATTTTCACTTCTGACTTTGGACTTTGCACTTCATTTCATCTTGTTTCAATTCATTCCTTCATGACTTACACCTTATGCATTCATACTAACCATTTCAGGAACTTTTGGTAAGTTATTTTGGGAGGTGGATTTGCCTTCACCCCTCACTTCTTCTTATCTCATTCATATGCATTTTAACTTGTATTTGAATTGAATTTGATTCACTTATGTTCCATCTCTCTCACTTACTTCCTTTAAGTTACTTATCTTCTTAGGAAGTAAGTGACTTATTCTTCTGCTTCCTCCTTCTTTCATCTGCTTCTTCCATTGGTGGCTTCCTTGAAGATTTTTTCTCTAAGCCTCACAAACCATAGGACATCCAAGCATGATAATTATTATGGTTGTAATTAGTCCCCCTTAGCTTTTTACCTTTGAGTCTCCTTGAGTCTCTCTTCTCATCTCCATAATCAGAGACCAAACTCTTAAAGTTTTAGGACTTTGGAATTAGGGTTATGCCTGCATCCTTCTCTTAGGATGTACTGTATAACTTTAATCCTAAGTGTTAAACCTTTAATTTTTTTAAACCTCTTAATCAAAGCACATTAATAATCACCAAGACTTTATCTTGTAACTTGGGCCTTACATTAGGGTTCTATCTCTTCCTTATGGTTAAGAGGGACTAACCCTAGTGTTTAATGGACAAGTCACCCTCAAGATGTCTTACAAACTTAACACTCATTTCTTAATCTCATCCCTTAATTAAAATCCATTTAATAAAGGCTTGTTATATAATGAATTTAGTCCCTAACCATGGATTAAGTGGAGGTATCTTCCTCCGCTTAAGTGTCCTCATCTATTATCCTTCTATTAGGATGGTATAATGAGTTCACTAATCTGTGATTAGAGATTAAACTCATTACTTAACACTAAACAAAAACCCAAAAACAAACATCTAAAGAATTACAAGTAGGTTAATGATCTTAATCCTACATCATCATGGTAATTAAGTTGAGACTCTTATCTCATACTTAAGTAAGCTCATTATCCCTAATCAGGGAGGATATAATGAGTTTATAACCCTTGATTTAGGCTTAAGCTCATAATCCTATGCAAAACACCAAAAACAATAAAAAACTGAAAACACAAAAACAAACAATAATCGTCTCCTCCGGGATTCTTTTCTCATCACACTCATTCATAAACGAGAACTTGCTTCTTCCGTCTAATGCAAGACAGTTAGCACTCGAGCCAGACGAGTCATACACTTGATCATAGGCAAGTAAGCAGTTCATAGTCAATTCATTTTCAGTCTCTTTGAGTCGAACTACGGTGTTCTGACTGCCTCATTGCACGAGAGGATACGTAGGCATAACTTAACAGTTATCGAACAAAAATCTCTTTGTCTTCCCACTTAACAGTTCCTGAGCAATTCACCCTTTTGCACTGACACCTGTATTTTCTTTCCTTAGCTTTTGCACACAGATAACACATACACCACCCCTTTTAAACACAATCTTGTAAGCGTGGATCCCGTCGAGTACGAAGGACGATCTGGGTGCTAATACCTTCCCAGGTTGTAACCAACCCCCTTTCTTAGTTTCTCTGGTTCGCAACCATATTATCCATCTTTTTCTAGGTTTATGCAGCATTACGTTTCCTTTGGGATAAAAATGCCTAGTTGGCGACTCTATTCAATTCAATTCATTTTCATTTTCATATTCCTTCTGGTTCTTTTTGTGGGTTTCTCCTAGCGCTTGTTTGATTTGTGTACATGGGGGTGTTATGTGCTACATGTGCTTTTGTTTATTGCTTTATTTATTGCTTTCTGTACAACTTTATTTATTGCTTTCATTTACTGTTTTTATGCATTTCATTACTGTCATCATATCACCTGTGTTGGATCTATTTTTTTCCTTGGTGGGAGGGGTATTTAGTGAGTAAGGTTCCATACCGGGAGCCTGAGTGACACATAGGATAGAGTGGCTTCATATTCTTTCCCATTCCATTTCGGTCTGGTGAGGGAATATGAAACACGGTTCAGACATGGGTTTCTTCTTGAGAACTCTGTGCTACGGATTTCCTGTTGTACTAGGGCTATCTGGGAAGCCTGCTAAGTCTGGGTGACCTTTTTGTGACCTTCAGCATCTGAGGTGAATTAGAGGAGGATCCCTTATGATTATTGTAAACACTATAACTCCGGATTAGAAGTGTTTACACTTCTCATAACTGATCCAAGTTTGAGGATCCTTGTTCTAGAACAATACATGTGAGGGGGTTGGGATGTTTACAGGTTTGCAGGAACCCTTGGCCACATCATACCTTTGTTACTGATATTGTTAAGGTCACATCATTTTGGACTGTTCTTGTGAAACCCTGGACTTGTGACTCTTTATTTAAGTCCCCCACCTGGTTACTGGTTCTCTAGACCTCCATCCGGACTTATGAACACACATGGACCCTATCAAGGCAGATAACAGATCCAACACTTGATCACAAACCCTTGCATATCATTCTGCATACATCATTTTGCATCATTTTTAACATTTGTCTATTTGTTTTACAGGGTATCCACATTTTATCTTTGGTTTGGTTTTGACCTGTTCTACTGCTCAGATTCCTCCAGCTATCTTCATCAGGGATTCTTTTCAGCCTTCTGCATCAGTTATCTTCATCAGAGACTCTTCTTCGGTACCTTCATCTGTTGCCTTCATCAGCAGTTCTCCTCAGTTGTTCCCTTCAACATCCATTATCAGTATGGACACATCCAGGAAGAGCAACATTACCTATCATTTCTTTGAGCCCACTCTAGCAAGTATCAGGCAGATTCAGACACTCAACACTCCTGATCGTGTCCCTTTATTCAGGGAACATTATGGTGGCATTATGGACATGATCATGGACTTGGATGCATCATAGAGGAGTATGATCCACACTTTCCTTCAGTTCTATGACCCTCCACTCAGATGTTTTACCTTTCCAGACTTTCAGTTGGGCCCTTTGCTAAAGGAGTTCTCCATGTTGTTGGGTGTCCCCATCAGGAAAGGGTTTCCTTTCAACCCTGAGATGATTACTCCCAGGAATGAAGATATAGCTAAGGCTCTGTACTTGGAATCCAACATCATTGATCAGAATATGACTACCAAGGCTGGAATCCCAGGCCTCCATTTAGACTTCTTGGTTACTCAGGCCATCATTCATGTTGCAGCAGGAAAATGGGACACTGTTTGTGCTCTCTTGGCCCTTAGCATATATGGTATCATCTTGTTTGCAGACGAGCCTAAGTTTGTAAGCAATAGTGCTATCCACCTCTTCCTATTGAAGAATCCAGTACCTACCTTGCTTGGGGACTTTTACTACTCAGTGCATCAAAGGAATGAGAAGCAGAGGGGAATGTTAGTCAGATGTTGTGCACCTATCTTCTACTGTTGGTTATTGAGGCACTTTCCAAAGTTAGAAGCTTTCCTGAATCCTCATCAGTCAAGAAATTGGGCTAAGAGAATGATTGCTCTCACATCAGAAGACATCAGATGGTGCACTCAAAGCACCAAGGGCAGAGATATCATCACCAACTGTGGGCAGTATCCCAATGTACCTCTGATTGGAGTGAAAGGTTGCATCAACTACAATCCTTTTTTGTTCAAAAGGCAATTAGGGTATGCCTTGGTACATCCACCAAGAGAGCAATACTTGTCAGAAACCCTTTATTGTGATATTCAGCATAACCTTGCCATTACCCGACAAACAGCTTGGGCTTGGGACAACATTCAGACAAAAAGGACTGCCATTCTTGGCAAGTGCAACAACATAGCTTCAGATCATTATCTTGATTGGTCTCGTATCAGAGGACAAATCACCCGCATGCCATTCACCTTAGAGGATGTGCCTGGACCATCAGTAGTAGATCCTGTAGCTACAATCAGTTTAGAGGAGTTTGAAAAGTTGAAAGAAAGAAATAATCAGCTTTTTGAAGCTCTGAAGAAGACCCTCTGGGAGAGGAATGATATTCGTCTGGACAATGAGAGGTTAGAGTAGCTCCGGATCGAGAATATGACCAAGATTGAGAAGAAAGATGATTACATCATAAGGGCTAGAGCAGGGGAGTTGGTATTGAAGAATGCTTGCAAGGAAGCCAAGATTCAGAAGGCCAGAGCATATCACTACCTGGAGGAGAGTCAAGCTAGGTGGATCAGGATCACTAAGGCTCGTTCACAAGAAGATCAGAGGACCCTGGCTAGGATAGAGCAGTTGGAAGCTAATGAGAAGAAGAATCAGGAAGCCTTGTTAGCAGCACAGTAAGAGATCTCTGAGTTGAAACTCCGAGCGGGGTTAAAGAGATCAAAGGACCAAGACAGGCATAAGAACTTGACAAGTGTCATTGCCACCAGGAACCTTCTTATCAGGACCATCACAGAGCATCCAGTTGGACCAGTGACCGATCCACAATTTTCTCCAATGGTTCAACCAATTTAGGACATGAAGGTTCCACAGTCCTTTCAAGTTCCTCTAAATCACGTTCCTAAAAATCAAACCCCAAGAACACAATCATTCAATACCCTATAAAAAATCCAAAAGAAAACAAAAGATAATAGCTTGTTACCAGTTTATTAAGAAGGGTACGAATGGTAGGTCGCACGTGTTTAGGTTCAATAATGGCAAGTTTACGTTCTCAGCTGCACAATTTTTACAAATTGCTTAATGAAGCGGCTATCATAAAAACTAAGAGACACAACCATCACTGTGCCACAACCTATGTGTTGCAGAAAAATATTTTTCTTGTAGTGAGTAATAAAACATACCTCAAACATGAGTTAACAGAATCCATTTGTATCGAGTAACCTAAGATCCGTGCTTTCATTTTTGTGAAAAATGCTGATGAACATGTCAATCAAGCCTTCCACAAGAATGCCAAGTATTTTATCCAAGAGAGGTTTGGCACCAGCATATTCCTATGACAAAAAAGTTCACAATCAGTCTACTATTTAGCAAATATAGTGGAAAAATTAATTTCTTAACTAGTGCAGATCCGATATTGTTCAAACTTTTTTAAGAAACTAAGTTTAGAAAGGAATAGTATCTTCTGGTGACTAAAATACTCAAGCATGGTCCACACAAAGGTAAAGCTAATTTGAATACAATATTCCTTCTTAAAAATCCATTTGACATATTCCAATGTCAAATCCTTCATCAGGGCAGCGATCCTGATGTGTTTGTAGATTCAATAATCTACTTCAAACTAGGAGAATGTTTTTCTACACTAAGCAACATCTAGGTATAACAGGAAGAAAGACTTTGGTAAATCAAGTAACACTCAAGTTGCAAAATATGAAGGGAATACAAGGTTATCCAAAATATAACTGAAAACTTCGTCCTAAAACTCAGAAGATGAACAAAATAAGAGTCAGTGGATAACACAAAATAAGAGTCAGTGGAAAACACAAACACACATAACAAAAACTCAATAGCAACAAAAACAAACAGAAGATGAACATGCCAAAACAAATTCATGTTTTTTTGTCATGATTAATTTGCAGAATATAAGATAAAAAACACTAACCCCATGATATTAACTCTAAGATTAACACAAACCCCATGATATTTACTCTAAGATTAACCTTAAGTTGAACAAAGAGATCATAAAGATGACTTAAGTCAGTAGTATTGTCATGAGAGTAAAGTTGAGTTAATTGCGCATAAGGGTTCTTAAGATAAAAATCAACAATCTTAACAAGAAGAAAATCCAATGAGTTATTATCGAGTTATTATTGTGATGAGGAATCAAAGTTGAAGAAGATAAAAAAGATATTGAAGTTTGAGAAGGAACTTAGGGTTTGAGAAGATAACCCTGTTAAGATTTATAGTAGTGGTGGTTGCTTCGACGGCGACGAGAACTGGGAGATAGATTCGTGGTGGTTGCTTTGACGGCGACGGGAACTGGGAGATAGATTTGTGGTGGATTTGTATCAAACAAAGAGATCTAAGAAGTTTTCTTGATTCACGATTGAGAGAGAGATTCAGATAACAAAACATGAAGAGATTCAGCCCGAACTATATCTTCTTTCTCCAAGCGTGTCTTAGGGATATTTGAGGGACGACTGTTACTCAACCGTTGTAGCCCTAAATTTCTTCTAGATATGTGAGGGACTTTCGATTCCAAATAGGGGACATGTTTACAATTTCTTTATCAAACATACAAGAAAGGTCTCCTATAATTAATATTTTATTAAAATTATAAAATAAATTATATGAGAACAATATTAACAAGTTTTTAATAAAAAAATTATAAGTGTGAAATATTTGTAAGAATGGTAGATATCATTTTAAAAAATAATATTATGTTATAGTCTATACTAGGTGACCAAATAAAAAGTTATTTAGTGCTCAACGGAAAAAAATCATTTTATGAAATAAAAAATTAAGTAAAAAACATAATAAGGACGGTTCTGCGATAACTGTTGCAAAATAGCCACGACAGTTGACCTTAATTGTCGTGACAACCGTCGCAATCCAGGATTAAGGACGGTTTGTGATAACTGTCGCAAAAAATCTGCGACAGTTGACCCTAACCGTCATGACAACCGTCACAATTCAGGAATAAGGACGGTTTTGGGATAACTGTCGCAACTCAAGTGTCGTAAATCTCTTTTTTTCTTGTAGTGGTTACTAACAATTCCGACAAGATCAAACAGAGGCTGCTAAGGAGCCCAAATTCATAAGTGGGGGGATGCTAACCCCAGATGATGTCAATAACGTGGAAGACGAGGTGGAAAGCGACCTCAACCTGGAGAGTTGGATTCGTCCAAGGATCTCGGGTAAACAAGTCCTTAACTGGTCTTCCCAGGAAATTATAAGAGTTACTCCTGCAAAGTAATTATTATTTCCTGCTTTTTTCAGCATGCATCAAGTCCTGCATCTTGCCCAAGGTGTCAGGACTCATTTTGTAATAGGGCCATATTTGTATTTTCGTGCAAATGGAATATCAATGAATATTGAAAATCTTTTGCAAACAATTTTCTCTTTCGCTCACTGTCTTTTTATTTTTGTTATTTTTCGCACAAAACAATAAAATAGCAATGTTTTCAAAATAATAACATCATTTTACACTTTTTTCTAAACAAGATTAAACTTGATCACTAAAACGAACAAATATCAACCCTTGAAGAGATAATCCTCTAGATTGCACCGACAACAGCACTGCTATGACCTTGTATGACTTCGACAATCCAATTAATCAAGCTGATGAAGGGGTTGAAGAAGACTATGAGTTGCTCGAAGAGCTAGCCAGGTTGTTGAGGCAAAAAGATAAAGTGATTACTCCTAATCAGGAGGAGGTTGAAACCGTTAATCTGGGTACCGAGGAGGATTTGAAAGAAGTAAAGATTGGGGCCAGTCTGCAAGCTCCAGTAAAAGAACAGCTTATTACCATGCTTCGGGAATATGTCGACGTCTTTGCTTGGTCCTATCAAGACATGCCAGGTCTAGATACAGATATTGTCATGCACAAGCTACCATTGAAAGAAGATTGCCCTCCAGTCAAGAAAAAGTTACGCTGTACTCGCCCAGATATGGCCATGAAGATTAAGGAAGAAGTACAAAAATAGTGGGATGTCGGTTTCCTCGCTGTAACTAGTTACCCGCCGTGGGTTGCTAACATTGTACTAGTGCCTAAAAAGGATGGCAAGGGTGAATATGTGTGTGGATTACCGGGATCTGAACAGAGCTAGCCCGAAGGATGATTTCCCATTACCTCACATTGATGTATTGGTTGACAACACAACTCAGTTCTCGATATTTTCTTTCATGAATGGATTTTCTGGATATAATCAGATCAAGATGTCACCCGAAGACATGGAGAAAACAACCTTCATCACACCTTGGGGCACATTTTGTTACAAGGTAATGCCATTTGGACTGAAGAACGCCGATGCAACTTATCAACACGCTATGGTAACATTATTCCATGATATGATCCACAAAGAAATCGAATGCTACGTGGATGACATGATTGCCAAGTCCCTTACTGAAGAAGACCATCTGGTAAATCTGCTGAAGTTGTTCAAGCGTCTGAGGAAGTATCAGCTGAAGTTGAACCCCAACAAATGCACATTCGGGGTACGTTCTGGTAAGTTGCTGGGATTTATCGTAAGTGAAAAGGGAATTGAGGTTGATCCCGACAAAGTCAAAGCCATTCAGGAGATGCTTGCACCTAGGAATGAAAAAGAAGTTTGGGGTTTCTTGGGTAGATTGAACTACATCTCAAGGTTCATATCTCACATCACTGCAACCTATGAGCCCCTTTTCAAACTGTTAAGAAAGGAACAAACAGTCAAGTGGAACGACGATTGCCAGAACGCTTTTGATAAGATCTAGGAGTACCTGCAAGAATCTCCAATTCTCATGCCTCCAATTGAAGGAAGACCTCTAATAATGTACATGGCAGTATTAGAAGGGTCAATAGGGTGTGTGTTGGGCCAACATGACGAGTCTGGTAGAAAAGAGTATGCAATATACTACCTAAGCAAAAAGTTTACCGATTGTGAACAATGTTATTCACTGCTCGAGAAAACTTGTTGCGCTTTAGCGTGGGCTGCTCGCCGACTAAGACAGTATATGTTGACTCACACTACCTTGTTGATCTCAAAAATGGACCCCATCAAGTACATATTTGAGAAACCAGCACTTACAGGAAGGGTTGCAAGATGGCAAATGATTCTGACAGAGTATAACATTCAGTACACATTGATGATTACCAGTCCATGAGATTTGACTTCCCTGATGAAGACACCATGTACTTAAAAGCAAAAGATTGTGAAGAGCCAGTTCACATTGAAGGGCCTGATCCAGGAGAAGAATGGACTATGATGTTTGACGGGGCTGTCAATATGAATGGTCGTGGGGTTGGTGCAGTGCTTATTACACCTAGAGGAGTTCATATGCCTTTCTCGGCAAAACTCACCTTTTCCTGATCTAACAACGAAGCAGAATACGAAGCATGTATCATGGGACTTGAGGAAGCCATTGACCTCAGGATCAAACCATTGAATGTATTCGGAGATTCGGCTTTGGTAATCAATCAGACCAACGACAAATGATATACTCATCAGGAGCATCTGATTCCATACCGTGATTATATGAGGAAATTATTGACCTTCTTCACAACAGTCAAACTTGAGTACATCCCTCGAGATGAAAATCAGTTTGCAGATACTTTAGCTACCATTTCCTCCATGATCAAAGTTCAAACTGCCAATTATGTGCCTCAGATTTTGGTATCCAGACTAGACAAACCGGCGTACGTATTCTCCGTGGACACTGCTAATGATGACAAGCCGTGGTTCCATAACATCAAATGCTTTTTGGAAGATCCAACATACCTACCTGGGGCATCATCCAATGATAAGAAAACATTAAGAAGGTTGGCTGGCAATTTCTTCCTCAATGCTGATGGTTCATTATACAAGTGAAACTTCGACATGGTCCTGCTCAGATGTGTTGACAAGAAAGAAGCAGACCTACTGATGCATGAGGTGCACGAAGGTTCTTTCAGTACCCATGCCGGAGGACATGCAATGGCAAAGAAATTATTAAGATCAGGTTACTACTGGATCACAATGGATGCAGACTGTTGTGCTTATTCCAGAAAATGCCACAAGTGCCAGATCTACGCAGATAAAGTGCATGTGCCCTCGAATCCTTTGAATGTGATATCTTCACCTTGGCCCTTTTCCATGTGGGGCATTGACATGATTGGAAAAATTGAACCGACTGCTTCAAATGGACACAGATTCATCCTGGTAGCCATTGATTACTTCACCAAATGGGTTGAAGCAGCTTCGTACGCAAACGTCACCAGACAAGTGGTAGCCAGATTTTTTAAACGAGACATCATATGTCAGTATGGAGTTCCTGAGCGAATCATTACTGATAATGGTTCCAATTTGAACAACAAAATGATGGCAGAACTGTGTCGGGACTTCAAGATCCAACATCACAACTCTTCTCCTTACAGGCCAAAGATGAAAGACGTTGTTGAGGCAGCTAACAAAAATATCAAGAAGATTGTGCAGAAGATGGTGGTCACTTATAAAGACTGGCATGAAATGCTACCATTCGCTTTGCATGGGTACCGAACTTCAATTAGAATGTCTACTGGGGCAACGCCTTATCAGCTTGTGTATGGTATGGAAGCTGTTCTTCCCGTTGAAGTTGAGCTACCATCCTTACGGGTAATGATGGATGTAAAGTTGGACGAAGCAGAATGGGTCCGGTCTCGGTACAATCAGCTGAATTTGATCGAGGAGAAAAGACTAGCTGCCATTTGTCATGGGCAGTTATATCAAAAGCGGATGAAGAAAGCCTTCGACCAGAAAGTCAGACTTCGGGAATACCAAGTGGGAGATCTTGTTTTGAAAAGACTTCTTCCTCCTCATACAGACCACAGGGGCAAATGGATGCCAAACTACGAAGGCCCTTTCATAGTAAAGAAAGTTTTCTCCGGTGGATCACTGATGCTCACTACTATGGATGGCGAGGATTTCTTATCCCCTGTGAATTCATATGCGGTTAAAAAATACTTCGCATAAAATGACCCGCTGGACATAAAAACAGAATGTATGTCCAGGCAAAAATAGGGCATCCCGGCGAGTCAAAAACAGAATAAAAAGACTCGGGCAAAAATAAGGGAAAATTGAAAAAAATGTACATCCACAGAGTTGAAAAGCCGCATTGGACAGCTCAGGCAAAAATGGGTATCTCGGTGGATTGAAAACTCGAAAGGGCGATCCACGCAAAATCAGGGAATAAGCGAACATTTTCATTTTGAATTCGTCTGTATCACTCACAACATGGCAATCTTAAAAAGGGCAAAGCGTAAGTCAGAATCAACCTTCTTCGAAAGCAAGGTGGGAAGAAAGTCAAGGTCATATAGGACATATCAAAGGAAGTTCAATGGAGCGTCGTCGTCAACATTGCCAACACTTTTATGTTCTCAATTTATAGCAATCTCCTCATTTCAGGGGATTTGTTTCTTTGACTGTACTTGCCAATTCAGGGCACCCAAATTAATGAAATCAGAATTTTCGGTCACACCTCGTTTTGTACATTTTTATTTCGTTTGCAAAATGTCCAATGCTCATAATACAACACTTGCATAAAAAAAATGAGCCTTTTTCTAATAAATGCTTGCAGGGAATATATTACTTTCAGATAAGTCTAAACTCCTATGACGGAATCCGGTTAGGGATACCTCGGGATACTTGTATGTCTTCCTTTGTCTTAACAGGTTGCAGGCTATCAAGACAGATAATCTTCCACGGCAAGCTGGTCAAGAACTCCCTGTTCCCCACCAGAGTGCCAAATTTCCCTCATCCTCAGCAGAGTTGATGGGACCAATTCCCCACAGAGTTTCCATTCTCCCCCCCCCAGTAGAGCAATGCCTGAAACACATCCCCAACAGAGTGGCTAAAACTTCCTTCTTCCCAGCTGAGTCCTCCCTTCGAATAGATCTACCAATGATCTATTCCCCCCAAGCAGAGTTTTCTCTTCGGATGGATCCATCAATGATCTCTTCCCCCCAGCCGGGTTATTCCTCCAAGCAGATCAGCCAGAGATTTTCATCCCAGCAGGATTCGAGTCTCGGATCAGTTTCTCTTTTGCATAATCATGGCATTCGCATCATATTCACCGAAATAAGCGTAGCATTTCGTCTAATACGGAGCATTACAGAAAAAATCAAACATTTGCATGATCACAAGCCAGATTCGAGCCAGTCACCTGCAAATACAATCAATATTTCATCAGCAGTATACAAAATACATCCCTTGCACATAAAAGTCAAAGCGTCCCCTTTGCACTCTCAAATACAAATACCTATACACGCTCTTTTGACACTCGTCTGTGTCATCCTTCACCAGTAAGGTCGCCCGAACACTTTCTGCAAGCAGATATTTATCCAAAACATGCTCTTCTCGACACTCGTCCGTGTCATCTTATCTCCCCACAGATCACCAGCATCCCCTTTGCACTCTCAAAACAGATGCATGTTTATATTTATACATATTTGACACTCGTCCGTGTCATACATTCCCCAGCAAGTCAAACGCTCATCCGTGTCTTGCTCATACCTCACCAACAAATCAATACTTGTGCATACCAATACAGGGTTCCTTTGATACTTTTATGTATCATTGTATATATCACTCCTCAGCAGATTCGACACTCGTCTGTGTTCCTTGTTAACCAGTTGATACTCGTCCGTATCATCATTTTTGAACACGTGTCAGCGCTTGTTTCTACCGATACTCGTCCGTATCATGGTTCTAAGGATGCTCGTCCACATCTTTAATCTATATACTGTCAAACACTTATACCTTTTATTCTTGAAAGTAAAGCACTCATCCGTGTTTACCATTTCCCAGTAAGTCGTCAACAAAACAACTTTCTCCTATCCGACATTCATCCTATGTCGTGATATCTTCAGCAGCCGTCCCCTGCCATGTGATCGTCCTTCACCTTTGGATGATCGTCCCTCATCCTCTTCCCCAGTGGAATATCCATTATTGGAACCTTCTATCCAACATTCGTCCTATGTCGTGATAAAGAGCAGTCGTCCCCTGCTAGATGATCGTCCTTCACCCTTTGGATGACCATCCCTCATCATTTTATCCAATGGCCATCCCCATCATTGATCTTGTTATCCGACATCCGTCCTATGTCGTGATAAATCCCGAGAGCAGCCGTACCCTGCTAGGTGATCGTCCTTCACCTCTTGATGATCGTCCTTCATCACGCTTATCCGATGGCCGTCCCCATTGTTGATCTTTCCTATCCGACATTCGTCCTATGTCGTGATATTTTTAGCAGCCGTCCCCTGCTAGGTGATCGTCCTTCACCTTTGATGACCGTCCCTCATCATTATTTCATTTATTCCGTCACCCATGGTCGTTCCCATCATTGCTTACTTTACTTTCCAAAGCCTGATGGTCGTCCCCATCATTGCTTTTCTCATTGCTTTAATCCCCAGAGAATCTTATTTCTTTACCCGATGGCCATCCCCATCATGGCCTCTTTATTTACCCAGCTTGTCGGCCGTCCCCGTCATTGCTTTACTTACCACTTAATCCCCAACAGTCATCCTTTGCTCGATGGTCGTCATCCATCGCCTTCATATGCTAATCATACTATACTACCTTTTACAATTTATATCCCTTTTCTTCTTATATCCAGCGAGTGCAAATTTCGGACTGTCTTTGGTATTCAACCATAAGTTATCTTGTTTGTGTGTTAAGCCAGGCGCTTACACCCTGCACAGCTAACTCATGCTTGAATAGGGGCAGCTGTAAACACCCCAAATTTGCCCTCACTCTTTATCACATTTGTCACTCCCCTGAAAAGACACCGGGGTCCCAGGGTGCAGACACGAACGGTCGGCGAAAGAGAAAATGAGGTTTAATTGAATAGAGTCGCTAGCTAGGCATTTTTATCCCGAAGGAAAGGTAATGTTGCATAAACCTGGAAAGAGATGGATAAGACGGTTGCGAACCAGAGAAACTGAGAAAGGGGGTTGGTTACAACCTAGGAAGGTATTAGCACCCAGATTGTCCGTCGTACTCGACGGGATCCATGCTTACAAGATTGTGTTTAACAGGGGTAAGTGTATGTGCTATCTGTGTGCAAAAAGCTAAGGAAAAGAATATACAGGTGTCAGTGCAAAAGGGTGTGAATTGCTCAGGGACTGAGGCTTAGAAAAAGAATGCTTAAAGAGGGGGAAGACACAGTGACTTTAGTTCGATAACTGTTAAGTTATGCCTACGTATCCTCGCGTGCAATGAGGAAGTCAGAACACCGTAGTTCGACTCAAAGAGAATGGAAATAAATTGACTGTGAACATCTTAATTGTCTATGCTCAAGTGTATGACTCACCTGGCTCGAGTGCTAACTGTCTTGCATTAGACGGAAGAAGCAAGTTCTCGTTTGTGAATGAGTGTGATGAGAAAAGAATCCAGGAGGAGACGATTATTGTTTGTTTTTGTGTTTTCAGTTTTTTTTATTGTTTTTGGTGTTTTTGCATAAGTAAATGAGCTTAAGTCTAAATCAAGGGCTTGTAAACTCATTATATCCTCCCTGATTAGCGATAATGAGTCTACATAAGTATGAGATAAGCATCTCAACTTAATTGCCATGATGATGTAGGATTAAGATCATTAACCTACTTGTGATTATTTAGATGTTTTTGGGTTTTTTTAGTGTTAAGTAATGAGTTTAATCTCTAATCACAGATTAGTGAACTCATTACACCATCCTAATAGAAGGATAATAGATGAGAACACTTAAGCTAAGGAAGATACCTCAACTTAATCCATGGTTAGGGACTAAATTCATTATATAACAAGCCTTTATTAAATGGATTTTAAATAAAGGGTGAGATTAAGAAGTGGATTTTATGGTTTGTAAGACAACTTGAGGGGGACTTGTCCATTAAACACTAGGGTTAGTCCTTCTTAACCATAAGGAAGAATTAGAACCCTAATGTAAGGCCCAAGTTACAAGATAAAGTCTTGGTGATTATTAATGTGTTTTTATTAAGAGGTTTAAATAAATTAAAGGTTTAACACTTAGGATTAAAGTTATACACTCTATCCTAAGAGAAGGATGCAGGCATAACCTTAATTCCAAAGTCCTAAAACTTTAAGAGTTTAGTCTCTGATTATTTGAGATGAGAAGAGAGACTCAAGGAGAATCAAAGGTGAAAAGCTAAAGGGGACTAATTACAACCATAATAATTATCATGCTTGGATATCCTATGGTTTATGAGGCTTAAGAAAGATCTTCAAGGAAGCCACCAATGGAAGAAGCAGATGAAAGGAGGATGAGATAGAAGAACAGGTTACTTACTTCGATGAAGAAGGTAAGTAACTTGAAGGAAGAAAGTGAGAGAGATGGAACACAAGTGAATCAAATTCACTTCAAAGACAAACAACATGCAAATGAAAGAGATAAGAAGAGGTGAGAGGTGGAGGCAAATCCACCTCCCAAAATAACTTACCAAAAGTTCCTGAAAAGTCAGTATGGATGCATAAGACATAAAGCATGAAGAAATGAATTGAAATGAGATGCAATGATCAAAGTCAGAGGTTCTTATGCTATGCAAATGTCATGTGAGATGATGCAATGTCATATAAGATGCTCATTAATGATCATACAAGAATGAGATGATATGAAAGCATCCTTTGTAGTTTGAAAACACATGAAAGTTCATGAAATGAAATGAAAACTAAACATGGAAAATGGATGAAGAAATGATCAAGCAAGGTTCTAACATGTCCTAAGATGTCTAAGATGACATATGAATGCATGAATGTCATGGCAAGCTCATGTAATGATGCATATGCAAGGTGAATGCAAATGAACATGAGAAATTAGGATTACATGGATATGTGAGATGCAAAGGGATAAAATAGAAGCATATGACATGATAAGAATTTGAAATCAAGCTCAAACAAACCCTAATCCCATATTAGGTCACACCCCAAAGGAGAAGGTCAGAAGCCTAACCTATCAAAAGTTATGATTTTCCTAAGTTTTCTAGGGTTTTTGGGTGGTTCAAAAGGAAAAATGCAAATCAAATTGAAAATGCAAGATGAATTCATGAGGAAAAAGACCTATAAACTATATGCAATAATTAACACAATGCAAAAAGAATCAAGTTCAAACTCTTCTTAGTTAGGCAAAAATGATTTTTTAAAGTTAGGGTTCAAAAAATGTGATTTTTATAACCCTTAATTCAAAGAAAATTGGTAAACTATGATCAAACCTAAAAAGAAATTTGTGTGAAGATTTTGAAAATGTTTCTAAATGCATTGGAATGATTCATGATTTTTTTGGTGATTTTTAGAAACCTAAATGCATTTTTAATTAATTAAAATACTTTAATTAATTAAAAATAACATTTAAATATTTTAAAATACTTTTTAATGCAAAAAATAAACTAAATATTATTTTCAGGTTGAGAAAAATATTTGAAATCAGAATGCAATGTTTCATATTTTTTGAATGCTTTTTGATATTTTAAAATAAAAATGCAAAAGAAATGAAAACAAATGAAATAAAAATGAAAATAAATGAATAAAAGGAGAAGTCAACTGATCCAGTGGCCCAGGTTCAAAGGCTGATTGACTGCGCGCGTGAATGTGAGGACATGATGGAATTTGGGTTAATTAATTGATTAATTTAATTAATTACGAATTAGGGTTAAGTGAATGAATCAGGACCATTCAAACACACGATAAACAAGATCCAAGGGTCCAAATTTAAATTGACGCGCTAACCCTAATTAATTAACCTAATGACTTTCAGGTGACCGGAGCTAGCTCCGGTCATCTTCTCCGGCAAGCCAAACACCCAACTTCTTCCCTAGGTCAAATTAAACCCTCTAACTTTCTAGAAATGATCCCCTAACCCTTCTAAGAAAGAATCCATCATCAAACAACATTTATCATTCACGAAAATCATGATTCGAAGCAAAACGGAAAAACATTCAAAACTTTCAGAAGTTCCATACATGCTTGTTTCTCAACCATTTTCGAAAATAAACATATCAGAGTGATCAGCTAATCATGTAGAATCATTTAGAAACTTAAAACAAAAGTTCTGGAAAAAATGTTCATCATGGCTACCTGAGTTGAAGCTTTGCAACCTGAAGCTTTCTGACCTCTTCCTTTGTGCAAAATGCCTCCAATGATCCCTCTGATGCTTCTGGAAAGCTTGCATGGGGTTTAAATGGCCTCCTTTGTGAGTTTCAGTTCTGAGATTGAAGAAATCGCGTTTGAGTTTGAGAGTGTTTCAGGCTATGGTGATGGCTGGGAAATGATCATGAGGTGATGCTGAGTTGAATGGTGAAGAAAGTTTGAAGTTTGAGTGGTTGTGCTATGAAATTCGAAAAGGTGAAGGTTTCTTGAGGTTTTTGGAAATCTGAGTGTTTGAGAGGTTTCAGCCTTGTGTGTCGTATGAAATGAGTTGCTTGATGTCCACATAAACAATGTTGATTGGCCAGAGAGTTGTTGTGGCACAGGCTGATTGGTATGAGAGTTTTTGCAAAAAAGTCAAGATTGTGTACTATGAGGTATGGGCACGGGTCAGAGGTGGTTTCATAGGGTGTCTGGCCTCAACTTGGTTCAAGGATGGCCATGGGATTGATTTTGATGTGCTGGAAGGCTTGGATCATGAGTTATCACATGTCTTGCAAATTTCCCTCTTTGAAGTTTCTTGGATCACAAGCCATGAAAACCATAGGTCCAATGCATAATTCTGATCTTTTGAAGCTTTTTTGACATGTTATGACATATTTGTGCGCATTAGAGGTCATTAGAATGCTTGGCAAGTGAAATTGCAAAATTTCCTCTTTGGCATGAACTTGAAAATTATGTGATTTTTGCCAACTTGGAAAGGCCATATCTTGAGTTCTAGGATGAATCAAGACATGTTCTTGTACTTTTTGAAAAGGGAAAGACCTAATCTACAACTTTCATGACCAAGAATTTTTCATTTGAAGCATTTTTGGCCATGAAAGAGGAGGTTGAAAAACTTTCCCAAAATGGAAAGTTTGCTTTTCAAGTCATTTCCAAAAATGGCGAGTTTGAAATTGGCTCAAAATTATTCAATATTTTGAACTTCCAAACACTTCTTAGATCAAATAAAGATCATTGAACTTCAATTTGATGAAAATACCCCTTTGGTTCCATTGTTGGGGGCCTTAAATGCCCTGATTTTGACTTAACTTGCTCAGGAAGTTACCCAGTGAACAAATGACTTCCACAATGAGTTTCTTCATAAAACTTGGTACATATGATACTTATAACATGTTAAGAAAATTAGAAACAAGAATGACCCAAAAATTTGGAGTTAAGGCCTCTGAAGCCAAAACCCTAATTTTGGTCATCTGTGCAGTGAAAACCCTAGCTCTGCTTCCATGCCTTTGCCAGTTCTTGTGATGACTTTCATGAACTTTAAGGAGCATAATATGATGATAGAACACACATGGGCCCTCTTGGAAAGCTTTGAGACCTTTGGGATAGCTCAGATGGATTCTTGGATTGCTCATATCACAAACCCTAGATGCAGATGAACTTGAACTATGCAGATGAAACAAATATGCAATATGAGATGTAATGCCTATGCTTATGCAAAAATGAAAGATCACAAGCCATGGTGTGATAAAGTGTTAGGGAAAATTTGGGATGTTTACAGCTGCCCCTATTCAAGCATGAGTTAGCTGTGCTGGGTGTAAGCGCCTGGCTTAACAGACAAACAAGATAACTTGTGATTGAATACCAAAGACAGTCCGAAATTAGCACTCACTGGGGAGAAAAAGAAAAGAGATATAAATTTCAAAAGAGAGAATAGTATGATTAAAAACTATGGAGGACGACCATCGAGCAGAGGACGACTGCTGGGGATAAAGTGGTAAGCTAAGCAATAACGGGGACGGCCGACAAGTTGGGGAAATAAAGAGACCACGACGAGGACGGCCATCGGGTAAGGAAAAACTCTCTGGGGATTGAGAAAAGCATAGATGGGGACGGCCATTGGGTTAAAGAATAAATGAAATGTTGATGAGGGACGGTCATCAAAGGTGAAGGACGATCACCTAGCATGGTATGGTTGCTGAAAATATCACGACATAGGACGAATGTCGGATAGAAAAGATCAACGATGGGGATGGCCATCGGATAAGCATGATGAAGGATGGTCATCAAGAGGTGAAGGACGATCACCTAGCAGGGTACGGCTGCTCTCGGGGTTTATCACGACATAGGACGAATGTCGGATAACAAGATCAACGATGGGGACAGCCATCAGATAAGAATGATGAAGGACAATCATCAAGAACGACACGGACGAGTGCTTACGATTTCAAGAAATAAAGGATATAAGTGTTTGACGATGTGTATAGATTAAAGATGCGGACGAGCATCCTTAGGACCATGATACAGACGAGTATCGGTAGAAACAAATGTTGGCGCGTGTTCAAAGATGATGATACAGACGAGTATCAACTAGTTAACAAGGAACACGGACGAGTGTCGAATCTGTTAGGGAGTGATATAAACAAGATACGGACGAGTATCAGAGACTTCTGTATAAGTATAAGTTAGTATTGATTTGTTGGTGAGGAATGAGCAAGACACGGACGAGTGTTTGACTTGCTGGGGAATGTATGTCACGGACGAGTGTCGAGCATTTTCGCTCCCGCCAAATGACACCTGACCAAGTGGGGTACAGACGCGAACGGTCGGCGAAAGGGAAGGAATGAAAAGAGTCACCAGCTAGGCATTTTTATCCCGAAGGAAGGGTAATGATGCATAAAGCTAGAAAGAGATGGATAAGACGGTTGCGAACCAGAGAAACTGAGAAAGGGGGTTGGTTACAACCTGGGAAGGTATTAGCACCCAGATTGTCCGTCGTACTCGACGGGATCCACGCTTGAAAGTTTGTGTTTAAAGGGGTAGTGTCAGTGCTATCTGTGTATAAGAACTGGAAAAGAATGCAAGTGTCAGTGGAAAAGAAGTGTGAGGTGAATAAAGGAGTGTCAGTGCAAGGAAATAGTGCAAGGCTCAAGAAAATGATGCTTAAAGAATAATGCTGGAAGAGGGGGAATAAACAGAGACTTTTGTTCGATAACTATTAAGTTATGCCTACATATCCTCTCGTGCAATGAGGAAGTCAGAACACCGTAGTTCGACTCAAAGAGACTGAAAGATAAATTGACTGATGAACTGCTTACTTGTCTATGCTCAAGTGTATGACCTGTCTGGCTCAGGTGCAAACTGTCTTGCATTAGACGGAAGAAGCAAATTCTCGTTTATGAGTGAATGAGGTGAGAAACAAATCCCGGAGGAGACGATTATTGTTTGTTTTTTGTATTTTTAATCTTTTATTGCTTTTGGAGTTTGTCATAAGAAAATGAGCTTAAGCCTAAACCAGGGGTTAGTAAACTCATCACATCTTCCCTCTGATTAGGGGTAATGAGAATACCTTAAGCATGAAGTAAACACCTCACACTTAATCACCATGATGTAGGATTAAGATCATTGTACTACTTGTATTTATTTAGATGTTTTTGGTGTTTTGTTTAGTCTTAAGTAATGAGTTAAAGCAATAATCAAGGATTTAATGGACCCATTACACTATCCTAATAGAAGGATAATAGATGAGAACATTTAAGCTAAGGAAGCCTCTTCAACTTAATCCATGATTAGGAATTAACCTCATGACAATACAAAGCCTTTATTAAAGTGGATTTTAGTTAATGGTAGGATTAATAAGTGGATTTTATTATTGGTAAGACAACTTGAGGGGTACTTGTCCATTAACACTAGGGTTAGTCCTTCTTAACCAATTAAGGAAGAATTAGAACCCTAATGTAAGGCCCAAGTTACAAGCTTGATGTCTTAGTGATTATTAGATGAATTGATTTAGGGATTTAAACACATTAAGGGTTTAACACTTAGGATTAAAGTTATACACTCCATCCTAATAGAAGGATACAGGCATAACCTTAATCACAAAGCCTTAAAACCTTTAAGGTTTAGTCCCTGATTAAGAGGTGAAGGAGAAGAAGCAGAAAGAAGCAAGTCAACTTACTTCACTTAAGAAGATAAGTTGCTTGAAGAAAAAAAGTGAGGAGGAGACATGAATGATTAAGCTCACTCTAATACAAATACAAAATGCAGCAAAGATGCATAAGAGAGATGAGAAGAGATTGTGAGAAGTGAAGGCAAATTCACTTCTCAAAGTAACTTACCACCTAAAAAGTTAGTAAAAGGAAATGAAAATGAAATGAAAATGAAATGAAAATGAAATGAATGCAAGGATGCAAACCAAAACCATAAGCATTTTCATGAAGTAAATGATGCTAAGAGATGATACAAATGTATGTCATAAGGTGCAAATGATCATACAAGCAATGAAGATGCAAATGAAGCATGTAAGGAGCATGAAAGTTCATGAATGCATATGAAATGAAATGAAGACTTAACATGGAAAATGGATGATGCAATGATCAAACATGATTCTAATGTGTCCTAGGATGTCTTAGGAGTCATGTGAATGCACAAAATTTCATGGCAAGTTCATGAATGCAAGCATATGCAAGATGAATGCAAATGAAGGCACAAAAATTAGGGTTTATGAACATGTGAGATGCAAAACTCTAAATCAGAAGCAAATGACAAGATAAAAAATTGAAAATGCACTCAAAGGAACCCTAAGCCTATACTAGGTTACCATCCAAAGGGGGAGGTCAGAAGCTAAACCTAGAAGGACTTATGATTTTTCTAAGTTTCTAGGGTTTTAAGGGTGATCCTAAATGTAAAATGCAAAAAAAATTGAAAATGAAAGATAAAAATGAAACAAAATTTTTTTAGATGCTTGAAGACATGCATAGCACAATGCAAAAAGAATCATTCACAAACTCAACTTGGTTCAAAAGTTATGAATTTTTGAAGTTAGGGTTAAAAATATTCAAGTTTAAGAACCCTAATTCATTTGACTGACGCGCTATCCTACGACCCAGATTCAAATCTCCTTAAACTTAATTAAAACATTAATTAAACCTGATTAAACTTAAGTGAATCAATCCTCACCCTCCAATCACGCGAGAGAACCCTCATCTAACGACCTACGTTCAAACCTGGAACCCTAACCCTAATTAGCCTTAATTACTTTCAGGTGGCCGGAAATGACCTCCGGTCATCTTCTCCGGCCACACTCTCCCCTGAAAATTGTTATCCCACTCCCTAGGCCATTTTTGGAGCTCTAAAGCTCCAGATTCGTTCCCTTCACTCCCCTAAGCCCAAATCCACCCTCAAACAGAATATATTTTCAGCCATATTCAAGAATCAAAGCAATGAGCAAAAATGGTGAAAATTTCAGACAATCCATACATTCTCAATTCTTCATCATTTTAAAAAATGAAAGGTTCAGTGTACTCAGGGGAACAAACTTAACCATTTAGGAACTTAAAACAATGTTTCTGGAAAAAAGTTTCAAGAGGATACCTGAGATGGAGCTTTTCCAATGGAGCTGCCTGGGCCTTCTTCTTGATGCAATCACTCTCCTCTGATCACCCTTGAGCTTCTTTGATGGTTTGCTGAAGTTTATGTGGCTTCCTTTTGAAGTTCAGTGAAGTTCAGTTCAAAGGGGGAAAATCGTATTTTGTGTGTGGTGGCTTTCAGGGCAAAGTGAAGGGTGAGAAATGTTCAGTGATGAATTTGGAGATGAATGGTGGTGTTTGTTTTGAGAATGAGTGGCTGAGATGTGTGATTCGATAGAAAATGCAAAAGGGAGAGTTTTTGTGTATGCTGAGTTATGGGAGAGTTCATGCTTGCTTCTTGTTATGTTTGGCTTGCTTTTAATTAGTATAAGGTATTGTGATTGGTCAGAAAGTTGGTAATGGCATAGTGTGATTGGTATGGTGCAAAATGCAAAAAGTCAAGATTTGTTGTCCTTTGAGGTATGGGCTGTTTCAGGCCAAGGACAAGGGCATGTCTGGTGCAACTGAGATCAAGGATGACCATGGAAACCAGCTTGAGGCAAATCAGCAAGTTTGTGAGAAGTTGTGGGAGGTTTTGCAAATTTGTGAAAGTTTGGCCCCTTTTGGATTTCTTCATGTGCAAGTCATGGAAATGTGAAATTCTTTGGGCAATTTGCAGCAAAATGAACCATGTGATGTTGTTATGATGTTTTGAGACCAATTAGAAACCAAACCAAACATTAGAAGTCCTTCTTGCAAAAATCCCTCTTTTGAGAATTTATGAAAAATGACTTATGGAAACTTGTGATCCAAGGCATGAAACTTTGTGAATTTGTGCAATTCTGATTTTGGAAAGTTGTAATGATGCATAGAAGTCAATTTGAAGTCACAAAACAGCTTGGCATGAGGTTTTGCAAAAATCCCTCTTTGGCATGAAACATGAAATTATGTGATTTTTTCCAACTTTGGAAAGCCATAACTTGAGTTCAAAAATGAATTAGATCTTGTTCATGTACTTTTTGAAAAGGGAATGATCCAATCTACAACTCTCATGACCAAGAATTTTTCATTTGAAGCATTTTTGGTTGAGAAAGAGGAGGTTGAAAAACTTTCCCAAAATGGAAAGTTTACATTACAAGTCATTTCCATTTTTGGCAACTTTTGGTTTTGCCCACTTTTCTTCAAATTTGTGAACTTCTAAGCACTTAAATGATCAAATAAAGACCATATAACTTCAATTTGATGAAAAATCCACTTTGGTTCCATGGATGGGGGCCTCAGATGCCCTGATTTTGCTCTGACTTGCTCAGGAAGTTACCCAGTGATCAGATGACTTCCACAATGAATTTCTTCATCAAACTTGGTATGTATGATCCTTATAACATATTGAGACCAATAGAAACAAGAATGACCAAAAAAATTGGAGTTATGGCCTCTGAAACCAAAACCCTAATTTTAGGTCATCTGCACAGTTAAACCCTAGCTCAACTTCCATGCTTTCTCAGTTCTTGTGATTCTTTGATTTCCTTGATCTTTGGAGGACAAAATATGATGATTGAACATATATGGACCCTCTTGAGATGATTGAAGACCTTTGGAGTGGCTCATATGGACCCTTGATTGCTCAAATCACAAACCCTAGATGTAGATGAATTTGAACTAATGTAGTGAAACAAAAATGCAACATGATATGCCATGATTAAACTAATGCAAGTATGAAAGATCATAAGTCATGGTATGAAATTTGTGAGGGAAAATTTGGGGTGTTTACAGCTACCCCTATTCAAACATGAGTTAGCTGTGTGGGATGTAAGCGACGGGCTTAATAGACAAACAAGATAACTTGTGGTTGAATATCAAAGACAGTCCAAAATTTGCACTCACTGGGTGAAGAAGAAAAGGGATATAGATTGTAAAAGGTATTATGATATGATTATAAAGTGAGGGCGATGGAGGACGACCATCGAGCAGAGGACGACTGCTGGGGATGAAGCAATGACGGGGACGACCGACATGCTGGGGAAATAAAACGGTAAATGAAATTTTCCGAGGATTAAAGGTAAAGTCAATGATGGGGACGACCATCAGGTTTGAAAAGTAAAGGGTAAACATCGATGGGGACGACCATCGGGTTAATGAAATAAATGATGAGGGACGGTCATCCAAGGTGAAGGAGGATCACCTAGCAGGGGACGGCTGCTCTGTTGGGGAGATGAGGGATGATCATCTAAGGTGAAGGGCGATAACCTGGCAGGGTACGGCTGCCGAAAATATCACGACATAGGACGAATGCCGGATAGAAAAGAGTCGACGATGGGGACGACCATCGGATAAGCATGATGAAGGACGATCATCAAGAGGTGAAGGATGATCACCTAGCAGGGTACGACTGCTCTCAGGGTTTATCATGAATATGACAATTGTCAGATAACAAGATTAACGATGGGGACGGCCATCGGATAAAAGCGATGAATGACGATCATCGAAAAAGTGAAGGACGGTCACCTAGCAGGGGACGACGGCTAAAATATCACGACATAGGACGAATGCCGGATTAAAGGGGTTCCAATAATGGAGACTCCGCTGGGGACAGGGATGAGGGACAGTCATCCAAAAAGGTGAATGACGATCACCTGGCAAAAGTATCATGACATAGGGCGAATGTCAGATAGAAAAGAAGTTTTGCTTTTTAATTGGGGATTTGTTGGGGACTCTTCTGGGAAATGGTAGACACGGACGAGTGTCTACATTCGAGAAATGAAAGGTATAAGTGTTTGACACTGTGTATAGATTAAAGATACGGACGAGCATCCTTAAGACTATGATACGGACGAGTATCAGTAGAAACAACTTTGACGCATGTTCAGAGATGATGGTACGGATGAGCACCAACTGGTTAACAAAGAACACGGACGAATGTCGAATCTAAGGAGAAATGAGTGTGTATACAAGATACGGACGAGTATCTATATGAGTGAAAATAAGCATGAGTGAGACACAGACGAGTGTTCAACTTGCTGGGGAGAGTATGACACAGATGGGTGTCAAAAGAGGAAGTGTAAAAGGAAATCTGGTGGTCTGTGGGGATAAGATGACACGGACGGGCGTCAAAAGAAATGTATTATAAATAAGTGTTTGGTGTACAATACATGTTTAGGCAACCATGCTGGGGAGTGGTGGCATGGACGGGTGTCAGGAAAGTATATAAAATATTTGCAAGGGATGATATGAGATGACACGGACGAGTGTCGAGAAGAGTGTATATGAACATGTATTTGTGGGTGCAAAGGGGATGCTTTGGCTTTCTGCTGGGGATATGACACAGACGAGTGTCGAGAAGTATCTGTTATGTATAAGTATCTGTTTGTAGAAAATGTCCTGGCGACTTTTCTGGGAAAGATGACACGGACGGGTGTCAAAAGGAGCATGTATTTGTATTTTAGGAGTGCAAAGGAAATGCTTTGGCTTTTGGTTGGGACTGTGAGTCTTTATATACACTGCTGATGGAATGTTGATAATTATAGGTGACTAATTCAAAACATGGCTTGTGATTATGCAATATGTTTGATTTTTTCCGTAATGCTCCGTATTAGACGGAATGCTACGCTTTTATGGTGATGTGAATGTTATGATTATGCAAAAGATACCGATCCGGGGTTCGGATCCTGCTGAGTGGGAATCTCTAGCTGATCTGCTCGAAAGAATATCCCATCTGGGGATGAGATCGTTGGTAGATCTGATAAGATGTATGACTCATCTTTGGGAAATAGGCCACTGATAGACCTATCTTTGTAATGAGGAGCCCAGCTGGGGATATGGAAGCTTTCGTCACTTTGTTGTGCAGGAAATTCAGACATTGCTCTTCTGGGAGAGGCCGGAGCTCTGTGGGGGATGGTTCCCTGTCTAGCCCTTGGCTGGGGATATGAAAAAGATCACTGAACAATCTTCCTAGGGATTTCTGTGGGGGTCCTGCTGAGGATGAGGATGCTTGATAACTTAGTTGGGGATATGAGCACTTTCTGGTACTGCTCTGACTGGTGTGCTGGAGAAACGATGCTTGTCAATTCTGATGGGGAGAAAACATCTCTGGTGTTGTTTGGAAGAGGTGTTGAGGAAATAATGATCTTGGGCAGCTTTTGTTGGGGAAAACCTTTCATGCCCCATGTTGCGTTTTGAATATCTGCAATCCTGTTATGACAAAGAAGCGCACAAGTACCCCGAGGTATCCCTTACTGGACTCCATCATAGGAGTTTTAGAGACTCCTGGGAGTAAGAAATATATTTCCTGCACGCATGTGATTTTAGAAAGGCACGCCTGTTTTTTATGCAAGCATTATATCAAGGATATCGGACATTTTTTGCAAATGAAATAAAAATGTACAAGACGAAGTGTGACTGAAAATTATGATTTTATTAATTTGGGCGCCCTGAATTGGCAAATACAGTCAAAGAAACAGATCTCCTGAAATAAGGAGATTGTTACAAAATTGAGAAACAAAAGGTGCTGGCAATGTTGACGATGCTTCAGTGAGCTTCCCTTTTGCTATGACTCGTATGACTTTTGACGTTCTTCTCATTCCGCTTTCTGAAGAAGACTGATTCTGACTGATGCTTTAACCCTTCGAAGTTGGCCATGTTATGAATGATACAGACGAATTCAGAATACAATTTTTCGCTTATTCCCTTATTTTGCGTGGATCGCCCTTTCGGGTTTTCAATCCACCAGGATACCCATTTTTGCCTGAGCTGTCCAATGTGGCTTTTCAACTCAGCGGGTGTACATTTTTTGATTATTTTCCCTTATTTTTGCCCGAGTCTTTTATTCTGTTTTTGACTCGCCGGGATGCCCTATTTTTGCCTGGACTTACATTCTGTTTTTATCTCCAGCGGGTCATTTTATGCGAAGTATTTTTTAACTGCATCTGAATTTACAGGGGACAGGAAGTCTTCACCATCCATAGTGGTGAGCATCAGTGCTCCACCAGAGAAAACTTTCTTGACTATGAATGGACCATCATAATTCGGAGTCCACTTGCCCCTGTGGTCTGTATGAGGAGGAAGGAGTCTTTTCAGCACAAGATCTCCTACTTGGTATTCTCGAAGCCTGACTTTTTGATCGAAGGCTTTCTTCATTCTCTTCTGATATAGCTGCCCATGACAGATTGGCGTTAATCTCTTCTCTTCGATCAGATTCAGTTTCTCGTACCGAGATCGGACCCACTCTACTTCATTCAACTTGATATCCATCAGTACCCGTAGGGAGGGTAATTCAACTTCAACAGGTAGAACTGCCTCCATACCATACACAAGCTGATACAGTGTTGCCCTAGTGGATGTTCTGATTGATGTATGGTACCCATGCAAGGCGAATGGTAGCATTTCATGCCAGTCTTTGTAGGTGACCACCATCTTCTGCACAATCTTCTTGATATTCTTGTTAGCTGCCTCAACAACGCCATTCATCTTTGGCCTATAAGGAGAAGAATTGTGGTGTTGGATCTTGAAGTCCTGGCAAAGTTCTTCCATCATTTTGTTGTTCAAATTGGAACCATTATTAGTAATGATTCGTTCGGGCACTCCATACCGACATATGATGTCTCTCTTTAGGAATCGGGCTACCACTTGCCTGGTAACATTTGCATACAAGGATGCTTCAACCCACTTGGTAAAATTTTCAATGGCTACCAGGATGAATCTGTGGCCATTTGAAGCAGTCGGTTCAATTTTTCCAATCATATCAATGCCCCACATGGCAAAGGGCCAAGGTGAAGACATCACATTCAAAGGATTCGGAGGCACTTGCACTTTGTCTGCATAGATCTGGCATTTGTGGCACTTTCTGGCATAGGCACAACAGTCTGCATCCATTGTGATCCAGTAGTAACCTGATCTTAGCAATTTCTTGGCCATTGCATGTCCTCCAGCATGGGTACCAAATGATCCTTCGTGCACCTCATGCATCAACAAGTCTGCTTCTGTCCTATCAACACATCTGAGAAGCACCATGTCAAAGTTTCTCTTGTACAAGGAACCATCAGCATTCAGGAAGAAACTACCAGCTAGCCTTCTGAGTGTCTTCTTATCATTGGATGATGCCCCAGGTGGGTATGTTTAATCCTCTAAGAAGCTTTTGATGTCATAGAACTAAGGCTTATCATCTTTAGCAATGTCAACCGAGAATACGTATGCTGGTCTGTCAAGTCTGGATACTGAAATACGAGGCACAAATTTGGCAGCTTGAACTTTGATCATGGATGAAATGGTAGCCAGAGCATCTGCAAACTGATTTTCATCTCGAGGGATATACTCAAGTTTGACTGTTGTGAAGAAAGTCAGTAACCCCTCGTGTAATCCCGGTATGGAACCAGATGCTCCTGGTGAGTGTACCATTTGTCGTTGGTCTGATTGATTACCAGAGCTAAATACATTTAACATCTTGATCCTGAGGTCAATGGCTTCCTCAAGACCCATGATACAGGCTTCGTACTCAGCTTCGTTGTTAGTGCAGTTAAAGGTGAGCTTTGCCGAGAAAGGCATGTGAACTCCTTTAGAGGTAATGAGTATTGCACCAACACCACGACCATTCATATTGACAGCCCCATCAAACATCATTGTCCATTCTTCTTCTGGGTCAGGCCCTTCGGTGTGAACATGCTCTTCATGATCTTTTGCTTTTATGAACATGATATCTTCATCAGGGAAGTCAAATCTCATTGGCTGGTAATCATCAATGGGTTGCTCAGTAAGATAATCAGACAATACACTGCCTTTGATGGCCTTCTGAGATGTGTATTGGATGTCATATTCTGTGAGAATCATTTTCCATCTTGCAACCCTTCCGGTAAGTGATGGCTTCTCGAATATGTACTTGATTGGATCCATCTTTGAGATTAGTAAGGTAGTGTGGGTCAACATATACTGCCTTGGTCGGCGAGTAGCCTACGCTAAAGCACAACAAGTTTTCTCGAGCAGTGAATAACGTTGTTCACAGTCGGTAAACTTTTTGCTTAGGTAGTATATTGCATACTCTTTTCGACCAGACTCGTCATGCTGGCCCAGCACACACCCCATTGACTCTTCTAATACTGTCAATTACATTATCAGAGGTCTTCCTTCTACTGGAGGCATAAGGATCGGAGGTTTTTGTAAGTACTCCTTGATTTTATCAAAAGCCCTCTGGCAGTCTTCATTCCACCTGACTGTTTGTTCTTTTCTTAACAACTTGAACAAGGGCTCACAGGTTGCTGTAAGATGAGATATGAACCTTGAAATGTAGTTCAATCTACCTAGAAACCCCCGAACTTCCTTTTCAGTCTTTGGCGCAGGCATCTCTTGAATGGATTTGACTTTGTCAGGGTCAACTTCAATTCCCTTTTCACTTATAATAAATCCCAGCAACTTACCGGACCGCACCCCGAATGTGCATTTGTTGGGGTTTAACTTCAACTGGTACTTTCTCAGACGCTTGAATAGTTTCAACAGATTCACCAGGTGGTCTTCTTCTGTGAGGGACTTGGCAATCATGTCATCCACATAACATTCGATTTCTTTATGGATCATGTCGTGGAATAATGTTACCATAGCCCGTTGATAAGTGGCACCAGCATTCTTCAGTCCGAACGACATTACCTTATAACAGAATGTGCCCCAGGGTGTTATGAAAGTTGTCTTCTCCATGTCTTCAGGTGACATTTTGATCTGATTATATCCTGAAAATCCATCCATGAAGGAGAATACCGAGAACTGAGCCGTGTTGTCGACCAATACATCAATGTGAGGTAATGAGAAGTCATCTTTCGGGCTGGCTCTGTTAAGATCCCGGTAATCCACACACATTCGCACCTTGCCATCCTTCTTAGGCACAGGTACAATGTTAGCAACCCACGGCGGGTAACTAGTCACAGCAAGGAAACTAGTGTCCCACTGTTTTTGTACCTCTTCTTTTATCTTCATGGCCATATCCGGACGAGTACGGCGAAGCTTCAGTTTTACTGGAGGACGGTCTTCTTTGAGAGGCAGCTTGTGCATAACAATGTCGGTATCCAGACCTGGCATGTCTTGATAAGACCAAGAAAAAACATCCACATACTCATGAAGCATGTCAATAAGTTGCTCTTTCACTGAATCTTGCAGACAGGCCCCGATCTTCACTTCTTTCAAGTCTTCTTCGGTACCAAGATTTATTGTCTCAACTTCCTCCTGATGAGGAGTGATAACCTTCTCCTCTTGCCTTAACAACCTGGCTAGCTCTTCAGGTAGCTCATAATCTTCCTCAACCCCTTCATCGGCTTGATTAATCGGATTGTCAAAGTCATACGAAGCCATAGCAGTGTCGTTGTCGGTGCAGTCTGGAGGGCACTCTCTGCAAGGGTTTAGATTTGTTCATTTTAGTGATCAGTTTTATCTTGCTTAGAAAAAGTGAAAATGAAGTTATTATTTTGAAAAACATTGCCATTTTATTTTTGTACATAAAATGAAAAATGAAAAACAGTGAGCGGGAAAAAAGAGACTCATTTGCAAAAGATGTCCTGATATTCATTAATTGATCGTTTGCACAAAATACAAGATGGCCCGATTACAAAATGAGCCCTGACATCTTGGGCAAGATGCAGGCCTTGATGCATGCTTAAAGACAGGAAATAATAATTACTCTGTAGGAGTAACTCTTATAATTTCCTGGGAAGACCAGTTTGAGACTTGGTTCCCCGGGATCCTTGGATGTATCCAGCTTTCCAGGTTGCGTTCATCTTCTTCCTCGTCTTCCAAACTGTTCACAGCATCCAGGATTAGCATCCCCCCACTGACAAATTTGGGCTCCGTTGCATCCTCTGGTTGATCTTGTCGAGTTGGTCTGTAACCCAACCCGAATTTGTCTTCTTTCTTTTCAACTGGCAGCAGCTTGCCCCAGCCTTGAGCGGTACCCTCTTCAACAACCTTCCGGGCTTGTTGATACGAAGTGATAGAAGTTCCAGACACAGTAGTTGCTTCATTGATGTTAAGGGCCTCAAACCCCTGACTCATGGTCTCATGGATCTCCCCATCCATCTCTATATACTTATAAGTAGCCAACTGGCTAACAAAGATGTCTTCCTCCCCACAGATTGTGATGATCTGGCCTTCCCACTCAAATTTCAACTTCTGGTGAAGGGTAGATGTAACAGCGCCAGCGGCGTGAATCCAGGGTCTACCTAACAAACAGCTATAGGCCGGCTGTATGCCCATCACGAAGAAGGTAGTCTTAAAGTTCTGTGGGCCAATCAACACAGGCAAATTAATCTCTCCAAGCACTGATCTCTTAGAGCCATCAAATGCTCTCACCACCAAGTTACTTGGACGCAATGCCAAAACATCATACTCCAGCTTCACTAAGGCTTTCTTTGGAAGAACATTGAGCAAAGACCCAGTGTCCACCAGTACATGGGAAAGAACAACACCTTTGCATTCTAAGGTGATGTGTAAAGCCTTGTTATGGTTGTGTCCCTCCGTTGTTAAATCAGCATCTGTAAAGCCCAGTCCATGACTAGTGTTAACATTTGCAACCACAGTTTCTAACTGATTAACAGTAATCTCTTCCGGCACATATGCTGCGTGCAGGACCTTCAGAAGTGCATTCCTGTGGGCTTCGGAACACATTATCAGTGATAATATAGAGATTTTGGAGGGCGTCTGATGAAGCTGGTCTACCACCTTGTAATCACTCTTCTTGATTATTCTCATGAATTCGTCCACCTCTTGTTCAAAAGACGTCTTCTGAGTTTCTTTAACAGGTGGCTCTTCATGTATCACATTCTTTGCTCTTGCTTTAGCAGCAGCTTCTGCTTCAGCATTGGGTCTTGGTGTTTGTGAGGCAAAAAGGCGTCCGCTTCTGGTGAAGCCTCCGCCTCCCCCAATATTGTCAACTTGTGGTGAAGAGGTTGATGAGTCTAGAGTGATTTTCTTTCCGTCGCAGTAGAGATCAGAGCCGTAGTGCCAAGGTATGGTGTTACTGCTTTCATAAGGAACGGGTCCAAGTACCGTAATGGTGACCAGACTGATTCCTGTAGCGGAAGGAACTGTGATGGTATGCGGATCATAGTAGATCGTGACTGGAGATCTGACAGGAGGTGTTGCAGTTTGTTGTTGGAAATTGTTGTTGGGAGGAACATTTGTCGGGTCATAGTATATCGTGACCATTGAGACATCTTCATTAATGCTTCCTGGTGTTGTAGACGTTTCCGTTGATAAGATGGGTGCTGATGTTGTAGAAGTAAATGTTGCTGAACTTTGGTTTGTTGAAATAATGGATGGAGTAATTGCTGGTGTTGTTGATGAATCAGTGGGAATAATAGTTGTTGCAGTTGTAGGAGTATATGTTGTTGCTGAAGAAAGGATTATTGGTGTTGTAGGAGAATCCATTGTTGTTGAAGAAAGAGTTGTTGAAGGAGCTGTTGTAGTAATCTGCAGAGTTCCATCTCTGATGAGGCCATCTATGCCAAACCTTAGCTTCTCACAACCATTAGTAGAAATCTTGCACAATTCACAGCAGGCCCCACAGCCTGGGAACACTTGGCATCTTAAGAGTCGAGCCTTGACTTCTACCAAAGGTCTTTGAATCTGTGCAACATTGTCGATCAGTGCAGATGGTTGGTCCTCTTCTATTGCATTAGTCCTGGGCCCACCATGATTAGGCATAGGATTTTTGTTAACATTCGGAGGAGGTGCGAAATTAAGAGCTTTGGAATCGACCAAATCCTGAACCTTCATTTGCAAGGCTCTACACTTCTCAGTATTGTAACCAGGTGTGTTGGAGTGAAAGGCACATCTGGCATTAACATCATAATTCTTCGGGAGATTGAGAGGATCCGGTGGAGCCAACGTCCTTAACTCAACCAGGTTAAGTTTCAGGAGTTGTGGCAGTAAAGCAGCATAAGGCATAGGGATTGGGTCGATCACCCTATTTGCTTGAGATGGCCTCTGTTGGAAAGGGCGCTGCTGTTGGTTGCTATTGTTGTTGTTGTATGTTCTTTGTTGCGGAAAGTGAGATTGTTGTTGTTGATAGTGAGGTTGTTGTTAAGGATATGATGGTTGCTGTGGAACTGGAGCCGGGATGGTAACGGCTGCTATTGATCTGTGAGAATATTGGGGTCTGCCCCTACTTGCATGGACAGCATTGGTTTCACCCGCCCTTCGGGGTCCTGCAAAAGGTTTTCTAGGATTGTTGGAGGACCTTGCACCGTTTTCAGAGATTTTGCCCATCTTCAAAAGACTTTCAATTCTCTCACCAGCTATAACTACATCAGCGAAGCTAGTGGAGGAGAATGCAGCAAGTCGGTCAATATAAGTTCCCTGCAAGGTGTTCATAAACATGTAAGCCATCTCCCGTTCAGACATGGGTGGCTGGACAGCAGCAGCAAGCTGTCTCCACCTCTGAGCATAATCCCGAAAACTTTCCCTTGAAGACTGAGACATGCCCATTAGCAGAGTTCTATTGGGAGCCATGTCCAGGTTGTATTGGTACTGACGGATGAAGGCCTCGGTCAAGCATTTCCAACACCTTACAATGGCCCTTGTCAAGTGTGAATACCATTCTCTTGAAGCTCCAGTCAGGCTTTCCTCAAAATTGAACATCCATAACTTCTCATCCATGGTATAAGCCTTGAGTCTTCCTAAGAAAGACTGCAGATGAGTACGCGGGCATGAGGTACCATTATATTTCTCAAAGCAAGGGGGCTTGAATTTGTGGGGAATTCTCACCCCGTCTACCAGCCCCATATCCATCACGTCAAAACCTAAGGAGTTATGAGATTCCAAAGATCTTAACTTTTCAGCAATCTCATCCAGTCTTCTGTCATACACCTTATCCCCAGCTCCAACAACTGTGAATTGTTCCTCTTGGGGGTCTTCCTGTAAGATTCTGCCTGCAGCTGTATTTCCCAGAACATTCCCATTAACATCTGGATTCAAACGGGGTCCAAATTCTGGTGGGTTAATGCGGAGCTGCCCGCGCTCATTATTGCTAGTTCCTCCTGTACCAGGGTGAGGCTCTTCAGGTGTCTGTCTTTCCACCAGCTCTCTCAACCTTTCTTGGCTCTGGGCTAAGCCAGTCATTACTGCCATAAACTGGGTCATTTGGTTTCTCATCTCGACCCTTTCGTTTGCCATCTGATTTCTCACTTCAATCAGGTCCTGCTGCACCTGAACCATCTGAATGTCTGGAAGGTTGTTACGGGTAGGGTACCGGTGTGCACGGTTGACAGGGAACACTCGGCGACGAGCAATGTTTCCTGAAAGCACAGCAAAGTGAGAAACAACAAAAATAATAAACAAAACCTACAAAATAAAGAAAAAGGTTAGTATGCAATGCAGTATGCTTATTTTTTTTCCAAGGTATCCGGTTTGGTTCTTGGTTTTGACCTGTCTAGACCTCGAGAAGATGCTTGATGATGTTGAGAGAAAGCCCACCAATAAAATGAAACAAACTAATATATTACAAATAAAGGAAATACATAGTTTATTTACAAAACACGCCCATGATGGGTAAAAAGAAATACAACAATCAAAAGAAAAAGTACATCAAAAGAAAAGAAATACAAACAACAGGATCAGACATCCAACCCGAAGTCATCCTCCCTGACTTCCTTCAGGAGAGCCTCTGTCACTGGACCAGCTGGGTGCTCTGTAATAGTCCGAATGAGGAGGTTCCTAGTAGCAATGGCATTAGTCAGCTTCTTATGTCTATCCTGATCCATGGATCTCTTCAACCCTGCCTGGAGCTTTAACTCTGATATCTCCTTTTGGGCTGCCAACAGAGCTTCCTGCTGCTTTTTCTCATTGGCCTCCAGCTGTTCAATCTTGGCTTGTGTCCTCTGGTCTTCTAGTGCACGGGCTTCGGTGATCCTGACCCACCTAGCCTGGCTTTCTTTTAGATAATGCTCTGCTCTAGCTTTCTGAATCTTGGCCTCCTTGCAGGCATTCTTCAATATCTGTTCCCCGGCTCTTTCCTTCCTTATGTAGTCTTCTGTCCTTTCAATCTTGGTCAGATGCTCAATTTTGAGCTTCTCCAATCTCTCAATGTCCAGACGATCGTCACTTCTTTCCCAAAGAGTCTTCTTTAGAGCCTCAAATAACCGCTCATTCCTTTCCTTCAACTTTTCAAATTCTTCCAGGCTGACAGTTGCTGCTGGCTGTACTGTAGATGGTCCAGGTGTGTCTTCCAAGGTGAAAGGCATCCTGGTAATCTGAGCTCTAGTACGGGACCAGTCAGAGTACTGAGCTGAATCAACATTGTTACACCTCCCAAGAATAGATGTCCCTTTGGTCTGGATGTTGTCCTAGGCCCAAACAGCTTGCCTGACTACAACAGAGCCAGATTGGATCTCACAGTATAGGGTCTCAGCTAAATCCTGTTCCCTGGGAGGATGAACTAAGGCATATCCCAATTGCCTTTTAAATAGTAAAGGGTTGTAGTTGATGCAACCTTTTACTCCTATGAGATGCACATTAGGGTATTGCCCACAGCTGGTGATAATATCCTTGCCTTTGGTGCTCTGGGTGCACCATCTGATGTCATCTGAAGTCAAGGAGATGAACCTCTTGGCCCAATTCTTCTGCTGATGTGGGTTCAAGAAAGCATCTGACTTAGGTAGGTGTCTGAGTAGCCAGGAATAGAACAATGGAGCACAGCATTTGACTAGCTTCCTTCTCTGCTTCTCATTTCTCTGGTGGACTGAGTAGTAAAAATCCCCTAGCAATGTAGGCACTGGGTTCTTCAGCATGAACAAGTGGATGGCATTCTTACTAATAACCTTAGGCTCATCTGCAAAAAATATAGCCCCATATATGCTGAGGGCTAAGAGTGCACAGATTGTCTTCCATTCTCCCACTGTAGCCTTCAGGGTGGCCTGAGAAATCAAAAAGTCCAGATGCAAACCAGGAATCCCAGCTTTTGTTGTCATGTGCTGCTCAATGAGGGCATGCTCCAAATACAATGCCCTTGCTATCTCTTCACTTCTGGGAACTGTCATCTCTGGGTTGAAGGGGATCCCTCCTCTGATAGGTACTCTAGTCAACAAAGAAAATTCTTCCAATAGAGGCCCCATCTGAAAGTCAGGAAATGTGAAGCACCTAAGAGGAGGTTCATAGAACTTCATGCATGTGTGGATCATGCTTCTCTGAGAAGAGTCAAGATCCATGACCATGTCCAGAATACCCCCATGGTGCTCTCTGAATAGTGGGATGTGGTCAAGTGTGATGAGTGATTGGACCTGTCTGATACCAGTCAAAGAGGGCTCGAAGAAGTGATAAGATATGTTGCTTTTCCTTGGAGTAGTCATGAGTGCTGATGAAGAAGCTGAAAACAAACTGATGAAGATCACATGCTGAGAAGCTAGAGGTGAGTCTCTGGTAGACTGATGCAAATGTTGAAGGAGATAGATGGAGCAGATGCTAAAGAAGGTGACTGAAGCAGATGTCTAAGCAGTAGAAGGGGTCAAAACCAAAACCAGGATATAATGAGGTGGATACCCTGAAAAACAAATAAAAAAATGTTAAATGATGCAATGATGATGTATGAAAATGATATGCAAGGGTTGTGATCAAGAGATGGATCTGATTATCTGTCTTGATATAAGTCCATGTATGTTCAAAAGTCTAGATGAAGGCTCATAAATCCAGTAACCAGGGTGGGGGACTCAAATAAAGAGTCACATATCCGGGGTAATCACAAGAACTGTCCAAAGTGGAGTATTCTTAAACAAAACAATAACAGGGTATGATGTGGCCAAGGGCTCCTGCAAACCTGTAAACAACCCATCCCCCTCACATGTATTGTTCTATAACAAGGATCCTCAGACTTGGATCGGTTATGAGAAGTGTAAACACTTCTAACCCGGAGGTACAGTGTTTACAATAACCATAAAAAATCCTCCTCTAATTCACCCCAGATTCTGAAGGTCAAAATAAAGGTCATCCAGACTTAGCAGGCTTCCCAGATAGCCCTAGCACTACAGGAAATCTGTAGCACAGAGTTCTCAAGAAGAAACCCACATCTGAACCGTGTTTCATATTCCTGCACCAGACCGAATGGAATGGGAAAGAACATGAACCACTCTAGCCTAGGTGTCACTCAGGTCCCAGCTATAGGACCTTAATCACTCAGTGAAACCCCACCCACCAAAACAGATAACCAGCTCCAGCAATGATAATGACAATATGATGTATAAGAAACTGTAAAGAAAGCAGTAAATAATGCAAATAAACAAACACAATTAGCACATAACACCCCTGTAAACACAAATCAAACAAGCGCTAGAAGGAACCCACAAAAAGAACCAGAAGCCCTGGTTGCAGTATAAGGGTCCCCAGCAAAGTCGCCAAGCTGTCGCTCCTGCCAAATGACACCTGGCTAAGTGGGGTACAGACGCGAACGGTCGGCTAAAGGGAAGGAATGAAAAGAGTCACCAGCTAGGCATTTTTATCCCGAAGGAAGGGTAATGCTGCATAAACCTAGAAAGAGATGGATAAGACGGTTGCGAACCAGAGAAACTGAGAAAGGGGGTTGGTTACAACTTGGGAAGGTATTAGCACCCAGATTGTCCGTAGTACTCGACGGGATCCACGCTTGAAAGTTTGTGTTTAAAGGGGTAGTGTCAGTGCTATCTGTGTATCAATACTGGAAAAGAATTCAAGTGACAGTGCAAAAGAAGTGTGAGCTGAATAAAGGAGTGTCAGTGCTAGGAAAGAGTGCAAGGCTCAAGACAATGAGGCTTAAAGAATAATGCTGGAAGAGGGGGAATAAACAGAGACTTTTGTTCGATAACTGTTAAGTCATGCCTACGTATCCTCTTGTGCAATGAGGAAGTCAGAACACCGTAGTTCGACTCAAAGTGACTGAAAGATAAATTGACTGATGAACTGCTTACTTGTCTATGCTCAAGTGTATGACCTGTCTGGCTCAGGTGCAAACTGTCTTGCATTAGACGGAAGAAGCAAATTCTCATTTATGAGTGAATGAGGTGAGAAACAAATCCCGGAGGAGACGATTATTGTTTGTTTTTTGTATTTTTAATCTTTTATTGCTTTTAGAGTTTGTCATAAGAATATGAGCTTAAGCATAAACCAGGGGTTAGTATACTCATCACATCTTCCCTCTAATTAGGGGTAATGAGAATACCTTAAGCATGAAATAAACACCTCACACTTAATCACCATGATGTAGGATTAAGATCATTGTCCTACTTGTATTTATTTAGATGTTTTTGGTGTTTTGTTTAGTGTTAAGTAATGAGTTTAAGCAATAATCAAGGATTTAATGGACCCATTACACTATCCTAATAAAAGGATAATAGATGAGAACATTTAAGCTGAGGAAGGCTCCTCAACTTAATCCATGATTAGGGATTAACCTCATGAAAAAACAAAGCCTTAAAGTGGATTTTAGTTAATGGTAGGATTAAGAAGTGGATTTTATTATTGGTAAGACAACTTGAGGGAGACTTGTCCATTAACACTAGGGTTAGTCCTTCTTAACCAATTAAGGAAGAATTAGAACCCTAATGCAAGGCCCAAGTTACAAGCTTGATGTCTTAGTGATTATTAGATGAATTGATTAAGGGGTTTAAACAAATTAAAGGTTTAACACTTAGGATTAAATTTATACACTCCATCCTAATAAAAGGATACAGGCATAACCTTAATCACAAAGCCTTAAAACCTTTAAGGTTTAGTCCCTGATTAAGAGGTGAGAAGAGAAGACACAAAAGAAGACACAAAGGTAAAACTAATGGGAGACTAATCAAACCCTAATTGTGATCATGCTTGGGTATTCCTAGGGTTTATGAGGCTTGCAAGAAGTCTTCAAGATGAGCCACCAAGGAAGAAGCAAAGATGAAGGAGAAGAAGCAGAAAGAAGCAAGTCAACTTACTTCACTTAAGAAGATAAGTTGCTTGAAGAAAGAAAGTGAGGAGGAGACATGAATGAGAAATCTCACTCTAATACAAATACAAAATTCAGAAAAGATGCATAAGAGAGATGAGAAGAGATTGTGAGAAGTGAAGGCAAATTCATTTCTCAAAGTAACTTACCACCTAAAAAGTTAGTAAAAGGAAATGAAAATGAAATGAAAATGAAATGAATGCAAGGAAACAAACCAAAACCATAAGCATGTTCATGATGTAAATGATGCTAAGAGATGATACAAATGTATGTCATGAGGTGCAAATGATCATACAAGCAATGAAGATGCAAATGAAGCATGTAAGGAGCATGAAAGTTCATGAATGCATATGAAATGAAATGAAGACATAACATGGAAAATGGATGATGCAATGATCAAACATGATTCTAATGTGTCCTAAGATGTCTTAGGAGTCATGTGAATGCACAAAATGTCATGGCAAGTTCATGAATGCAAATGAAGGCACAAAAATTAGGGTTTATGAACATGTGAGATGCAAAACTCTAAAACAGAAGCAAATGACAAGATAAAAAATTGAAAATGCACTCAAAGGAACCCTAAGCCTATACTAGGTTACCATCCAAAGGGGGAGGTCAGAAGCTAAACATAGAAGGACTTATGATTTTTCTAAGTTTCTAGGGTTTTAAGGGTGATCCTAAATGTAAAATGCCAAACAAATTGAAAATGAAAGATAAAAATGAAACAAAAATGTTTTTAGATGCTTGAAGACATGCATAGCACAATGCAAAAATAATCATTCACAAACTCAACTTGGTTCAAAAGTTATGAATTTTTGAAGTTTGGGTTAAAAATATTCAAGTTTAAGAACCCTAATTCATTTGAAAAATGTCAAAGTGTGATCAAAACCAAAAAGAAATTTGTGTGGTGAGTTTGTAAATGTTTTTAAATGCCTAAGAATGTTCTCTGAATTTTTTTGTGATTTTTAAATACCTAAATGTATTTTTAATTAATTAATTTTCATTAACTAATTAAAAATAACATTTAAATGATTTAAAAATAAATTTTTAATGCAAAAAATGAAAATAAAAATATTTTTGGGTTCTGAAAAATTAATAAAAGGTTTGATAAAAAATTTCAGAATTTTTTGATGCTTTTTACTATTTTAAATAATTCGTGAAAGATTAAATGAAAAGTATGCATAATGGAGAGATCAGATTGAATCTGGGCTTTGAAATGGTTGACTGGCGCGCTATCCTACGGCCCAGATTCAAATCTCCTTAAACTTAATTAAAACATTAATTAAACCTGATTAAACTTAAGTGAATCAATCCTCACCCTCCAATCACGCGCGAGAACCCTCATCTAACGGCCTACGTTCAAACTTGGAACCCTAACCCTAATTAGCCTTAATTACTTTCAGGTGGCCGGAAATGACCTCCGGTCATCTTCTCCGGCCACACTCTCCCCTGAAAATTTCTATCTCACTCCCTAGGCCATTTTTGGAGCTCTAAAGCTCCAGATTCGTTCCCTTCTCTCCCCTAAGCCCAAATCCACCCTCAAACAGAATTTATTTTCAGCCATATTCAAGAATCGAAGCAATGAGCAAAAATGGTGAAAATTTCAGACAATCCATACATTCTCAATTCTTCATCATTTTCAAAAATGAAAGGTTCAGTGTACTCAGGGGAACAAACTTAACCATTTAGGAACTTAAAACAATGATTCTGGAAAAAAGTTTCAAGAGGATACCTGAGATGGAGCTTTTCCAATGGAGCTGCCTGGGCCTTCTTCTTGATGCAATCACTCTCCTCTGATCACCCTTTGGCTTGCTTTTGATTAGTATAAGGTATTGTGATTGGTCAGAAAGTTGGTAATGGCATAGTGTGATTGGTATGGTGCAAAATGCAAAAAGTCAAGATTTGTTGTCCTTTGAGGTATGGGTTGTTTCAGGCCAAGGACAAGGGCATGTCTGGTGCAGCTGAGATCAAGGATGACCATGGAAACCAGCTTGAGGCAAATCAGCAAGTTTGTGAGAAGTTGTGGGAGGTTTTGCAAATTTGTGAAAGTTTGGCCCCTTTTGGATTTCTTCATGTGCAAGTCATGGAAATGTGAAATTCTTTGGGCAATTTGCAGCAAAATGAACCATGTGATGTTGTTATGATGTTTTGAGACCAATTAGAAACCAAACCAAACATTAGAAGTCCTTCTTACAAAAATCCCTCTTTTGAGAATTTATGAAAAATGACTTATGGAAACTTGTGATCCAAGGCATGAAACTTTGTGAATTTGTGCAATTCTGATTTTGGCAAGTTGTAATGATGCATAGAAGTCAATTTGAAGTCACAAAACATCTTGGCATGAGGTTTTGCAAAAATCCCTCTTTGGCATGAAACATGAAATTATGTGATTTTTTTCAACTTTGGAAAGCCATAACTTGAGTTCAAAAATGAATTAGATCTTGTTCTTGTACTTTTTGAAAAGGGAATGATCCAATCTAAAACTTTCATGACCAAGAGTTTTTCATTTGAAGCATTTTTGGTTGAGAAAGAGGAGGTTGAAAAACTTTCCCAAAATGGAAAGTTTACATTACAAGTCATTTCCATTTTTGGCAACTTTTGGTTTTGCCCACTTTTCTTCAAATTTGTGAACTTCTAAGCACTTAAATAATCAAATAAAACCATATAACTTCAATTTGATGAAAAATCCACTTTGGTTCCATGGATGGGGGCCTCAGATGCCCTGATTTTGCTCTGACTTGCTCAGGAAGTTACCCAGTGATCAGATGACTTCCACAATGAATTTCTTCATCAAACTTGGTATGTATGATCCTTATAACATATTGAGACCAATAGAAACCAGAATGGCCAAAAAATTTGGAGTTATTGCATCTGAAACCAAAACCCTAATTTTAGGTCATCTGCATAGTTAAACCCTAGCTCAGCTTCCATGCTTTCTCAGTTCTTGTGATTCTTTGACTTCCTTGATCTTTGGAGGACAAAATATGATGATTTAACATACATGGAACCTCTTGATATGATTGAAGACCTTTGGAGTGGCTCAGATGGACCCTTGATTGCTCAAATCACAAACCCTAGATGCAGATGAATTTGAACTAATGCAGTGAGGCAAAAATGCAACATGATATGCCATGATTAAACTAATGCAAGTATGAAAGATCACAAGCCATGGTGTGAAATTAGTGAGGGAAAATTTGGGTTGTTTACAAGCATGTATAAATATAAACAGACATCTATTTTGAGAGTGCAAAGGAGATGCTTTGGCTTTCTGTGGGGATGGGATGACATAGTCGGGTGTCGAAAAGGCATGTTATGGACAAGTGTATGTACTTAAGAGTGCAAAGGGGCCGCTTTGGCCCTTTTTTTATGTGCAAGGGATGTATTTTATATATTGCTGATGAAATATTGATGGTAATTGTCGGTGGCTGGCTCAAACCTGGCTTGTGATCATGCAAATGTTTGATTTTTGCTGTAATGCTCCGTATTAGACGGAATGCTACGCTCTGCATGGGGAAAAATGATGCGAATGCCATGATTATGCAAAGGGGAGAAACTGATCCGAGACTCGGATCCTGCTGGGATAAAGATCTCTAGTTGATTTGCTTGGAGGGATATCCCGGCTGGGGAAGAGATCATTGGTAGATCTGTTAGGAAGGAGAATTCTGCTTGGGGGTGTCGCTCCCCCGAAAAGACACCTGGTCAGATAGGGTACAGACGCGAACGGTCGGCGAAAGGAGAAAATGAAGTGAAGTGAATAGAGTCGCCAGCTAGGCATTTTTATCCCGAAGGAAAGGTAATGCTGCATAAACCTAGGAAAAGATGGATAAGACGGTTACGAACCAGAGAAACTGAGAAAGGGGGTTGGTTACAACCTGGGAAGGTATTAGCACACAGATTGTCCGTCGTACTCGACGGGATCCACGCTTAAAAGATCGTGTTTAAAGGGGTAGTGTATGTGTTATCTATGTGCAGATGCTGGAAAAGAATATACAAGTGTCAGTGCAAAAAGAAGTGAAATGCTCAAGAATAAGGCTTAAAAGAGAATGTTGAAAGAGGGGGAAGACACAAAGACTTTTGTTCGATAACAGTTAAGTTATGCCTACGTATCCTCTCGTGCAATGAGGAAGTCAGAACACCGTATTTCGACTCAAAGAGACTGGAAATGAAATGACTGTGAACTGCTTGCTTGTCTATGCTCAAGTGTATGACTTGTCTGGCTCAAGTGCTAACTGTCTTGCATCAGACGAAAGAAGCAAGTTCTCGTTTGTGAGTGAAGGTGATGAGAAAAGAATCCCGAAGGAGACGATTATTGTTTGTTTTTTGTGTTTTAAGTTTTTTATTGTTTTTGGTGTTTGTCATAAGTTAATGAGCTTAAGCCTAAATCAAAGGTTTGTAGACTCATTATATCCTCCCTGAATAGGGATAACGAGAATACTTTAAGTATGAGATAAACATCTCAACTTAATTACCATGATGATGGAGGATTAAGATCATTAACCTACTTGTGATTATTTATATGCTTTTATTGGGTTTTTGTTTAGTGTTAAGTAATGAGTTTACGCCATAATCAAGGATTAGTGAACTCATTACACCATCCTAATAGAAGGATAATAGATGAGCACACTTAAGCTGAGGAAGATACCTCAACTTAATCCATGATTAGGGATTAACTTCATGACAAAACAAGCTTTTATTAAAGTGGATTTTAATTAAGGGTGAGATTAAGAAGTGAGTTTTATGGTTTGTAAGACAACTTGAGTGGGACTTGTCCATTAAACACTAGGGTTAGTCCTTCTTAACCATAAAGGAAGAATTAGAACCCTAATGTAAGGCCCAAGTTACAAGTTAATGTCTTAGTGATTATTAGATGGATTGATTAAGAGGTTTAAACAGATTAAGGGTTTAACACTTAGGATTAAAGTTATGCACTCCATCCTAAGAGAAGGATGCAGACATAACCCTAATTCCAAAGTCCTAAGACCTTAAAGGTTTAGTCTCTAATGATGAGGTGAGAAAAGAGACACAAAGAAGACTCAAAGGTAAAAACTAAGGGGGACTAATCACAACCCTAATTATTATCATGCTTGGATGTTCCTATGGTTTGTAAGGCTTGAGAAAGATCTTCAAGGAAGCCACCAATGGAAGAAGCAAATGAAAGGAGGGAGAAGCAGAAGAAGTAAGTTACTTACTTCATTGAAGAAGATAAGTAACTTAGAGAAAGAAAGTGAGAGATAAACATGAATGAGCAAGCCCACTCAAAGACAATGAAAAATGCAGCAAATATGCATATAAAGAAGATGAAGAGAAATGAGAAGTGAAGGCAAATTCACTTCTCAAATTAACTTACCACCTGAAAATGTTAGCACAAGATGCATAAGGACAGAAATGAAATGGAATGAAACATATGCAATGACAAAAATCAAAACCATAAGCACACACATGATGCAAATGATGTTATGACATGATGGAAAGACATACAAAGTGCAATGGATGATCATACAAGAGAATGAATGCAAATGAAGCATGCTTTGAAGTTGAAAGTTCATGAAAGTTTAATGAAATGAAAAGAATGAAAGTTATGGCAAATGAATGAAGAAATGATCAAGCATGATTCTAACATGTCTTAAGATGTCTAAGATGACATATGAATTCATGAAATGTCATGGCAAGTTCATGTATGGTTGCATATGCAAGATGGATGCAAATGAAGGTGCAAAATTAGGGTTTTAAGGCAACATGAGATGCATATGGCAAAGACAGAAGCAAATGACATGATGAAAATTTTCAAATGAGCTCAAACAAACCCTAACCCCATATGATATCACACCCCAAAGGAGAAGGTCTAACTCTTAACCTAAAGAAAGTTATGATTTTTCTAAGTTAACTAGGGTTTTTGGGTACCTTAAAAGGGAAAATGCAAATCAATTTGAAAATGAAAGATAAATTCATGACAAAAATATCTTAGAAACTAAATGTTATATGGAAAACAATGCAAAAAGAATCATCATCAAACCCTTCATGGTTAGGTAGAAAAGATTTTTCAAAGTTAGGGTTCCAAAAGGAGGATTTTATGAACCCTAAATTCAAAGAAAATGTCAAAGTATGTTCAAAACAAAAAAAGAAATTTGTATGAATGGTTTGACAATGTTTCTAAATGTCTTACGATGCAATGTGAATTTTTTGGTGATTTTTAGAAACCTAAATGGTATTTTAATTAATTAATTTCCATTAATTAATTAAAATAAACATTTAAATATTTTAAAAATGCTTTTTAAATGCAAAAAATAAAATAAATTTTTTTTTTAGATGGAGAAAAATATTTGAATTAGAAATGCAAAGTTTGGAAATTTTTTGATGAGTTTTGATATTTTAAAATAATTATGCAAAAGAAATAAGAAAAAAATGAAACAAAAATGAAATAAATGAGAAGTATGCAAGATCCATGGCTGAGATTTAAACTGGGGAAGAAGGGAAAGACCACGCGCGCATTTAAAGGGCTAGGATTGCATCTGGAAAAATAATTCATTAAACCTAATTAATTCTGATTATTTTAATTAATTGAGGATTAGGGTTTTAAATGACCAATCTGGGCCATCCATTCACGCGCGAGATCAAGATCCTAGGGCCAGAATTCAAACCTACGCTAACCCTAATTAATTAACCCTAACAACATTCAGGTGATCGGAGCAAGCTCCGGTCATCTTCTCCGGTCACTCTTCTTCCCTATCTCTCTCAAAACTCCATAAAAATGCCTCAAACTCTCCAAAAATGATCCTTACATCACTCTAAACATGAATCATCCAACAAAATCCATTTATTTCACATGAACAACACGAATCAAAGCAAAACAAAAAAAAACTCAAAAATTTCAGAAGCTCGTGAAATGCTTAAAACTCAACCATTTTCAAAACAAATCATATCATGGTGTCGCTCCCACCTGATGACACCCAGGTCAGAAGGGGTACAGACGCGAACGGTCGGCGAAAGAGAAGAGAGAACACACAAGGGTGAACTGAAAAGAAAAAGAGTCGTCAGCTAGGCATTTTTATCCCGAAGGAAAGGTAATGCTGCATAAACCTAAGAAAAGATGGATAAGACGGTTGCGAACCAGAGAAACTGAGAAAGGGGGTTGGTTACAACCTGGTAAGGTATTAGCACCCAGATTGTCCGCCGTACTCGACGGGATCCACGCTTAAAAGATTTGTGTTTAAAAGGGGTAGTGTCAGTGCAATCTGTGTATCAAAGCTGGAAAGAATGCAAGTGTCAGTGCAAAAGAAGTGTGAAGTAAAATAAAAGAGTGTCAGTGTAAGGAAAGAATGTGAAGCTTAAGACTATGAGGCTTAAAGAATAATGCTGGAAGGAGGGGGAATATACAGAGACTTTTGTTCGATAACTGTTAAGTTATTCCTACGTATCCTCTCGTGCAATGAGGAAGTCAGAACACCGTAGTTCGACCCAAAGAGAGTGAAAGATAAGTTGACTAATGAACTGCTTACTTATCTATGCTCAAGTGTATGACCTGTCTGGCTCAGGTGCAAACTGTCTTGCATTAGACGGAAGAAGCAGGTTCTCGTTTGTGGGTGAATGAGGTGAGAAAAGAATCCCGGAAGAGACGATTATTGTTTGTTTTTGTGTTTTCAGTTTTTAATTGTTTTTGGTGGAGTTTGTCATAAGAAAATGAGCTTAAGCCTAAACCAAGGATTAGTAAACTCATCACATCTTCCCTCTGATTAGGGGTAATGAGAATACCTTAAGTATGAAGTAAGCACCTCACACTTAATCACCATGGTGTAGGATTAAGATCATTAACCTACTTGTGATTATTTAGATGTTTTTGTTGTTTTTGTTTAGTGTTAAGTAATGAGTTTAAGCCATAATCAAGGATTTAATGGGCCCATTACACCATCCTAATAGAAGGATAATAGATGAGAACATTTAAGCTGAGGAAGACTCCTCAACTTAATCCATGATTAGGGATTAACCTCATGAAAAAACAAAGCCTTTATTAAATGGATTTTAGTTAATGATAAGGTTAAGAAATGTATTTTATGGTTTGTAACACAACTTGAGGGGGACTTGTCCATTAACACCAGGGTTAGTCCTTCTTAACCAGTTAAGGAAGAATTAGAACCCTAAGGCAAGGCCCAAGTTACAAGCTTGATGTCTTAGTGATTATTAAGTGAATTAATTAAAGGATTTAAACACATTAAGGGTTTAACACTTAGGATTAAAGTTATAAACTGCATCCTAATAGAAGGATGCAGGCATAAGCTTAATCACAAAGCCTTAAAACCTTAGAGGTTTAGTCCTTGATTATGAGATGAGAAGGGAAGACACAAAGATGATACAAAGGTAAACTAATGGGGGACTAATCAAACCCTAATTGTAATCATGCTTGGGTGTTCCTATGGTTTATGAGGCTTGCAAAAGATCTTCAGGAGAAAAGCCACCAAGGAAGAAGCAGATGAAAGGAGAAGGAATCAGAAGAAACAAGTCAACTTACATCACTTAAGAAGATAAGTTGCTTGAAGAAAGACTATGAGAAGGAGACATGAATGAGCAAGCTCACTCTAATACACTAGTAAAATGCAGAAATGAATGCATAAGGGAGATGAGAAGAGATTATGAGAAGTGAAGGCAAATTCACTTCTCAATGACTTACCACCTGAAAAGTTAGTAACAAGAAATGAAAGGTAATGGAAATGAGATGAAATGCAATGATGCAAACCAAAGTCAGAAGCATAAACATGATGTTAATGATGCTAAGAGATGATGCAAACACATGTCAAGAGTTGTGGATGATCATACAAGGATGAGGATGCAAATGAAGCATGCTTTGAACCATAAAAGTTCAAGAATGTTTATGAAATGGGATGAATGCATAGCATGGCAAATGAATGATATAATGATCAAACATGATTCTAATATGTCCTAAGATGTCTCATATGACATGAGGATGCACAAAATGTTATGGCAAGTTCATGTATGCAAGCAAATGGGAGATGAATGCAAATGAAAGCCAAAATCAGGGTTTACATACAATATGCAATGCAAAATTCAAAATCAGAAGCAAATGACAAGATAAAAAATTGAAAATGGGATCAAAGGAACCCTAACCCTACATATGTTCACTGCCCAAAGGAGGGGACCCAACTCTTAACCTAATGGGAATTATGATTTTCTCAAGTTGGCTAAGGTTTTAAGGCACTTCAAAAGGAAAAATGCACATCAAATTGAAAATGAAGGATAAATTCAAACCAATTTTACCCTAGAAACTACATGATATGAAGAATGCAATGCAAAAAGAACCAACATCAAACTCTTCATAGTTAGGAAGAATGAATTTTTCTAAGTTAGAACAAAAATATTGCCTTTTAAGAACTTTAATTCCAATGAAAAATGTCAAGCTAGGTCAAGAACCAAAAATAAATTTGTTTGAAGAGTTTGATAATGTTTCTAAATGTATTAAAATGCAATGTGAATTTTTTTGTGATTTTTAAATACCTAAATGCATTTTTAATTAATTAATCTCCATTAACTAATTAAAAATAAACATTAAATGATTTAAAAATAATTTTTAATGCAAAAAATAAAATACAAATTATTTTCAGAAAGATAAAAATATTTTAAGGTATGATGCAAAAAATGAGATTTTTTGGAAATGATTTGCTATTTTAAATAAAATGTGCAAGAAAAATGGATTAAAAAGAAAATAAAATTGAATTAAATGGGAGGTATGTAGATCCAAGAGTCAGGATTTGAACTGAAGATGGCAGGGTTGACTGAGCGCGTCTTTCAAAGGCTAGGATTCACTCTGGCTTAATTAACCTAATTATAATTAATTAAATTAATAAAATCAAATTAGGGCTTAATGAATTGATCTGGGCCGCTCAAAAACTAAACTAATCCACATCCAATGGCTACGAATCCATCTGGGAAATTAATTAGGGTTAGGACTTAATGACTTTCAGGTGACCGGAGAGGAGCTCCGGTCATCTTCTCCGGCGGGTCAAAACCCTAAATCTCTTTACAAGCCACCCCAACTTAAATTAACTGCCCAGAAATGATCCCCCAACCAAACTAAACTTAAATCACCCATCAAACACCATTTATCACGCATGAACAAGGAGAATCGAAGCCATTCATTTTCACGGGTGAAATTTCAGAAGGTCACAAAATGCTCATTTTCTCACCATTTTCAAATCTAAAAACATCAGAGTGATCCCCATAACATGTATTTTCATTTTGTAACAAAAAATCTAAGTTCTGAAAAGTTTTATTCTTGAAGTTACCTGAGGTGATGAACTGCAAATGTATGCTTTCAGAGCCTCTTCTTCGCGCAAAGAGTCTCCCCTGATCCTCCTAAAGCTAGTGGGATGCTTCAAAACCCTTGATGTTGGCTGGTTTGAATGTTTCAGTTCTGGTATAGCAGAAATGGAGGTTTGTGTGTGTGATGTTTCAGGCTGTTTTGAGGGTTGATTCTTGTTCTATGGATGATGTGTGACTTATTGGTGAAGGAAAATTTGAAGTTTGCTGGCTGGTTTGAGAGAATCGAAGAAGGGAAGGTTTTTGCAAGTTTTGTGCAATCTGATTGTGTATGAGGTCTGAGCTTGTGTGTGGCTTGTTTTATGATCCTTATACCAATCCTAAGTTATTGGAATGAGTCAGAAGACTTGACATGCACTGTGGGAATGGCATGGGGCAATTGGCCAAAAAGTCAATGTTAGGTGTACTTCAAGCATGGGCCATGGCAGAAGCTACTCTAGGGCTGCTCTGAGTTCAGCTGTCTTCAAGGATGACCATGGGATGAATTGGAATGATCAGAAGTGAATGGATGGTGGGATGTCACATGTTTTGCAATTTTCGCAACTTGTTGCATTTTGAGATTTTGGTTATGGACATGTCTCATTCCTTGGGCAATATACAGCAAAATGTGCCATATAAAGTTGCTATGATGCATTGATATCACTTAACAATCAAACCAATCATAAAAGGTTCCTTTTGCAAAGATTCAATTTTGAAGCCTCATGAGAAAATGCCTTATGTAACTTATAATTCAAGGTATAAAAATGAGAAATCCTTTGGGAAAATCTGAATTATGGACCATAGGTGATGTTTGTGTGACGATTAGAAGCTGATTTGAAGTCACAAGATGAACTGGCAAGAGGTTTTGCAAGTTTCCTCTTTGGCACAAAAGTGATAATTAAGTGATTTTGTCCAACTTTGACAAGCCATAACCTTTGTTCTAAAATGAATTAGAATGAGTTCTTGTACTTTTTGAAAATGGGAGGATCCAATCTACAACTTTCATGACCAAAGATTTTCCATTTGAAGCATCTTTGGATCAAAAAGAGGAGGTTGAAAAACTTTCCCAAAATGGCAAGTTTACATTACAAGTCACTTTCCCAAAATGGCAACTTTGCAAATGGCTTGAAATTCTTCAAATTTGTGAACTTCTATCATCTTCTAAGATCAAATAAAGATCATATACATTCAAAATGATGGAGAATACCCTTTGGTTGGATGATTGGGGGGCTCAGATGCCCTGATTTTGCACTGACTTGTTCAAGAAGTCATCTTTTGATCAGATGCCTTCCCCATTGAATTTCTTCATGAAAATTGATATGCATGATCTTCATATCATATAGAGACCATTAGAAACAAGAATGACCAAAATATTTGGAGTTATGGCCTCTGAAACCAAAACCCTAATTTCAGGTCATCTGTGCAGTTAAACTTGGCTCTGCTTCCATGCCTTTCTCAGTTCTTGTGATTTTCTGACTTCCTTGATCTTTGGAGGATATAATATGATGCTAGAACATTCATGGAACATATTGAGATGATTTAAGACCTTTGGAGTGGCTCAGATAGCTCATGGATGGCTCAGATCACAAACCGTAGATGCAGATGACTTTGAATCAATGCAATGAGGCAAAAATGCAATATGAGATGGTATGATGGAACTTATGCAAATGAAAAGATCACAAGCCATGGTGTGAAATGAGTGAGGGAAAATTTGGGGTATTTACACATGGAAATCAGGGGAGCATGTAGAATCATTCTATAACATAAAAGAGAGGTTCTGGAAAATTTGTTCTTGAGGTATACCTGAGATGAAGCTTTTCAATTTGGCACCTTCTGGACCTCTCTCTTGTGCAAATAGCCTCCACTTGATCCCCTGATGATGTTGCAAGGCTTTGAATGAGTTGAAATGAGCTGGTTTGAGAGGTTGCAACTCAACTGCACTGAAATCGTGTTTTGCTTTCAGGGGCTTTCAGGCTTGTTTAATGGTTGGGAAAGGTTCTATGGATGATGGTGAGTTGAATGGTGAAGTTTGTTTTGAGGTTTGAGGCTTGTGCAATGTGTTTCGAAGAGATTAAGGTTGAGGGTGATTTTTGTGAACTTGGCTTATGAGAGTGTTCAGGCTCCAAGGTTATGTGAATTGGCTTGCTTTTGGTCCACATAACATGTCTCTATTGGCCAGAGAGTGGGTGGTGGCCTGTGGTGATTGGTATGGGTTCACTTGCAAAAAGTCAACAACTTGTGTACTTGAGTTATGGGCTTGTGCAAGGGTGGTTCAATGGCATGTCTTGGTTCAACATTGATCAAGGAGGTCCATAGAAAATGATTTGGGGTGCTGCAGCAAGTGTATGAGAAGATTCATGCCCTTTTGCAAATTTGAAGAACTTTGGCCCTTTTTGAATTTCTTGAAGTTCAAGGCATGAAAGTGAATGATTCTTTGGGCAATTATGATCACAATGCATTGTACTATGTTTTTATGATGCCTAGAGATGCATTAGAGGTCACAAAATGGCTTGGCATGTGGTTTTGCAAAAAATCCTCTTTGGTGTATTCTTGAAAATTATAGGATTTTTGCCAACTTTGCAAGGCCATAACTTGAGTTCCATAATGAATTAGAACATGTCCTTGTACTTTATGAAAAGGGAATGATCCAATCTACAACTTTCATGACCAACAATTTTTCATTTGAAGCATTTTTGGTTGAGAAATAGGAGGTTGAAGAACTTTCCCAAAATGGAAAGTTTCCATTACAAGTCATTCCCATTTTTGGCAACTTTTGGTTTAGCTCAAATTTCTTCAATTTTGTGAACTTCCAAGCACTTCAATGATCAAATAAAGATCATATAACTTCAATTTGATGAAAATATCACTTTGGTTCCATTGTTGGGGGCCTCAGATGCCCTGATTTTGCTCTGACTTGCTCAAGAAGTTACCCAGTGAACAGATGACTTCCACAATGAATTTCTTCATCAAACTTGGTACATATGATTCTTATAATATCTTAAGAACATTAGAAACAAGAATGACCCAAAAATTTGGGGTTAAGGCCTCTGAAACCAAAACCCTAATTTTGATCATCTGTGCAGTGAAAACCCTAGCTCTGCTTCCATGCCTTGTCAGTTCTTGTGATTTCTTGACTTGCTTGAACTTTGAGGGATATAATATGTTGATTGAACACTCATGGACCCTCTTGGAATGCTTGGAGGCCTTTGGAGTGGCTCAGATGGATCCTTGGATTGCTCAGATTACAAACCCTAGATGCAAATGAACTTGAACTATGTAGTGAAACAAAAATACAATATGAGATGGTATGCTTATGCTAATGCAAAAATGAAAGATCACAAGACATTGTGTGATATTAGTGAGGGCAAATTTGGGGTTTTTACAGCCGCCCCTATTCAAACATGAGTTAGCTGTGCAGGATGTAAGCGCCTGGCTTATCAGAAAAACAAGATAACTTGTGGTTGAATACCAAAGACAATCCAAAATTTGCACTCGCTGGATAGAAGAAGAAAAGGGATATAAATTGTAAAAGATAGTACAGTATGATTATAAAATGCGGGCAATGGGGTACGATCATCGAGCAGAGGACGACTGATGAGGATAAAGCGGTAAGCTAAACAATGACGGGGACGACCGACAAGCTGGGGAAATAAAGAGACCATGATGGGGACGACCATTAGGTAAGGAAACACGATTCTCTGGTGAGTAAAGTAAAGGCAATGATGGGGACGGCCATTAGGTTCGCAAAGTAAAGTAAACAACGACGGGGACGGCCATCGGTTTAAAGAATAAATGAAATAATGATGAGGGACAGTCATCAAAGGTGAAGGACGATCACCTAGCAGGGGACGACTGCTCTTTATTACGACATAAGACGAATGTCAGATAGAAAAAAGGTCGACGATGGGGATGGCCATCGGGTAAGCATGATGAAGGAAGATCATCAAGAGGTGAAGGACGATCACCTAGCAGGGTACGGCTGCTCTCGGGGTTTATCACGACATAGGACGAATGTCGGATAACAAGATAAACGATGGGGACGGCCATCGGATAAAATGATGAGGGACGGTCATCAAAAGGTGAAGGACGATCACCTAGCAGGGGACGACTGCTAAATATCACGACATAGGACGAATGCCGGATAGAAAAGGGGTCCAATAATGGAGACTCCGTTGGGGAAAGGATGGGGGACGGTCATCCAAAGGTGAAGGACGATCACCTGGCAGGGGACGGCTGCCGGAAGTATCACGACATAGGACGAATGTCGGATAGAAGAAAAGTTGTTCCGTCGGGGGATGGTAAACACGGACGAGTGCTTACGCTTAAGAATAAATGGTATAAGTATTTGACATTGTGTATAGATTAAAGATTCGGGCGAGCATCCTTAGGACTATGATACAGACGAGTATCAGTAGAAACAAACGCTGACACATGTTCAGAGATGATGGTACAGACAAGTACCAGCAGGTTAACAAAGAACACGGACGAGTGTCGAATCTGTGTGGAATAATATAGAAACAAGATACGGACGAGTATCAAATACTTCTTGTACAAGTATGAGGAAGGATTGTTTGTTGGTGAAGTGTGAGCAAGACACGAATGGGTGTTCAACTTGTTGGGGAATGTATGACACGGACGAGTGTCAAACGAGAATGTATAAGTTATGAACAAATACTGTATATGAGAGTGTAAAAAGTGTTTAAGCGACTTGTGAGGATAGGATGACATAGACGAGTTTCGAAAAGAGTGTGTTATGAACAGGTGTTTGATTGGCCACGAGTGATTGGGAAACCGTGCTGGGGAAAGGTGACACGGACGGGTGTCAAAAGGGTATGTATAGATTTCTGAATGCAAAGAGGATGTTTTGACTTATATCTGCGGGGGAACAATATGACACGGACGAGTGCCGAAAGAGTCGGTAAACTTTTTGCTTAGGTAGTATATTGCATACTCTTTTCGACCAGACTCGTCATGCTGGCCCAACACACACCCCATTGACCCTTCTAATACTGTCAGGTACATTATCAGATGTTTTCCTTCAATTGGAGGCATGAGAATTGGAGGTTCTTGTAGGTACTCCTTAATCTTGTCAAACGCTTTCTGACAATCGTTGTTCCACCTGACTGTGTATTCCTTTCTTAACAGCTTGAACAAAGGTTCACAGGTTTCTATGAGGTGAGATATGAACCTTGATATGTAGTTCAATCTACCTAAGAACCCTCGAACTTCTTTTTCAGTCCTAAGTGCAGGCATCTCCTGAATGGCTTTGACTTTGTCGGGATCAACCTTAATTCCCTTTTCACTTACGATAAATCCTAGCAACTTACCAGAATGTACCCCGAATGTGCACTTGTTGGGGTTCAATTTCAGTTGATACTTCCTCAGACGCTTGAACAACTTCAGCAGATTTACCAGATGATCTTCTTCAGTAAGGGACTTGGCAATTATATCATCCACATATCACTCAATTTCTTTGTGGATCATATCATGGAATAACGTTACCATAGCCCGTTGATAAGTTGCACCGGCATTATTCAGTCCAAACGACATTACCTTGTAACAAAATGTTCCCCAAGGTGTGATGAAGGTTGTTTTCTCCATGTCTTCGGGTGACATCTTGATCTGATTGTACCCAGAAAATCCATCCATGAAAGAAAATACCAAGAACTGAGTTGTGTTATCGACCAATACATCAATGTGAGGTAATGGGAAGTCATCCTTCGGGCTAGCTCTGTTTAGATCCCGGTAATCCACACACATACGCACCTTGCCATCCTTCTTAGGCACAGGTACAATGTTAGCAAGCCACGGCGGGTAACTAGTTACAGCAAGGAAACCGACATCCCACTGTTTTTGTACTTCTTCCTTAATCTTCATGGCCATATTTGGGCGAGTACGGTGCAACTTTTGCTTGAAGGGAGGGCAATCTTCTTTCAACGGTAGCCTGTGCATGACAGTATCTGTATCTAGACCTGTCATGTCTTGATAGGACCAAGCAAAAACGTCGACGTATTCTCGAAGCATGTTGATAAGCTGTTATTTTACTGAAGCTTGCAGACTGGCCCCAATTTTTACTTCTTTCAAATCCTCCTCGGTACCAAGATTAACAGTTTCAAACTCCTCCTGATGAGGAGTAATCACTTTCTCTTCTTGCCTCAACAACCTGGCTAACTCTTCAGGCAACTTATAGCCTTTATCAACCCCTTCGTCAGCTTGATTAATTGGATTGTCAAAGTCATACAAGGTCATAGCAGTGCGGTTGTCGGTGCAATCTGGAGGATAATCTCTACAAGGGTTGAGATTTGTTCTTTTTAGTGATCAATTTTAATCTTGTTCAGAAAAAATGAAGTTATTTATTTTGAAAACATTGCCATTTTATTGTTTTGTGCGAAAAATAACAAAAATGAAAAGACAATGAGCGAAAGAGAAAAAATTGTTTGCAAAAGATGTGCGATATTCATTGATATTCCATTTGCACAAAATACAAATATGGCCCTATTACAAAATGAGTCCTGACACCTTGGGCAAGATGCAAGACTTGATGCATGCTAAAAACAGGAAATAATAATTACTCTGCAGGATTAACTCTTATAATTTCCTGGGAAGACCAGTTAAGGACTTGTTGGCCTGGGATCCTTGGACGAATCCATCTCTCCAGGTTGAGGTCTCTTTCAGCCTCGTCTTCCACGTTATTGACAGCATCTGGGGTTAGCATCCCCCACTTATGAACTTTGGCTCTTTAGCAGCCTCTTCTTGATCTTGTCGGAATGGTTTGTAACCCAAACCGAATATGTCCTCCTTCTTCTCCACCGGTAGCAGTCTGCCCCAGCCTTGGTGTCGCTCCCACCAAATGACACGGGGCCAAGAGGGGTACAGACGCGAACGGTCGGCGAAAGGATAAGGAAATGAATAGAGTCGCCAGCTAGGCATTTTTATCCCGAAGGAAAGGTAATGCTGCATAAACCTAGAAAACAATGGATAAGACGGTCGCGAACCAGAGAAACTGAGAAAGGGGGTTGGTTACAACCTGGGAAGGTATTAGCACCCAGATTGTCCATCGTACTCGACGGGATCCACGCTTGAAAGATTTGTGTTTTAAAGGGGTAGTGTCGGTGCAATTTGTGTGCAAAAGCTGGAAAAGAATGCAAGTGTCAGCGCAAAAGAAATGTGAAGTGAAATAAAGAGTGTCAGTGCAAGGAAAGAGTGTGAAGCTCAAGACTATGAGGCTTTAAAGAATAAAGCTGAAAGAGGGGGGATATACAGAGACTTTTGTTCGATAACTGTTAAGTTATGCCTACGTATCCTCTCGTGCAATGAGGAAGTCAGAACACCGTAGTTCGACTCAAAGAGACTGATATAAATTGACTTGTGAACTGCTTACTTGTCTATGCTCAAGTGTATGACCCGTCTAGCTCAGGTGCAAACTGTCTTGCATTAGACGGGAGAAGCAAGTTCTTGTTTGTGAGTGAAGATGATGAGAAAAGAATCCCGGAGGAGACGATTATTGTTTGTTTTTGTGTTTTCAGTTTTGTTATTGCTTTTTTGTGTTTGTCATAAGTTAATGAGCTTAAGCCTAAACCAAGGGGTTAGTAAACTCATCACATCTTCCCTCTGATTAGGGGTAATGAGAATACCTTAAGTATGAGGTAAACACCTCACACTTAATCACCATGATGTAGGATTAAGATCATTAACCTATTTGAAATTATTTAGATGTTTTTGGAGTTTTTGTTTGTTGTTAAGTAATGAGTTTAAGCCATAATCAAGGATTTAATGGACCCATTACACCATCCTAATAGGAGGATAATAGATGAGAACATTTAAGCTGAGGAAGGCTCCTCAACTTAATCCATGATTAGGGATTAACCTCATGACAAAACAAGGCCTTTATTAAATGGATTTTAGTTAATGATAAGATTAAGAATTGGATTTTATGATTTGTAAGACAACTTGAGGAGGACTTGTCCATTAACACTAGGGTTAGTCCTTCTTAACCAATTAAGGAAGAATTAGAACCCTAATGCAAGGCCCAAGTTACAAGCTTGATGTCTTAGTGATTATTAGATGGATTTATTAAAGGGTTTAAACACATTAAGGTTTTAACACTTAGGATCAAAGTTATACACTCCATCCTAATAGAAAGATGCAGGCATAACCCTAATCACAAAGCCTTAAAACCTTTAAGGTTTAGTCCTTGATTATGAGATGAGGAGAGAAGACACAAAGATGACACAAAGGTAAAACTAATGGGGGACTAATCAAATCCTAATTGTGATCATGCTTGGGTGTTCCTAGGGTTTATGAGGTTTGCAAGAAGATCTTCAGAGAAACCACCAAGGAAGAAGCAGATGGGAGAAGGAAGAAACAAAGAGAAGCAAGACAACTTACTTCACTTAAGAAGACAAGTTGCCTGAAGAAAGAAAGTGAGGAGGATACATGAATGAGCAAGCTCACTCTAGTACACAAGTAAAATGCAGCAATGAATGCATAAGAGAGATGAGAAAAGATTATGAGAAGTGAAGGCAACTTCACTTCTCAAGTACTTACCCCTGAAAAGTTAGTGACAAGAAATGAAATGAAATGAAAATGAGATGAAATGCCATGATGCAAACCAAAGTCAGAAGCATAAACATGATGTTAATGATGCTAAGAGATGATACAAGTGTATGTCATGAGATGAGGATGATCATACAAGTGATGAAGATGCAAATGAGACAAGTAAGAAGCATGAAAGTTCATGAAAACATATGAAATAGAATGAATGCATAAAATAGCAACTGAATGATGCAATGATCAAACATGATTCTAATGTGTCCTAGAATGTCTTAGAAGTCATGTGAATTCACAAAATGCCATGGCAAGTTCATGTATGCAAGCATATGAGAGATGAATGCAAATGAAGGCAAAAATTAGGGTTTATGCACAAGACACAAAGCAAAATTCAAAATCAGAAGCAAATGACAAGATAAAAAATTGAAAATGGGATCAAAGGAACCCTAACCCTACATAAGTTCACTTCCCAAAGGAGGGGACCTAACTCTTAACCTAATGGGAGTTATGATTTTTCTAAGTTAGCTAGGATTTTAAGGCAATTCAAAAGGAAAAATGCACATCAAATTGAAAATGAAAGATAAATTCAAACCAATTTTACCCTAGAAACTACATGATATGAAGAATGCAATGCAAAAAGAATCAACATCAAACTCTTCATGGTTAGGCAGAATGAATTTTTCTAAGTTAGGACCAAAATATTGCCTTTTAAGAACTTTAATTCCAAAGGAAAATGTCAAAATAGGTCAAGAACCAAAAGGAAATTTGTGTGAAGAGTTTGATAATGTTCCTAAATGTATCAAGATGCAATGTGATTTTTTTGGTGATTTTTGGAAACTTAAATGCTATTTTAATTAATTAATTCTCATTAACTAATTAAAAATAAACATTTAAATATTTTTAAAATACGAAAATTATGCAAAAAATAAAATAAAAATTATTTTCAGAAAGAGAAAAATATTTTAAAGTATGATGCAAAAAATGAAAAATTTTGAACACATTTTGCTATTTTAAATAAAATGTGCAAGAATAATGGATTAAAAAGAAAATAAAATTGAATTAAATGGGAGGTAATCAGATCCAAAGGCCTAGATTTGAACTGGGGTGGACAAGGTTGACTGCGCGCACTGACCAATGGCTGGGATTCATTCTAATTTAATTAACCTAATTATAATTAATTAAACTAATAAAAACAGATTAGGGCTAAATGAGTTGATCCGAGCCCTTGAAGCACGCGCGGGAAGCTTAATCTAAAGGCCAATATTCAAAATTACCTAATTAATGGGATTAGGGTTTAATCACCCTCAGGCGACCGGAACAGTGTTCCGGTCATCTTCTCCGACGAGCCCAAACCCTAACTTCCCTCTCAGGCCATCAAACTCCAAATTTCTTGCACAAAAGTGATCCTCTAACAACCCTAAACCTAAATCCCCAACTAAAACTCATTTATTTCACACCATGAACATGAATCGAAGAAAAATGTAAAAACGGGCAAAAGTTTCAGAGATCACATACATGGTGGTTTCTCAACCATTTTCAAAAGTAATCATATCCCCATGATCAGGGGAGCATATAGAACCATAAAAGAACTTAAAAGCTAGCTTCTGGGAAAAAAGTTCGTCATGTTACCTGAGATGGAACTTTCTGGTTCTGGGATTTCTGACCTCTCCTTTGCTGCAAGTCCACCTCTTTGAACCCCCATAGGCATGGCTCGGGTCAGAGGAGATCTTTGGGCTTGTCCTGCTTCAGCTTGAGTCGAGGAAGGCCTTTGGATCTGATTTTGTGAGCTGTATGGTCTTGATCAAGAGTCTTCAATGTTCTTGCATATTTCCCTCTTTGAATTTTCTTATGAACCAAAGCAAAGAATCTTGTGAATTCTTGAGCAAAATGCAGCAAAATGAACCATATGAAGTTGCTAGAATGCTTTGAGATCAATTAGTGTCCAATTCAAGCATCAAAAGTTCCTTTTGCAAAAAATTCAATTTTGAAGATTCATGAAAAAATGCCTTATGTAACTTGTGATTCAAGGCATAGAAATGAGAAATCCTTTGGGCAAATCTGAATTATGGGCCATGAATAATGTTTGTGTGATGATTAGAAGTTGATTTGAAGTCACATTTGGCTTTGGCAAGTGTTTTTGCAAGTTTCCTCTTTGGCACAAAAGTGAAAATTTAGTGATTTTGCCCAACTTTGCAAGGCCATAACTTTTGTTCTAAAATGAATTAGAATGAGTTCTTGTACTTTTTGAAAATGGGAGGATCCAATCTACAACTTTCATGACCAAAGATTTTTCATTTGAAGCATTTTTTAATCAAAAAGAGGAGGTTGAAAAACTTTCCCAAAATGGCAAGTTTTCATTACAAGTCACTTTCCCAAAATGGCAACTTTGCAAATGGCTTGAAATCCTTCAATTTTGTGAACTTCCAACTTCTTCTAAGATTAAATAAAGATCATACACATCCAAAATGATGGAGAAACCCCTTTGGTTGGATGATTGGGGGCCTCAGATGCCCTGATTTTGCACTGACTTGCTTAAGAAGTCATCTTTTGATCAGATGCCTTCCCCATTGAATTTCTTCATGAAAATTGGTATGCATGATCCTCATATCATATAGAGACCAATAGAAATAAGAATGACCAAAAACTTTGGAGTTATGGCCTCTGAAACCAAAACCCTAATTTTAGGTCATCTGTGTAGTTAAGCTTGGCTCTGCTTCCATGCCTTTCCTCAGTTCTTGTGATTTTTGACTTTCTTGATCTTGGGAGAATAAAATATGATGCTTGAACATTCATGGAACCTTTTGAGATGATTGATGACCTTTGGAGTGGCTCAGATAGCTCAGGGATTACTCAGATCACAAACCCTAGATGCAGATGAATTAGATCCAATGCAGTGAAGCAAAAATGTAATATGAGATGATATGATTGAACTTATGCACAATGAAAAGAATCACAAGCCATGGTGAAAAGAGTGAGGGCAAATTTGGGGTGTTTACAGCTGCCCCTATTCAAGCATGAGTTAGCTGTGTAGGATGTAAGCAACGGCTTAACAGGCAAAATAGATAACTTGTGGTTGAATACCAAAGACAGTCCAAGATTTGCACTCACTGAATGAAGAAGAAAAGGGATATAGATTGTAAAAGGAAATAAAGTATGATTATAAAGTGCGGGCAAAGGAGGACGACCATCGAGCAGAGAACGACTGCTGGGGATAAAGCAATGACGGGGACGGCCGACATGCTGGGGAAACAGAGAGATTATGGTGGGGACGACCATCAAATAAAGTTATAAGACTCTCTGGGGATTAAAGGTAAATAATGGGGACGACCATCGATGTTGAAGGAATAAATGATGAGGGACGGTCATCAAAGGTGAAGGACGATCACCTAGCTAGGGACGGCTGTTCTGTTGGGGATAAGATGAGGGACGATCATCTAAGGTGAAGAACGATCACCTGGCAAGTTACGATTGCCGAAAGTATCACGACATAGGACGAATGTCGGATGAAAAGGTCGACGATGGGGACGGCCATCGGATTAGCATTGATGAAGGACGATCATCAAGAGGTTAAGGACGATCACCCGGCAGGGTACGGCTGCCGAAAGTACCACGACATAGGACGAATGCCGGATAGAAAAGGTCGACGATGGGGACGACCATCGGATAAAATGATGAAGGACGATCATCAAAAGGTGAAGGAAGATCACCTAGAAGGGGACGGCTGCTGAAAGTACCACGACATAGGACGAATGCCGGATAGAAAAGGTCGACGATGGGGACGACCATCAGATAACATGATGAAGAACGATCATCAAAAGGTGAAGGACGATCACCTAGCAGGGGACGGCTGCTCAAATATCACGACATAGGACGAATGTCAGATAAAAAGGTTCCAATAATGGAGACTCCACTGGAGGAATGATGAAGGATGATCATCAAAAGGTAAAGGACGATCACCTGGCAGGGTACGGCTGCCGGAAGGTATCATGACATAGGACGAATATCAGATAGAAAGGAAATAGTTTATTCGGGATTTGCCGGGGACTCTTCTAGGGGGAGGGTAGACACAGACGAGTGTCTAAATTCAAGAAAAGGGTATAAGTGTTCGACACGGTGTATAGATTAAAGATGCGGACGAGCATCCTTAAGACTATGATACGAACGAGTATCAGTAGAAACAAATGCTGACGCATGTTCAGAGATGATGATATGGACGAGTATCACCTGGTTAACCAAGAACACGGATGAGTGTCGACTCTGAGGGGATTTAAGTGGTGTATACAAGATACGGACGAGTATCTGTATGAGTAAAAAGTGATGAGTGAGACATAGATGAGTGTCCAACTTGCTGTGGAGGGCACGACACGGACGAGTGTCGGAAGAAGCGTATTATAAACAAGTATTTAGGCAACTGTGCTGGGGAATGGTGACACGGATGAGTGCCAAAAGGAGCATGCATCTGTTTTTGCGAGTGCAAAGGGGGTGCTTTTGGCTTTCTGCCGGGGAATTTGGGAAGTATTTTGCATATCGTTGATGGAATGTCAGCATTTACAAGTGTTCGGTTCGACACATGGCTCGTGATTATGCAATATGTTTGATTTTTTCCGTAATGCTCCGTATTAGACAGAATGCTACGCTCTGGGGAAAATGATGCGAATGTTATGATTATGCAAAGATACCGATCCGGGATTCGGATCCCGTTGCGGTGAAGATCCTCGGTTGATCTGCTTGAAGTGATATCCCAGCTGGGGAGGAGATCATTGGTAGATCTGATATATATGACTCTGCTTGGGGAGTAGATTCCTGATAAACCTATCTTGGTAAAGAGGAGCCCAGCTGGGGTCTGCGGGAGCTTCCGTCACTTTGTTGTGAGATCCTCAGGTATTACTCTTCTGGATAGAGGCTAGGACTCTGCGGGGAGATGCTTCCCTTCCTGACACTTGGCTGAGGAGGAATAATGACTGGCAGCTCAGCTGGGGATAAAGCATCTCTGGTGCTATTTTGGAAGACGTGTCGGGTAAGTAATGATTTGGCAGCTTGCTGGGGAAAAGCTCTCATGCCCCATGTCGCGCTTTGAATACCTGCAATCCTGTTATGACAAAGAAATGTACAAGTATCCCGAGGCATCCCTTACCGGATTCCATCATAGGAGTTTAGACACTCCCGGGAGTAATATATTTCCTGTAAACATGTGATTAAAAGAGGTGCATCTGTACTTATGCAATCAATATTATGAAGACATTGGACATTTTTGCAAACGAAAATAAAATGTACGAGACGAAATATGACTGAAAATATGATTTTATTAACTTGCGTGCCTTGAATTTGGCAAATACAGTCAAAGAAACAAATCCCCTGAAAGGAGGAGATTGTTACAAAATTGAGAAACAAAAAGGTGCTGGAAATGTTGATGACGCTTCTGTGAGCTTCCCTTTTGCTATGACTTGTATGACATTGACGTTCTTCTCATCCCGCTTTTGAAGAGGGCTGATTCTGAACGAAGCTTGAACCTTTCGGAGGTTACCATGTCGTAAGTGATACAGACGAATTCAGAATGCAGTTGTTCACTTATTCCCTTATTTTGCATGGATCGCCCTTTCAGGTTTTCAATCCACCGGGATACCCATTTTTGCCTGAGCCGTCCAATGTGGCTTTTCAACTCAGCGGGTGTACATTTTTTTATTTATTTTACCTTATTTTGCCCGAGTCTTTTATTCTGTTTTTGACTCGCCGGGATGCCCTACTTTTGCCTGGACTCACATTCTGTTTTTATGTCCAGCGGGTCATTTTATGCGAAGTATTTTTTAACTGCGTCTGAATTCAAGGGGGACAGGAAGTCTTCACCATCCATAGTACTGAGCATCAGTGCTCCACCAGAGAAAACTTTCTTTACTATGAACGGACCATCATAATTCGGAGTCTATTTACCCCTGTAGTCTGTATGAGGAGGGAGAAGTCTTTTCAGCACAAGATCTCCTACTTGGTATTCCTGAAGCCTGACTTTCTGATCGAAGGCTTTCTTCATTCTCTTTTGATACAGCTGCCCATGGCAGATTGCAGCTAATCTCTTCTCTTCGATCAGACTTAGTTGTTCGTATCGAGATCGGACCCATTCTGCTTCATTCAATTTAACATCCATCAATACCCGTAAAGAGGGTAACTCAACTTCAACAGGTAGGACTGCCTCCATACCATACACAAGCTGATACGGTGTTGCTCCAGTGGATGTTCAGATTAACGTACGGTACCCATGCAAGGCAAATGGTAGCATTTCATGCCAGTCTTTGTAGGTCACTACCATCTTCTGTACAATCTTCTTGATATTCTTGTTAGCCGCCTCTACAACACCATTCATTTTTGGCCTGTAAGGACAAGAATTGTGGTGTTGGATCTTGAAGTCCCGACATAGTTCTGTCATCATTTTGTTGTTTAAGTTGGAACCATTATCAGTAATGATTCGCTCGGGCACTCCATACCGACAGATGATGTCTCTCTTTAGGATTCGGGCTACCACTTGCCTGGTAACATTTGATTAAGAAGCTTCTTCAACCCACTTGGAAAAATAGTCAATGGCTACCAAGATGAATCTGTGGCCATTTGAAGCAGTCGGTTCAATCTTGCCAATCATATCAACGCCCCACATGGCAAAGGGCCAGGGTGAAGACATCACATTCAGGGGATTTGGAGGCACATGCACTTTATCCGCATAAATCTGGCATTTATGGCACTTTCTGGCGTACGCACAACAGTCTGCATCCATTGTGATCCAGTAATAGCCTGATCTCAACAACTTTTTAGCCATTGCATGCCCTCCTGCATGGGTACCAAAAGATCCCTCGTGCACCTCGTGCATCAACAAGTCTGCTTCTGCCCTATCAACACATCTGAGAAGCACCATATCAAAGTTTCTCTTATACAGGGAACCATCAGCATTCAGGAAGAAACTGCCAGCCAGCCTTCTTAATGTCTTCTTATCATTGGATGATGCCCCAGGTGGGTACGTTTGATCCTCCAAGAAGCACTTAATATCGTGGAACCAAGGCTTATCATCTTTAACAACATCTGCTGAGAACACGTATGCTGGCCTGTCAAGTCTGGATACTGAAATCCGAGGCACAAATTTGGCAGCTTGGACTTTGATCATGGATGAAATGGTAGCCAAAGCATCTGCAAATTGATTTTCATCTCGAGGGATATACTCAAGCTTGACTGTTGTGAAGAAAGTCAATAACCTCCTTGTATAATCCCGGTAGGGTATCAGATGATCCTGGTGAGTGTACCATTTATCGTTGGTTTGATTGATTACCAGGGCTGAATCTCCGAACACAGTCAAAGTCTTGATCCTGAGGTCAATGGCTTCCTCAAGACCCATAATACAAGCTTCGTATTCAGCTTCGTTGTTAGTGCAGTTGAAGGTGAGTTTTGCCGAGAAAGGCATGTGAACTCCTTTAGGTGTAATGAGTACTGCTCCAACACCACGACCATTCATATTAACAGTCCCATCAAACATCATAGTCCATTCTTCTTCTGGGTCAGGCCCTTCAGTGTGAATAGGCTCTTCATGATCTTTTGCTTTCAAGTACATGATGTCTTCATCAGGGAAGTCAAATCTCATAGGCTGGTAATCATCAATGGGTTGCTCAGCAAGGTAACCAGACAATACACTGCCTTTGATGGCCTTCTGGGAGGTGTACTGAATATCATACTCTGTGAGGATCATTTGCCATCTTGCAACCCGTCCGGTAAGTGCTGGCTTCTCAAAAATGTACTTAACCAGGTCCATCTTGGATATTAATAAGGTGGTGTGGGTTAACATATATTGTCTCAGTCGGCGAGCAGCCCACGCTAAAGCACAACAAGTTTTCTCGAGCAGTGAATAACGTTGTTCACAGTCGGTAAACTTTTTGCTTAGGTAGTATATTGCATACTCTTTTCGACCAGACTCGTCATGCTGGCCCAGCACACACCCCATTGATTCTTCTAATACTGTCAAGTACATTATTAGAGGTCTTCCTTCAACTGGAGGCATGAGGATTGAAGGCTCTTGTAAGTATTCCTTGACTTTGTCAAAAGCCTTCTGGCAGTCTTCATTCCACCTGACTGTTTGTTCTTTTCTTAACAGCTTGAATAAGGCTCACAGGTTGCTGTAAGGTGAGATATGAACCTTGAAATGTAGTTCAATCTACCCAGAAACCCCCGAACTTCTTTTTCAGTCTTCGGTGCAGGCATTTCTTGAATGGCTTTGACTTTGTCAGGGTCAACTTCAATCCCTTTCTCACTTACAATAAATCCCAGCAGCTTACCGGATCGCACCCCGAATGTGCATATGTTCGGGTTTAACTTCAATTGGTACTTTCTCAGACGCTTGAATAACTTCAACAGATTCACCAGGTGGTCTTCTTCTGTGAGGGACTTGGAAATCATGTCATCCACATAACACTCGATTTCTTTATGGATCATGTCATGGAATAATGTTACCATAGCTCGTTGATAAGTGGCACCAGCATTCTTCAGTCCGAATGGCATCACCTTATAGCAGAATGTGCCCCAGGGTGTGATGAATGTTGTCTTCTCCATGTCTTCAGGTGACATTTTGATCTGATTGTATCCTGAAAATCCATCCATGAAGGAGAACACCGAGAACTGAGCCGTATTATCAACCAATACATCAATGTGAGGTAAAGGGAAGTCATCTTTCGGGCTGGCTCTGTTCAGGTCCCGGTAATCCACACACATCCTCACCTTGCCATCATTCTTAGGCACAGGTACAATATTGGCAACCCACGGCGGATAGCTAGTTACAGCAAGGAAACCGGCGTCCCACTGCTTTTTAACCTCTTCCTTTATCTTCATTGCCATATCTGGGCAAGTACGGCGCAACTTCTGTTTTACTGGCGGACAGTCTTCTTTTAAAGGCAGCTTGTGCATAACAATGTCGATGTCCAACCCTGGCATATCCTGATAAGACCAAGACAAAACATCCACATACTCCCGAAGCATGTCAATTAGTTGCTCTTTTACTGAATCTTGCAGACAGGCTCCGATCTTAACTTCTTTCAAGTCTTCTTCTGTACCAAGATTAACCGTTTCGACCTCCTCCTGATGAGGAGTGATAACCTTCTCCTCTTGTCTCAACAACCTGGCTAGCTCTTCAGGTAGCTCATAATCTTCTTCAACCCCTTCATCAGCTTGATTAATCGGATTGTCAAAGTCATACGAAGTCATAGCAGTGTTGTTGTCGGTGCAGTCTGGAGGGTACTTTCTGCAAGGGTTTAGATTTGTTCGTTTTTAGTGATCAATTTTATCTTATTTAGAAAAAGTGAAAATGAAGTTATCATTTTGAAAAACATTGCCATTTTATTTTTGTACAAAAAATGAGAAATGAAAAACAGTGAGCGAAAAAGAAAAGACTCATTTGCAAAAGATGTACTGATATTCATTAATTGATCTTTGCACAAAATACAAGATGGCCCGATTACAAAATGAGTCCTGGCATCTTGGGCAAGATGTAGGACTTGATGCATGCTTTAAAACACAGGAAATAATAATTACTCTGCAGGATTAACTCTTATAATTTCCTGGGAAGACCAGTTTGAGACATGGTTCCCCGGGATCCTTGGACGTATCTAGCTTTCCAGGTTGCGCTTGTCTTCTGACTCATCTTTCAAATTGTTCACAGTATCCGGGGTGAGCATTTCCCCGATAACAAACTTGGGCTCTTTTACAGCCTCTGGTTGATCTTGTTGAGTTGGTCTGTAACCCAACCCAAATCGGTCTTCTTTCTTTTCTACGGGTAGCAGCTTGCCCCAGCCTTGGGTGGTACCTTCCTCAACAACCTTCCGGGCTTGTTGGTATGAGGTGATGGAAGTTCCCAGCACAGCAGATGTTTCATTAATATTAAGGGCCTCAAACCCTTGGCTCATGGTTTCATGGATCTCCCCATCCATCTCGATGTATTTGAAGGTAGCCAGCTGGCTAACAAAAATATCCTCTTCCCCACAAATGGTAATGACTTGGCCTTCCCACTCGAATTTTAACTTCTGGTGAAGGGTTGACGTCACGGCGCCGGCGGCGTGTATCCATGGTCTACCCAATAGACAACTGTAGGCAGGCTGTATATCCATCACAAAGAAGGTCGTTTTGAACACTTGTGGGCCAATCATTATAGGCAACTCTATCTCTCTCAGAACTGATCTCTTAGAACCATCAAAGGCTCTCACTACCAAGTTACTTGGGCGTAGTGCCAATCCATCATACTTCAGCTTCACAAGGGCTTTCTTGGGTAGGACATTGAGTGAAGACCCTGTGTCCACCAATACATGAGAAAGAACTGCACCCTTACACTCCAAGGTAATGTGCAAAGCCTTGTTGTGATTGTGACCTTCCACCATCAAATCAGTGTTAGTAAAACCTAGTCCATGACTAGCGTTGACATTTCCCACCACAGCTTCTAACTGATTGACAGTAATCTCCTCCGGCACATAAGTTGCGTGCAGGACCTTTAATAGTGCATTCTGGTGAACCTCGGAGCACATTAGCAATGATAGTATGGAGATCTTGGAAGGTGTTTGGTGAAGCTGGTCTACCACCTTGTAATCACTTTTCTTTATGATTCTCATGAACTCATCAACTTCTTGATCAAAAGGAGTCTTCAAAGCTTCTCTAGCAGCTGGTTCTTCTTGCACCATACTCTTCCCTTTTGCCTTAGCAGCAGCTTCTGCTTCGGCAACGGGTCTTGGAATTTGTGAGGCGAAGAGACGTCCGCTTCTAGTGAAGCCTCCGCCTCCCCCCACATTGTCAATCTGAGGTGAAGAAGTTGATGATTCTAAAGTGATTTTCTGCCCCTCGCAGTACAGATCTGAGCCATAATGCCAAGGGATGGCATTATTGCTTTCTTAAGGAACTGGCCCAGGCACCGCGATGGTGACTGGACTGATAGCAGCTGCAGAAGGGACCACAATGGTGTGTGGATCATAGTATATGGTGACTGGTGCTCTGACAGGAGTAACATTTTGTGAGTTGTTGGCAGGAACATTTGCGGGGTCATAGTAATTGCTGATGTTGTAGAAGACATTATTGACTGGATGGGTGTTGAAATTGTAGCAGGAATGGTAACTGAACTTACGTCCGTTGAAGTGATTGATTGAGCAGTTGTTGGAGTTGTAGTAGAATCTGTTGGAACAATGGTTGTTGACGTTGTAGGAGTATATGTGATTGCAGGTGAGGGGATTGTTGGATTGGTAGGCGCCGTTGTCGTAATCTGAAGGATACCATTCTTAATAAGACCATCTATGTCGTCCCTCAGCCTTTCACACCCATTGACCGCAATATTGCAATACCCACAGCCGAGCTCACACCCGGGGAACACTTGGCATTCTAAAAGCTGGGCTTTGATTTCAACCAAAGGTGTTCGAATCTATGCGACACTGGTGATTAAGGTGGATAGTTTGCCTTCCTCAATAGCATTGATCCTAGGCCCGTTGTGACTAGGCATTGGATTTCTTGTGACATTCGGAGGAGGTGCAAAGTTGAGAGCTTTTGAGTCTACCAGGTATTGGACTTTCATCTGTAAGGCCCTGCATTTTTCAGTGTTATGCCCCGGTGCGTTTGAGTGGAATGCACACCTAGCATTGGCATCATAGTTCTTTGGCATATTGGTGGGATCTGGAGGTGCCAATGTCCTTAATTCAACTAGGTTGAGTTTCAGGAGTTGTGGCAAGAGTACAGCATATGGCATTGGGATTGGGTCAATTACCCTGTTTGCCTGTGATGGTCTTTGTTGGAAAGGACGCTGTTGTTGGTTGTTGTTGTTGTTGTAGGTTCTTTGTTGCGGATACTGAACTTGTTGTTGATACTGCGGTTTTTGTTGTTGAGGATATGCTGATTGTTGAGGAATCGGAGCCGGAATGGTAACTGCTGCTACTGACCGATGTACATACTGAGGTTTGCCCCTGCTTGCATGAATGGAATTTGTCTCACCGGCTCTTCGGGGTCCCACAAAAGGCTTTCTGGGATTGCTGGATGTGCTTGCACCACTGTCGGAAATTTTGCCCATTTTTAAGAGGCTCTCAATCCTTTCACCAGCTATAACCACATCTGCAAAACTGGCAGAGGAGAAGGCAACCAATCTATCAATATAGGTTCCTTGCAAGGTATTCATGAACATGTCAGCCATTTCCCTCTCTGACATGGGTGGTTGGACAGCAGCAGCAAGCTGTCTCCACCTTTGGGCATATTCCCTGAAGCTTTCCCTGGAAGACTGGGACATTCCCATTAGGAGGGTTCTGTTGGGAGCCATGTCCAGCTAAGTCCTTCCAGCATCTAATGGTAGCTCTGGTCAAGGGTGAATACCACTCTCTTGAAGCCCCAGTCAGATTGTCTTCAAAGTAGAACATCCACAGCTTTTCATCCATAGTATAAGCTTTAAGTCTTCCCAAGAAAGACTGCAGGTGAGTACGTGGACAAGAGGTTCCATTGTATTTCTTGAAGCACGGGGGTTTGAATTTGTGGGGAATTCTCACCCCATCCACTAGTCCCATATCCATCACATCAAAGCCCAGGGATTTCTGAGACTCCAAAGATCTCAACTTCTCGGCAATTTCATCCAATCTCCTGTCATAGACTTCATCTCCAACTCCCATAACAGTAAACTGTTCTTCTTGGGGATCCTCTTGCAAGATTCTCCCTCCAGCAGTATTACCTTGCACATTCCTCGGGATGTTAGCTTCTGGATCCAGATGAGGTCCAAATACTGGTGGGTCAATACGAGGTTGGCCCCGCTCATTGTTACTAGTCCCTCCTGTTCCAAGATGAGGTTCCTCGGGAGTTTGTCTTTCCACCAGTTCCCTTAACCTTTCTTGACTTTGGGCCAAGCCTGTCATTACAGTCATGAATTGAGTCATTTGATTTCTCATCTCCACTCTTTCATTAGCCATCTGATTTCTGATCTCAGTCAGATCCTGCTGTACTTGTTCCATTTGAATACCGGGAAGGTTGTTACGAGTCGGGTACCGGTGCGCGCGGTTGACAAGGAACACTCGGCGACGAGCAATGTTTCCTGAGATCACAACAAAGTTAGAAACAAAGATAATAACAAAACCTACAAAACAAAACAAAAGTTAGTATGCAATGCAGTATGCTTATTTGTTTTCCAAGGTATCAGGTTTGGTTCTTGGTTTTGACCTTTCCAGACCTCGAGGAAGATACTTGATGTTGAGAGAAAAGCCCAAAATGGAAACAAACTGAAATATATTACAAATGGTGAACAATACATTGTTTGTTTTACAACACATGCCCCTGAAGGGTCAAAATACAATAAAAGGAAAAGTACATCAAATGGAAATAACAACAAACAAACAATCAGACATCCAGCCTAAACTCATCCTCCCTGACCTCCTTCAGAAGTGCCTCAGTCACTGGACCAGCTGGGTTCTCTGTAATGGTCCTAATGAGGAGGTTTCTGGTAGCAATGGTAGTGGTCAGCTTCTTATGCCTATCCTGGTCCTTTGATCTCTTCAATCCTGCCCTAAGCTTCAATTCTGAAATCTCCTTCTGGGCTGCCAACAAAGCTTCCTACTGCTTCTTCTCATTGGCCTCTAGCTGTTCCATCTTGGCTTGAGTCTTCTGGTCTTCCTGTGTACGGGCCTCAGTGATCCTGACCCACCTAGCCTGACTCTCTTGCAGGTAGTGCTCAGCCCTAGCTTTCTGAATTTTGGCCTCCTTGCAGGCATTCTTCAATATTTGTTCCCCAGCTCTTGCTTTCCTGATATAGTCCTCTGTCTTCTCAATTTTGGCAAGATGCTCCACCCTAAGCTTTTCCAATCTCTCAATGTCCAGACGACCATCACTCCTCTCCCAAAGGGTTTTCTTCAAAGCCTCAGATAACTTTTCATTCCTTTCCTTCAGTTTCTCAAATTCTTCTAAGTTGACAGTTGCTGCTAGCTGTACAGTAGATGGTCCAGGCATGTCTTCCAAGGTGAAAGGCATTCCGGTAATCTGAGCTCTAGTACGGGACCAGTCATAGTATTGAGTTGAAGCAACATTATTACACCTCCCAAGAATAGCCATCCCTTTTGTCTGGATGTTGTCCCAAGCCCAGGATGCTTGTCTGACAACAGCTGAATTAGGCTTCACTTCACAATACAGGGTCTCAGCTAAATCTTGCCCTCTGGGAGGGTGAACCAAAGCATAGCCTAGTTGTCTCTTAAACAGCAAGGGGTTGTAGTTGATGCAACCCTTTACTCCTATCAGAGGCACATTTGGGTATTGTCCACAGCTGGTGATAATGTCTTTGCCCTTGGTGCTCTGGGTGCACCATCTAATATCATCTGAAGTCAAAGCAATGAGCCTCTTAGCCTAATTCTTCTGTTGGTGAGGATTCAGGAAGGCATCTGACTTAGGCAGGTGTCTGAGCAGCCAGGAGTAAAACAGAGGAGCACAACATCTCACTAACTTCCCCCTTTGTTTCTCATTTCTCTGATGAATGGAGTAATAAAAGTCTTCCAACAATGTAGGCACTGGGTTCCTCAGAAGAAACAGATGGATGGCATTCTTGCTGACAAATTTGGGCTCATCTGCAAATAGTATAGCCCCATATATGCTGAGGGCTAACAATGCACAGACTGCCCTCCACTCTCCCAATGAGGCCCTCAGGATGGCCTGAGAAATCAAGAAGTCTAAGTGCAAACCAGGGATCCCAGCCTTTGTTGTCATACTTTGCTCAATCAGGGCAGGTTCCAAGTACAGTGCCTTTTCTATCTCTTCATTTCTAGGAGCTGGCATCTCTGGGTTGAAGGGGATTCCATCCCTGATAGGTACTCCAATCAATGAAGAAAACTCCTCCAGCAGAGGCCCTAGCTGGAAGTCTGAAAAGGTGAAACATCTCAAGGGATGATCATAAAACTGCAAGCATGTGTGGATCATGCTCCTCTGAGAAGGGTCAAGGTCCATAACCATATCCAAGATACCTCCATAATGCTCTCTAAACAATGGGATGTGGTCAGGTGTGATAAGTGACTGGACCTGCCTAATACCAGTCAATACAGGCTCAAAAAAGTGGTAGGATATGTTGCTCTTCCTGGGAGTGGTCATGAGTGCTGATGAAGAGCTGAAGATAAGTGCTGATGAGGATCAAGGCCGATACTGGAGATGAGCCACTGATAGGCTGATGCTGGTGATGATGAAGATAGCTGAAGCAGATAACTGATGAAGACAGTTGAAGCAGAGGTCTGTGCAGAAGAAGGGGTCAAAACCAAAACCAATATATAATGAGGTGGATACCCTGAAAAGCAAATAAACAAATGTTAAATGATGCAATGATGATGTATGCAAATGATATGCAAAGGTTTGTGATCAAGCTGGATCTGATTATCTGTCTTGATATAAGCCCATGTATGTTCAAAGAAAGTCCAGATGGAGGTTCAGAAATCCCGTAACCAAGGTGGGGGACTCAAATAAAGAGTCACATATCCAGGGTTAAATCACAAGAACTTTCCAAAATGAGGTACTCTTAAACAAGATAGTAACAGGGTATGATGTGGCCAAGGGTACCTACAAACCTGTAAACAGCCCAACCCTCTCACAGGTAGTGTTCTAGAACAAGGATCCTCAGACTTGGATCAATTATGAGAAGTGTAAACACTTCTAACCCGGAGGTACAATGTTCACAATAACCATAAAAGATCCTCCTCTAATTCACCTCAGCTTCTGAAGGTCATAATAAAGGTCATCCAGACTTAGCAGGCTTCCCAGATAGCCCTAGTACTACAGGAAATCTGTAGCACAAAGTTCTCAAGAAGAAACCCACATCTGAACCGTGTTTCATATTCCCGCACCAGACCGAAATGGAATGGGAAAGAACATGAACCACTCTAGCCTAGGTGTCACTCAGGTCCCAGGTATAGGACCTTAAACTCTCAATGAAACCCCACCCACCAAAGCAGAAACCAGATCCAGCAATGATAATGACAGTATGAAATATGAAAAACTGTAAAGGAAAGCAATAAATAAAGCTGTATATAAAGCAGTAAATAAAGCAAATAAATAAACACAATTAGCACATAACACCCCAATAAACACAAATCAAACAAACGCTAGGAGGAACCCACAAAAAGAACCAGAAGCCCTGGTTACAATATAAGGGTCCCTAGCAGAGTCGCCAAGCTGTCGCTCCCACCAAATGACACGGGGCCAAGAGGGGTACAGACGCGAACGGTCGGCGAAAGGATAAGGAAATGAATAGAGTCGCCAGCTAGGCATTTTTATCCCGAAGGAAAGGTAATGCTGCATAAACCTAGAAAACAATGGATAAGACGGTCGCGAACCAGAGAAACTGAGAAAGGGGGTTGGTTACAACCTGGGAAGGTCTTAGCACCCAGATTGTCCGTCGTACTCAATGGGATCCACGCTTGAAAGATTTGTGTTTTAAAGGGGTAGTGTCGGTGCAATTTGTGTGCAAAAGCTGGAAAAGAATGCAAGTGTCAGTGCAAAAGAAATGTGAAGTGAAATAAAGAGTGTCAGTGCAAGGAAAGAGTGTGAAGCTCAAGACAATGAGGCTTTAAAGAATAAAGTTGAAAGAGGGGGGATATACAAAGACTTTTGTTCGATAACTGTTAAGTTATGCCTACGTATCCTCTCGTGCAATGAGGAATTCAGAACACCGTAGTTCGACTCAAAGAGACTGAAAGATAATTTGACTTGTGAACTGCTTACTTGTCTATGCTTAAGTGTATGACCCGTCTGGCTCAGGTGCAAACTGTCTTGCATTAGACGGGAGAAGCAAGTTCTTGTTTGTAAGTGAAGATAATGAGAAAAGAATCCCGGAGGAGACAATTATTGTTTGTTTTTGTGTTTTCAGTTTTGTTATTGCTTTTTTGTGTTTGTCATAAGTTAATGAGCTTAAGCCTAAACCAAGGGGTTAGTAAACTCATCACATCTTCCCTCTGATTAGGGGTAATGAGAATACCTTAAGTATGAGGTAAACACCTCACACTTAATCACCATGATGTAGGATTAAGATCATTAACCTATTTTCAATTATTTAGATGTTTTTAGAGTTTTTGTTTGTTGTTAAGTAATGAGTTTAAGCCATAATCAAGGATTTAATGGACCCATTACACCATCCTAATAGGAGGATAATAAATGAGAACATTTAAGATGAGGAAGGCTCCTCAACTTAATCCATGATTAGGGATTAACCTCATGACAAAACAAGGCCTTTATTAAATGGATTTTAGTTAATGATAAGATTAAGAAGTGGATTTTATGATTTGTAAGACAACTTGAGGAGGACTTGTCCATTAACACTAGGGTTAGTCCTTCTTAACCAATTAAGGAAGAATTAGAACCCTAATGCAAGGCCCAAGTTACAAGCTTGATGTCTTAGTGATTATTATATGGATTGATTAAAGGGTTTAAACACATTAAAGTTTTAACACTTAGGATCAAAGTTATACACTCCATCCTAATAGAAAGATGCAGGCATAACCCTAATCACAAAGCCTTAAAACCTTTAAGGTTTAGTCCTTGATTATGAGATGAGGAGAGAAGACACAAAGATGACACAAAGGTAAAACTAATGGGGGACTAATCAAATCCTAATTGTGATCATGCTTGGGTGTTCCTAGGTTTTATGAGGCTTGCAAGAAGATCTTCAGAGAAACCACCAAGGAAGAAGCAGATGGGAGAAGGAAGAAACAAAGAGAAGCAGGACAACTTGCTTCACTTAAGAAGACAAGTTGCCTGAAGAAAGAAAGTGAGGAGGATACATGAATGAGCAAGCTCACTCTAGTACACAAGTAAAATGCAGCAATGAATGCATAAGAGAGATGAGAAAAGATTATGAGAAGTGAAGGCAAATTCACTTCTCAAGTACTTACCACCTGAAAAGTTAGTGACAAGAAATGAAATGAAATGAAAATGAGATGAAATGCCATGATGCAAACCAAAGTCAGAAGCATAAACATGATTTTAATGATGCTAAGAGATGATACAAGTGTATGTCATGAGATGAGGATGATCATACAAGTGATGAAGATGCAAATGAGACAAGTAAGAAGCATGAAAGTTCATGAAAACATATGAAATAGAATGAATGCATAAAATAGCAACTGAATGATGCAATGATCAAACATGATTCTAATGTGTCCTATAATGTCTTAGAAGTCATGTGAATGCATAAAATTCCATGGCAAGTTCATGTATGCAAGCATATGAGAGATGAATGCAAATGAAGGCAAAAATTAGGGTTTATGCACAAGACACAAAGCAAAATTCAAAATCAGAAGCAAATGACAAGATAAAAAATTGAAAATGGGATCAAAGGAACCCTAAACCTACATAAGTTCACTTCCCAAAGGAGGGGACCTAACTCTTAACCTAATGGGAGTTATGATTTTCTAAGTTAGCTAGGATTTTAAGGCAAATCAAAAGGAAAAATGCATATCAAATTGAAAATTAAAGATAAATTCAAACCAATTTTACCCTAGAAACTACATGATATGAAGAATGCAATGCAAAAAGAATCAACATCAAACTCTTCATGGTTAGGCAGAATGAATTTTTCTAAGTTAGGACCAAAATATTGCCTTTTAAGAACTTTAATTCCAAAGGAAAATGTCAAAATAGGTCAAGAACCAAAAAGAAATTTGTGTGAAGAGTTTTATAATGTTCCTAAATGTATCAAGATGCAATGTTATTTTTTTGGTGATTTTTGGAAACTTAAATGCTATTTTAATTAATTAATTCTCATTAACTAATTAAAAATAAACATTTAAATATTTTTAAAATACGAAAATTATGCAAAAAATAAAATAAAAATTATTTTCAGAAAGAGAAAAATATTTTAAAGTATGATGCAAAAAATGAAAATTTTTGAACACATTTTGCTATTTTAAATAAAATGTGCAAGAATAATGGATTAAAAAGAAAATAAAATTGAATTAAATGGGAGGTAATCAGATCCAAAGGCCTAGATTTGAACTGGGGTGGACAAGATTGACTGCGCGCGCTGACCATTAGTTGGGATTCATTCTAATTTAATTAACCTAATTATAATTAATTAAACTAATAAAAACAGATTAGGGCTAAATGAGTTGATCTGAGCCCTTGAAGCACGCGCGGGAAGCTTAATCTAAAGGCCAATATTCAAAATTACCTAATTAATGGGATTAGGGTTTAATCACCCTCAGGCGACCGGAATAGTGTTCCGGTCATCTTCCCCGACGAGCCCAAACCCTAACTTCCCTCTCAGGCCATCAAACTCCAAATTTCTTGCACAAAAGTGATCCTCTAACAACCCTAAACCTAAATCCCCAACTAAAACTCATTTATTTCACACCATGAACATGAATCGAAGAAAAATGTAAAAACGGGCAAAAGTTTCAGAGATCACATACATGGTGGTTTCTCAACCATTTTCAAAAGTAATCATATCCCCATGATCAGGGGAGCATATAGAACCATAAAAGAACTTAAAAGCTAGCTTCTGGGAAAAAAGTTCGTCATGTTACCTGAGATGGAACTTTCTAGTTCTGGGATTTCTGACCTCTCCTTTGCTGCAAGTCCACCTCTTTGAACCCCCATAGGCATGGCTCGGGTCAGAGGAGATCTTTGGGCTTTTCCTGCTTCAGCTTGAGTCGAGGAAGGCCTTTGGATCTGATTTTGTGAGCTGGATGGTCTTGATCAAGAGTCTTCAATGTTCTTGCATATTTCCCTCTTTGAATTTTCTTATGAACCAAAGCAAAGAATCTTGTGAATTCTTGAGCAAAATGCAGCAAAATGAACCATATGAAGTTGCTAGAATGCTTTGAGATCAATTAGTGTCCAATTCAAGCATCAAAAGTTCCTTTTGCAAAAAATTCAATTTTGAAGATTCATGAAAAAATGCCTTATGTAACTTGTGATTAAAGGCATAGAAATGAGAAATCCTTTGGGCAAATCTGAATTATGGGCCATGAATAATGTTTGTGTGATGATTAGAAGTTGATTTGAAGTCACATTTGGCTTTGGCAAGTGTTTTTGCAAGTTTCCTCTTTGGCACAAAAGTGAAAATTTAGTGATTTTGCCCAACTTTGCAAGGCCATAACTTTTGTTCTAAAATGAATTAGAATGAGTTCTTGTACTTTTTGAAAATGGGAGGATCCAATCTAAAACTTTCATGACCAAAGATTTTTCATTTGAAGCATTTTTGAATCAAAAAGAGGAGGTTGAAAAACTTTCCCAAAATGGCAAGTTTTCATTACAAGTCACTTTCCCAAAATGGCAACTTTGCAAATGGCTTGAAATCCTTCAATTTTGTGAACTTCCAACTTCTTCTAAGATCAAATAAAGATCATACACATCCAAAATGATGGAGAAACCCCTTTGGTTGGATGATTGGGGGCCTCAGATGCCCTGATTTTGCACTGACTTGCTTAAGAAGTCATCTTTTGATCAGATGCCTTCCCCATTGAATTTCTTCATGAAAATTGGTATGCATGATCCTCATATCATATAGAGACCAATAGAAACAAGAATGACCAAAAACTTTGGAGTTATGGCCTCTGAAACCAAAACCCTAATTTTAGGTCATCTGTGCAGTTAAGCTTGGCTCTGCTTCCATGCCTTTCCTTAGTTCTTGTGATTTTTTACTTTCTTGATCTTGGGAGAATAAAATATGATGCTTGAACATTCATGGAACCTCTTGAGATGATTTATGACCTTTGGAGTGGCTCAGATAGCTCAGGGATTACTCAGATCACAAACCCTAGATGCAGATGAATTAGATCCAATGCAGTGAAGCAAAAATCTAACATGAGATGATATGATTGAACTTATGCAAAATGAAAAGAATTACAAGCCATGGTGAAAAGAGTGAGGGAAAATTTGGGGTGTTTACACTTTGGCATTTCCATCTTCGACAACCTTCCGAGCTTGTTGATAGGAGACAATTGAAGTACCCATCCTATCTTCCTGGGATGTAGCAAATACTTCAGTTGTCGCCTCATTGACGTTCAGTGCTTTGAACCCTTGGCTCATGGTTTCATGGATTTCACCATCCATCTCAATGTATTTGTAGGTAGCCAGATGGCTAACAAAGATATCCTTTTCACCACAGATCGTGATAATCTGCCCTTCCCACTCATATTTCAATTTCTAGTGAAGGGTCGACGTAACTGCGCCAGCGTCGTGAATCCATGGTCGACCCAACAAATAGCTGTAGGCTGGCTGAATGTCCATCACATAGAAAGTAGTTTGAAAGACATGCGGGCCAATTATCACAGACAGTTCCACCTCTCCAAGAACAGACCTCTTGGAACCGTCAAAAGCTCTAACCACTAGATTGCTTGGTCGGAGAGCTATTCCATCATATTCGAGCTTGACAAGAGCTTTCTTTGGCAAGACATTGAGTGAAGACCCAGTGTCAACAAGAACATGTGAAAGCACAACCCCTTTACACTCCAGTGTGATATGTAAAGCTTTGTTGTGGTGACGACCTTCCGTGGTCAAATCAGCATTGGTGAAACCTAGCCCATGGCTAGTATTAACATTAGACACCACTGTCTCAAGCTGATTTACTATGATCTCCTCAGGCATGTAGGCTGCATGCAAGACTTTAAGTAGTGCATCCCGATGAGCTTCGAAACACAACAACAAGGATAAGATGGAGATCTTGGAAGGAGTCTGGTGGAGCTGATCCATAACCTTGTAGTCACTTCTCTTGATTATCCTCATAAATTCATCCACATCTTGATCAAAGGATGTTTTATGGGCTTCTTTTGGTACAGGTTGTTGCTAAAAATGGAGTTGCTGACGTTGTAGAAGCCGTTGTTATTATTTGCAGGATACCTTCTCTGGTCAGGCCATTGATGCCACTTCTCAAGCTTTCACACCCATTGACGGAAACTTTGCAAGATTCACAGCAGGCCTCACAACCTGGAAACACCTGGAATTTTAAAAGTTGAGCTTTAACCTCCGCCAGAGGTGTTTGAATGCTTGCAGTATCTTAAATTAAACTTATGGGTTGTCTTTCCTCAATTGCATTTATCCTAGGCCCACCATGGCTGGGCATAGGATTCTTCGTGACATTAGGAGGTGGTGCAAAATTTAGGGCCTTTGAATCAACCAGATCCTGGACCTTCATGTGCAAAGCTCTGCACTTTTCTATGGTGCGACCAGGTGCATAATAATGAAAGGCACATCTGGCATTGACGTCGTAATTTCTCGAAAGGTTTTGAGGATCCGGTGGAGCCAATGTCCTTAACTCGACAAGATTAAGCTTCAGGAGTTGTGGCAGCAAGGTGGCATATGGCATCGGTATAGGGCCAATTACCCTGTTAACTTGAGATGGCCTTTGCTGGAAAGGGCGTTGTTGTTGGTTGTTGTTGTTGTTATAGGACCTTTGTTGAGGAAACTGTTGTTGTTGAGGAAAATGTTGTGGCTGTTGAGTGTATGGAGGAGGTGGAGTAGGAATAGTGACAGCGACAATTGATCTTGGCATATACTGAGGTCTTCCTCTGCCGAAGTGTACAGAGTTTGTTTCACCAGATCTGCGAGGCCCTGCAAATGGTTTCCTTGCACTACTTGAACTGGCGTCGTTATCAGAAATCTTTCCCATTTTCAATAAGTTCTCAATTCTTTCTCCAGCTATAACCACGTCTGCAAAGCTAGTGGATGAAAACGCAGCTAACCTATCAATGTACGTCCCCTGGAGGGTGTTCATAAACATATCTGCCATTTCCCTTTCTGACATTGGAGGTTGAACGGAAGCAGCTAATTGCCTCCATCTTTGAGCATACTCTCTAAAGCTTTCCCTGGAAGACTGTGACATTCCCATTAGAAGTGTTCTATTAGGAATCATGTCCAAATTGTATTGGTATTGGCGAATAAAAGCTTCGGCCAAATCTTTTCAATTTCTCACTGTGGCCCTGGTCAAATGAGAGTACCACTCACGGGATGCCCCTGTCAAGCTATCCTCAAAATAGAACATCCATAGCTTTTCATCCATGGTGTAGGCTTTTAATCTTCCCAGAAAAGATTGGAGATGGGTGTGATGGCAGGATGTACCATTGTATCTTTCAAAGCAGGGAGGTTTGAACTTGTGAGAAATTATAACCCCCTCCACCAGTCCCATATCCATGACATCAAAACCTAGAGAGTTTTGAGATTCTAGAGACCTCAGCTTTTCTGCTATCTCGTCCAACCGACGATCATTGACTTCGTCTCCAGCCCCAACCATAGTAAATTGTTCTTCCTGAGGGTCCTCCTGCAAGGCACACCCTCCAGTGTTGCCCTGGGTATTCCTTATAGCATTGATGTCTTGGTTAAGATGAGGTCCAAACTATGGGGGATCATCATGAGGTTGCACATGATCATTGTTGCTGGTACCCCCTGTACCTGGGTGATTTTCCTCGGGAGTTTGTCGCTCGACCAACTCTCTCAGTCTTTCTTGGCTTTGGGCCAACCCAGTCATCACTGCCATGAATTGGTTCATCTGGGCCCTCATCTCAGTCCTTTCCTTAGCCATTTGGGTTCTCACGTCAGTCAGATCCTGCTGAACCTGGTCCATTTGTAAGCCCGGAAGGTTGCTTCTTGTTGGATACCGGTGAACTCTGTTGATGGGGAAGACTCTTCTACGAGCAATGTTTCCTGAAACCACAACAAAGTGAGAAACAACTAAAACAAAAACCTACAAAACAAAGAGATAATGTTAGTATGCAATGCAGGATGTCTATTTGTCTTCCAAGGGTATCCGGTTTGGTTCTTTGGTTTTGACCTTCCAGACCTCGAGGAATGATGATGTTGAAGAAAGATAAAGCCCACAAAATAATACAAACCATATATTACAAAGTGTAAAGATACATAGTTTGATTACAGCAAAATTCCCATGGTGGGTCAAAATACAACAACAAAAATACAATCAAAATGAAGTACAAATACAAGGAAATCAAACATCCAATCCAAAATCATCTTCTCTGACTTCTTTCAGGAGAGCATCAGATATAGGGCCAACTGGATGCTCTGTGATAGTCTTGATAAGAAGGTTCCTGGAGGCAATGGCTCTTGTCAACTTCTTATGCTTGTCCTGGTCCTTTGATCTCTTCAACCCCGCTCGGAGTTTCAACTCAGAGATTTCTTTTTGTGCTGCTAACAAGGCCTCCTGATTCTTCTTCTCACTAGCTTCCAGCTGCTCTATCCTAGCCTGGGTCCTCTGATCTTCCTGTGAACGGACCTCAGTGATCCTGATCCACCTAGACTTACTCTCCTCCAAGAAATTCTCAGCTCTGGCCTTCTGAAACTTGGCTTCCTTGCAAGCATTCTTCAATACCAATTCCCCTGCTCTAGCCCTTCTGATGTAATCATCTGTCTTCTCAATCTTGGTCATATGCTCGATCCGGAGCTTCTCTAACCTTTCGTTGTCCAGACGACTATCATTCCTCTCCCAGAGGGTCTTCTTCAGAGCTTTAGAAAGTTGAGTATTCCTTTCCTTCAATTTCTCAAACTCCTCTAGACTGACTGTAGCTGCAGGCTCTACTGCTGATGGTCCAGGCTTATCCTCTAGAGTGAATGGCATGCGGGTGATCTGTCCCCTGATACGTGACCAATCAAGATACTGAGTTGAATTTATGTTGTTGCACTTGCCAAGGATGGCAGTCCCTTTTGTCTGGATATTATCCCAAGCCCAGGCTGCTTGTCGGGCAATGGCAAGGTTATGCTGGATATCACAATAAAGGGTTTCTGACAAGTCTTTCTCTCTTGGTGGATGTACCAAGGCATACCCTAATTTCCTTTTGAACAGTAAAGGATTGTAGTTGATGCAACCCTTCACTCCAATCAGGGGTTCATTGGGATACTGCCCACAGCTAGTGATGATATCTCTGCCCTTGTTGCTCTGAGTGCACCATCTGATGTCTTTTGAAGTAAGGGCAATCATTCTCTTAGCCCAGTTTCTTGACTGATGAGGGTTCAGGAAGGCTTTTGACTTTGGCAAGTGTCTCAACAACCAACAATATAAGAGAGGTGCACAACACCTGACTAATCTCCCCCTCTGCTTCTCATTCCTCTGATGAACTGAGTAGTAAGCGTCTCCAAGCAAAGTAGGGACTGGGTTCTTCAACAAGAAAATACGGATAGCACTCTTGCTTACAAACTTAGGCTCGTCTACAAACAAGATGATACCATATATGCTGAGGGCCAGAAGAGCACAAACAGTGTCCCACTTCCCTGCTGCAACATGAATGGTGGCCTGAGTAACCAAGAAGTCCAAATGAAGGCCTGGGATTCCAGCCTTGGTGGTCATATTCTGATCAATGAGGGTGGACTCTAAGTACAGAGCCTTAGCTACATCTTCATTCTTAGAAGCAGTCATCTCAGGGTTGAAAGGAATCCCTCCCCTGATGGGGACACCCAACAACATGGAGAACTCTTCTAGCAAAGGTCCCAACTGAAAATCTGGGAAAGTGAAACATATGAGAGGAGGGTCATAAAACTGCAAGCAAGTGTGGATCATGCTCCTCTATGATGCATCCAAGTCCATGATCATGTCCATAATACCACCGTAATGTTCCCTGAAAAGAGGGACATGATCAGGAGTAATGAGAGTCTGGATCTGTCTGATGCCAGTCAGAGTGGGATCAAAGAAATGATAGGTGATGTTGCTCTTCCTGGATGAGTTCATACTGACAATGGATGATAAAGGAAACAACTGAAGAGAAATGCTGATGAAGACAACTGGAGAAGATATCAGCTGAAGAAGATCTCTGGTGAAGATAGCTGATGAAGATGGTTGATGCAGATAGATGAAGGAATCTGAGTAGTAGAACAGGTCAAAACCAAACCAAAGATAGAATGTGGATACCCTGTAAAATCAATAGACAAATGTTAAATGATGCAAAATGATGTATGCAGAATGATATGCAAGGGTTTGTGATCAAGTATTGGATCTGTTATTTGCCTTGATAAGGTCCATGTGTGGTCATAAGTCCGGATGGAGGCTTAGAAAACCAGTAACCAGGTGGGGGACTCAAATAAAGAGTCATAAGTACAGGGTTTCACAAGAACAGTCCAAAATGATGAAATCTTAACAATATTAGTAACAAGGGTATGATGAGGCTAAGGGATCCTGCAAACTTGTAAATATCCCAAACCCCTTTGTATTGTCCTAGAACAAGGATCCTCAGACTTGGATCAGTTATGAGAAGTGTAAACACTTCTAACCCAGAGGTACAGTGTTTACAATAATCATAAAGGATCCTCTTCTAATTCACCTCAGATGCTGAAGGTCATAAAAAGGTCATCCAGACTTAGCAGGCTTCCCAGATAGCCCTAGTACTACAGGAAATCCATAGCACAGAGTTCTCAAGAAGAAACCCATGTCTGAACCGTGTTTCATATTCCCGCACCAGACCGAAATGGAATGGGAAAGAATATGAAGCCACTCTAACCTATGTGTCACTCAGGCTCCCGGTATGGAACCTTACTCACTGAGTATCCCTCCCACCAAGGAAAACAACAGATCCAGCACAGGTGATATGATGATAATAATATGAAATGCATAAAATAGTAAATGAAAGCAATAAATAAAGCAATAAACAACAAGCACAAATAGCACATAACACCCCCATAAACACAAATCAGACAAGCGCTAGGAGAAACCCACAAAAAGAACCAGAAGCCCTAGTTTCAAGATATACCTCCCCAGCAGAGTCGCCAAGCTGTCGCTCCCCCGAAAAGACACCGGGGTCCCAGGGTGTAGACGCGAACGGTCGGCGAAAGAGAAAATGAGGTTGAATTGAATAGAGGCATGTTTATCCCGAAGGAAAGGTAATGCTGCATAAACCTGGAAAGAGATGGATAAGACGGTTGCGAACCAGAGAAAATGAGAAAGGGGGTTGGTTACAACCTGGGAAGGTATTAGCACCCAGATTGTCCGTCGTACTCGACGGGATCCACGTTTACAAGATTGTGTTTAATAGGGGTAAGTGTATGTGCTATTTGTGTGCAAAAAGCTAAGGAAAAGAATATATATGTGTCAGTGCAAAAGGGTGTGAATTGCTCAGGGACTGAGGCTTAGAAAAAGAATGCTGAAAGAGGGGGAAGACACAGAGACTTTTGTTCGATAACTGTTAAGTTATGCCTACTTATCCTCGCGTGCAATGAGGAAGTCAGAACACCGTAGTTCGACTCAAAGAGACTGGAAATAAATTGACTGTGAACTACTTACTTGTCTATGCTCAAGTGTATGACTCGTCTGGCTCGAGTGCTAACTGTCTTGCATTAGACGGAAGAAGCAAGTTCTCGTTTGTGAATGAGTGTGATGAGAAAAGAATCCCGGAGGAGACGATTATTGTTTGTTTTTGTGTTTTCAGTTTTTTATTGTTTTTGGTGTTTTTGCATAAGTAAATGAGCTTAAGCCTAAATCAAGGGCTTGTAAACTCATTTATCCTCCCTGATTAGGGATAATGAGCCTACATAAGTATGAGATAAGCATCTCAACTTAATTGCCATGATGATGTAGGATTAAGACCATTAACCTACTTGTGATTATTTAGATGTTTTTGGGTTTTTGTTTAGTGTTAAGTAATGAGTTTAATCTCTAATCACAGATTAGTGAACTCATTACACCATCCTAATAGAAGGATAATAGATGAGTACACTTAAGCTAAGGAAGATACCTCAACTTAATCCATGGTTAGGGATTAAATTCATTATATAACAAGCCTTTATTAAATGGATTTTAAATAAAGGGTGAGATTAAGAAGTGGATTTTATGGTTTGTAAGACAACTTGAGGGGGACTTGTCCATTAAACACTAGGGTTAGTCCTTCTTAACCATAAGGAAGGATTAGAAACCTAATGTAAGGCCCAAGTTACAAGATAAAGTCTTGGTGATTATTAATGTGTTTTAATTAAGAGGTTTAAAAAAATTAAAGGTTTAACACTTAGGATTAAAGTTATACACTCCATCCTAAGAGAAGGATGCAAGCATAACCCTAATTCCAAAGTCCTAAAACTTTAAGAGTTTAGTCTCTGATTATTTGAGATGAGAAGAGAGAATCAAGGAGAATCAAAGGTGAAAAGCTAAAGGGGACTAATTACAACCCTAATCATTATCATGCTTGGATATCTTATGGTTTATGAGGCTTAAGAAAGATCTTCAAGGAAGCCACCAATGGAAGAAGCAAATGAAAGGAGGATGAGAAAGAAGAACAAGTTACTTACTTCAATGAAGAAGGTAAGTAACTTGAAGGAAGAAAGTGAGAGATATGGAACACAAGTGAATCAAATTCACTTCAAATACAAACAAAATGCAAATGAAAGAGATAAGAAGAGGTGAGAGGTGGAGGCAAATCCACCTCCCAAAATAACTTACCAAAAGTTCCTGAAAAGTCAGTATTGATGCATAAGACATAAAGCATGAAGAAATGAATTGAAATGAGATGCAATGATCAAAGTCAGAAGTGTTTATGCTATGCAAATGTCATGTGAGATGATGCAATGTCATACAATATGCTCATGAATGATCATACAAGAATGAGATAATATGAAAGCATACTTTGAAGTTTGAAAACACATGAAAGTTCATGAAATGAAATGAATACTAAACATGGAAAATGGATGAAGGAATGATCAAGAAAGGTTCTAACATGTCCTAAGATGTCTAAGATGACATATTAATGCATGAAATGTCATAGAAAGCTCATGTAATGATGCATATGCAAGGTGAATGCAAATGAACATGAGAAATTAGGGTTACATGGATATGTGAGATGCAAATGGATAAAACAGAAGCATATGACATGATAAAAATTTGAAATCAAGCTCAAACAAACCCTAAACCCATATTAGGTCACACCCTAAAGGAGAAGGTCAGAACCCTAACCTATCAAAAGTTATGATTTTCCTAAGTTTTCTAGGGTTTTTGGGTGGTTTAAAAGTAAAAATGCAAATCAAATTGAAAATGCAAGATGAATTCATGAGGAAAAAGACCTATAAACTACATGAAATAAGTAACACAATGCAAAAAGAATCAAGTTCAAACTCTTCTTAGTTAGGCAAAAATGATTTTTTAAAGTTAGGGTTCAAAAAATGTGATTTTTATAACCCTTAATTCAAGGAAAATTGGTAATATATGATCAAACCTAAAAATAAATTTGTGTGAAGAATTTAAAAATGTTTCTAAATGCATTGGATTGATTCATGATTTTTTTGGTGATTTTTAGAAACCTAAATGCATTTTTAATTAATTAAAATACTTTAATTAATTAAAAATAACATTTAAATATTTTTAAAATACTTTTTTAATGCAAAAAATAAAATAAAAATTATTTCAGGTTGAGAAAAATATTTGAAATCAGAATGCAAAGTTTCATATTTTTTGAATGCTTTTTGATATTTTAAAATAAATATGCAAAAGAAATGAAAACAAATGAAATAAAAATGAAAATAAATGAATCAAAGGAGAAGTCAACTGATCGAGTGGCCAAGGTTCAAAGGTTGATTGACTGCGCGCGTGAATGTGAGGCCAGGATGGAATCTGGGTTAATTAATTCATTAATTTAATTAATTACAAATTAGGGTTAAGTGAATGAATCAGGACCATTCACACACGTGGCAAACAAGATCCAAGGGTCCAAATTTAAACTGACGCGCTAACCCTAATTAATTTACCTAATGACTTTCAGGTGACCGGAGCTAGCTCTGGTCATCTTCTCCGGCAAGCCAAACACCCTAACTTCTTCCCTAGGTCAAATTAAACCCTCTAACTTTCCAAAAATGATCCCCTAACCCTTCTAAGCAAGAATCCATCAGAAAACAACATTTATCATTCACGAAAATCATGATTCGAAGCAAAACGGAAAAACATTCAAAACTTTCAGAAGTTCCATACATGCTTGTTTCTCAACCATTTTCGAAAATAAACATATCAGAGTGATCAGCTAATCATGTAGAATCATTTAGAAACTTAAAACAAGAGTTCTGGAAAAAATGTTCATCATGGTGTTGCACCCCAAAATTGCCCTCACCTAGTCAAGGAATTGTGTACCAAGGTGTCCCAAGAGGTTCACAAGGTTCACAAGGTTCACAAGGTATCTCAAGAGGTTCACAAGGTTCACAATTAGTCAGAAAGTTTGACAATTCTCTCAGACAAAGCATCCTCCTAAGCAATGCACCCTAAACTAGGGTTTTGGATTTTATCAGGCTAAATGGACTTCCAAGGCCTCAAGTGAGCTTCATAACACCCTATATGTCTTCAAGAATCCCTATGTCAAGTTTCAAAGCTTTCCCCAAAGGTTTGCTCAGTCAGATGATCATATATGCAAAAGTCAGTCAAAGTAGTTAAAAAGTCAAACTAAGGTAAACTGTGGTCAAACCAAAGTCAAACTTCATGATTTTTTGCCAACATCAAGTGTATGAAAATTCATCATTTGATCAAGGGTTGATCATGATTCATCAAAGAGATTTCAGATCATCAAGAATCAGGAGTTTCTAAATTAGGGTTTTCACAGGAAAAGTCAACTGAACTTTGACCAACCATAACTTTCACATGCTTCATCAAAATGTTTCCATCCAAAGCTCATTTTGAAGGAAATTGAATTCTCTACAACTTTGTGTCTCACAAGCCAAGCCCAAAAATGCTTCATTTGGAAGGTATGAGCTAAAACGGTATAGGTCATTTTAAAAGTCAACAAAAAGTCAACATCTTCCAAAGGGCATAATTTGAAAATGGTAAAGGATATGAACATGAGGCCAAAGAGGTTGGTTAGAGAACTCTCTAAGCTTTCCAAAATGTCCAAGAACACCTTCATAGCCTTAAAATTGAGGGATTTGTGCCTTTGCAAAGTTGGGAAATTTTTGAGAGTTATATTGAGCAAATGGGGTCTTAGAACCAATTCTTTCCACATGGGCTTGTAATTTTATGACCCAATCTTTACCATGACATCATGCACGACTCAAATATCATTTATTAAGATTTTTATAGTTTATTTTTTATTTATTTTGATTTTATTCATTAAAAATCAATTTAAATCAAAATAAAATATGAAAACTAAATATTTAAATTTGATTCTTGTTCTAGAAGATCATAAACTCCATTTAACTTGATTGAATACACTCCAAATTCGTGCAAGGCTTTAAGAGCATGAAAATATTTGATTTTTCTCACTTTTAAGATCATATCTTTCTTCACCATCAAGTTATCCAAAAAGCCCAACCATTCATCAATTTCTTGACCTTATTCTCTTCACTATAAGACCATGAGCATAACACAATACTAGGGGACAAAAATCAGAGGCAAGGTAAGTGAGTTGAGTTTTCAAAAAAGTGAAGAAAAGTGGAATTTGGTTTCATTGATTCAAGGCCTTAACAAGTGAATTAAAGGTGTAGAATCGTCCCTTGAGGTCTCCTGAACATGTATCAATCACCATAAGCATCAAAACCATGCCAAACATCATAAACCGAAACCATACTTTATCTTGAAAAATTCAAATTTCGATTTCACTCATATATGCATTCTAATGTGATTTTGATTGTTTTTTATTTTTTATAATCATGTGTGGATCGTTTCTGGTACTTTTAATTTGATGTTTGATGCAGGGACGGCCGAACGCCATTTTTAGGGTTCATAAAACCATGAATTAGGGCTTCAAGAAATAAGTAATTTCAGATCAAATTATGGATATGTTTGAACTTAGGGGTTTGTTATTGATTGTTTTGAATAATTGGAATGCATTTATATTGCGTGTTCTGGAGGTTTGATGTTGCAGGTTCTCTAGTGACGGAAACCAGTCTGTCACTATAACCTTTAGTGACGGAAAAGTGTCACTAAAAGTCTAAGACGACGGACAGGGGAAGAAGATGATCACTGCGCGCGAAATTTGGTTTTTTTAAATTTTGTTTTATTATTTAATTAATAGTTTTTATCTTATTTCACAAATGATGCAGTGGCTCAGTTGGTAAGGCATGCGTGTGTGCAAGCATGAGAACCAGGGTTCAATTCTGGCTGGGTGCGTTTGGTTTTTTTTGCTTTAATTTATTTCTTTTGCATGTTGAAAATATAATGAATTGGTGATGTAAAGAGATCACCAGCACGCGTTGGCCCAATTGGTTTTGTGCTGCGTATTTGAGGTAAAGGACCTGGGTTCAAATCCCAGGTCCTGTCTTTTTAGTGATTTTCCTTGTTTTATTTATTTTCCAATTGTTTTATTTATTTTGTTTTTTAATAATATAATTAAACTATTTTCTAAATTATTAACCAATAATATTTTTATAAATCTCATATTTTCTAAAAACTCATAATTATTTTCTTAATGTTAATTATTTGTATTAATTTTATAATATGTTTATTTATAAGTATTATAGATTTTTGTAAATAAATAAATAATGTATTTTAATTATAATCAAAAACCCTAATTTTCTTAATTAAAATGTTAAGCCTAATTTTTCTTATAAACCCTAAATTTTAACTTATTTTTTCTAAACCCTAATTAAATTATTTAATTTTTATCTTTAGTATTATATAAATAACTTAATATTTTTCTTATTTTTATTAAATTTGTTAATTAACCTTTAAAAATTTCTAATATTTGTTTAACCTAAAAATAATTTTCTTTTGAATTTTTATTCTCTTTATTTATTATTCTAACCATTATTATTATTATTATTATTTTATTATTGCTAATATTTTGTTGTTTATTTATTATGCATATTATATTTATCATTATTATTTTTATTATTATGTAACTGCTAAAGCCATGTAATATTTGTAGGTTTATTTGTTATCTTTACTTTATTTTTGTAAATATTTTATTGTATGGTTAGTAATCTTAGGGTGTCCATAACCTATATGTCATTAAAAATAACTTAGAAAATTAATTTAAATAAGATAAATACTTGAATATAAACACTCACACACGTAAGTCGATCTTTGATCGCCATCTTGCACTCTCTAGGTTACCCCTCTCAGATGCCTTAAATATGGTCAAGTCCCTCGAATATAGGGGTGTCTTAAGCAAAGTCCCTTCATAAAAATCATCAAGTTCCTACAGTTTAAAAGATCAAGTCCCTTCGAGGTTGCCTACGATAAAGATCTTGTCCCTTCGAATAAATGATGATAAGTCCCTACGAATTGCTAAAGACACCCTATCTTGTTGCTTTCTATGACCATACGATGACCTTACGCTTGTCCCTTAACACATCCAAGGTAATGACTACCTATTCCTTAATAATAGGGATAGTTTTACCATTGAAAGAACATACGAGAACACGAAAGACTTAATATAGGGTAGGTACCTCATAGTTACATGCTCACACTCTTCAAAATTACTTTTACACCTCACAATTTCTAAACTAGGCTTTGTATACACCCATACAAGGGTCATTACAAAGTACTTAAAGAAATTTTTCTAAACACACTACACTTTCCTTTTTGCAAACAAACAAAGTGAGCTAAGTAACTAAGAGCCCATGGATAACCATGGATACAAAGGGTGCTAATACCTTTCCTTTGTATAACCTACCCCCCGAACTCAAGTCTTTTAAAATAGGTCTTTCCTGTTCTTTTATGTCCTTTCCTTATGGATAAAATAAAAGTCGGTGGCGACTCTTGCTATCTGCAACATTTATAGAAAGTCAGTTCTCCCACCGTGTTACAGAACTGGCGACTCTGTTGGGGACTTAATAAAAGAGGGGTACCCTTAGGAATTAGATCACTTTAAATTGTTTGCTTTGTTTGCTTTATATTACTTGTTGGGCCTTATGTGTGAAAGATCCTAACCCGGATCTAGTGTACCTTAGGTAAATGGCAATAGACCAAGGAAACTGTACAGCGTATACCGATATGGTTGATCTGGTGGCCATAGTTAGTGTGACTTCTTGGTTGGTGCTTATGTTCCTTAAGTAAGTTAAGGATAATATGGAGCTGCCATATGTTGGCAATAGACATGTTCTTTTACTTTTTGAAAAGGGAAAGACCTAATCTACAACTTTCCTGACCATGAATTTTTCATTTGAAACATTTTTGGCCATGAAAGAGGAGGTTGAAAAACTTTCCCAAAATGGAAAGTTTGCATTTCAAGTCATTCCCAAAAATGGCAAGTTTGCAATTGGCTCAAAATTCTTCAATCTTGTGAACTTCCAAACACTTCTAATATCAAATAAATATCATTTAACTTCAATTTTATGAAAATATCCCTTTGGTTCCATTGTTGGGGGCCTCAGATGCCCTGATTTTGACTTAACTTGCTCAGGAAGTTACCCAGTGAACAGATGACTTCCACAATGAGTTTCTTCATCAAACTTGGTACATATGATCCTTATAACATGTTAAGAACATTAGAAACAAGAATGACCCAATTTGGAGTTAAGGCCTCTGAAACCAAAACCCTAATTTTGGTCATCTGTGTAGTGAAAACCCTAGCTCTGCTTCCATGCCTTTGCCCTTTCTTGTGATCTCTTGACTTTCATGAACTTTGAGGAGCATAATATGATGATAGAACACACATGGATCCTCTTGTAAAGCTTTGAGACCTTTGGGATGGCTCAGATGGATTCTTGGATTGCTCAGATCACAAACCCTAGATGCAGATGAACTTGAACTATGCAGATGAAACAAATATGCAATATGAGATGTAATGCTTATGCTTATGCAAAAATGAAAGATCACAAGCCATGGTGTGATAAAGAGTGAGGGAAAATTTGGGGTGTTTACAACATCATGGCTTGTGATCTTTCATTTTTGTTTTAACATAAGCATTACATCTCATATTGCATGTTTTTTTACACTGCATAGTTCAATTTCATTTGCATCTAGGGTTTTTGATTTGAGCAATCCAAGAATTAATCTGAGCCATCCCAAAGGTCTTAAAGCTTTCCAAGAGGGTCCATGTGTGTTCTATGATCATATTATGCTCCCCAAAGTTCATGAAAGTCAAGGGATCACAAGAATTGGCAAAGGCATGGAAGCAGAGCTAGGATTTTCACTACACAGATGACCAAAATTAGGGTTTTAGTTTCAGAGGCCTTAACTCCAAATTTTTTGGTCATTCTTGTTTCTAATGGTCTTAATATGTTATAAGGATCATGTGTAACAAGTTTGATGAAGGAATTCATTGTGGAAGTCATCTAATCACTGGGTAACTTCCTAAGCAAGTTAAGACAAAATCAGGGCATCTGAGGCCCCCAACAATGGAACCAAAGGGTCATTTTCATCAAATTGAAGTTATATGGTCTTTATTTGATCTTATAAGTGGTTGGAAGTTCACAAGATTGAAGAATTTTGAGCCAATTGCAAACTTGCCATTTTTGGAAAATGACTTGAAATGCAAACTTTCCATTTTGGGAAAGATTTTCAACCTCCTCTTTCATGACCAAAAATGCTTCAAATGAAAAATTCTTGGGCATGAAAGTTGTAGATTAGGTCTTTCCCTTTTCAAAAAGTACAAGAACATGTCCTGATTCATCCTAGAACTCAAGATATGGCCTTTCAAAGTTGGCAAAAATCACATAATTTTCAAGTATGTGCCAAAGAGGGATTCTTGCAAAATCAAGTTTCAAGCATTCAAATGGCTTTTAATTGACTTCTAAACATCATACAAACATGATGCAACCTTACAAGACCAAAATCATGCCTTGAATCACAAGTTTCCATAAGCCATTTTTCACAAACATTCTCAAAGAGGGATCTTTTGCAAAACTGATTTTTAGAACTTTGTGTGACCTCTAATCCACTTCAATGCATCATAGCAACATTATGCAACATACCATGACCAAGATTCAGCATTGAGCAAGCCATTACCATGACCAAATGTCTCAAAATGCACAAAGTTATAAAATTGCAAAACATGTGCAATCTCACCATTCATTCACTTCTGATCACTCTAAATCATCCCATGGCCATCCTTGAAGCCAGCTGAACTCAAAGCAACCCTAAAACACATTCTGCCATGGCCCATACTCAAGGACACCAACTATTGACTTTTTGGCCAATTGCTCCATACCATTCCCACAGTGGTATGCAGTCTTTCTGACTCATTGCATTTGTTTATTCATACCTCAAGGATCACAAAAGACATAACATACAAGCCTGAAAACACACACAAAATCAGATTGCACAAAATCACTTCACACCTTCCTCTTTTCGAATTTCATAACACAACCACTCAAACTTCAAATTTTCTTCACCATTCAACTCAGCATCACCTAAGGAACAAATCCCAGTCATTACAATGTCCTGAAACACCCCACAACACAAACACGATTTCTCACCTATCAGAACTGAATCACTCAAACCAGCTCATTTAAACTCAATTCAAGCTTTCCAGAAGCATCAGAGGGATCATTGGAGGCATTTTGCACAAAGGAAGAGGCCAGAAAGCTCCAGTTTGCAAAGCTTCAACTCAGGTAGTCATGAAGAACTTTTTTTCCAGAACTCTTGTTTTAGGTTTATAAATGATTCTACATGCTTCACTGATCATTGTGATATGTTTATTTTTGAAAATGGTTGAGAAATGAGCATGTATTGTTCTTCTGAAACTTTGCCCGTGAAATTTTTTTTTCTTTGATTCATCATGTATGCTTGAAATAAATTTTTTTTGTTGATAGATTCTTGTTTATTGATGCTTGGGGAGTAATTCTGGAGAGTTGGGGAGGTTTTCATGGCCTGGGCAAGGATTTAACATGAGTGACTCGCCGGAGAAGATGACCGGAGCTTGCTCCGGTCACCTGAAAGTCATTAGGTTAATTAATTAGGGTTAGCGCGTCAGTTTAAATTTTGACCCTTGGATCTTGTTTGCCGCATGTGTTGGATGGTCCTGATTCACTCACTTAACCCTAATTCGTAATTAATTAAATTAATCAATTAATTAACCCAGATTCAATCCTGGCCTCACATTCACGCGCGCATTCAACCAGCCTTTGAACCTGGGCCACTGGATCAGTTGACTTCTCATTTTATTCATTTTTATTTCATTTCTTTTCTTTTCTTTTGCATAATTAATTAAAAATACCAAAAATCATCACAAAAATATGAAACTTTGCATTCTGATTTCAAATATTTTTCTCAACCCAAAAATAATTTTTATTTTATTTTTTGCATTAAAAAATTATTTTATAAATATTTAAATGTTATTTTTAATTAATTAAAGTATTTTAATTAATTAAAAATGCATTTAGGTTTCTAAAAATCACCAAAAAAATCATGAACCATCCCAATGCATTTAGAAACATTTTCAAACTCTTCACACAAATTTCTTTTTAGGTTTGATCATAGTTTACCAATTTTCTTTGAATTAAGGGTCTTTAAAATCATATTTTTTAACCCTAACACAAAAAAATCATTTCTGCCTAACCAAGAAGAGTTTGAACTTGATTCCATTTGCATGGTGTTACATATTTCATGTAGTTTATAGGTAATGTTTCTCATAAATTTATCTTGCATTTTCAATTTGATTTGCATTTTTCCTTGTGAATCACCCAAAAACCCTAGCAAACTTAGGAAAATCATAACTCTCAATAGGAATAGTTTATGACCTTCTCCTTTGGGGTGTTACCTAATATAGGATTAGGTTTTGTTTGAGCTTGATTTCAAATTTGTATCATGCTGTATGCTTCTGTTTTATCCATTTGCATCTCATATGTCCATAAAACCCTATTTCTCATGTTCATTTGCATTCATCTTTGCATATCATCATCATTTGAACTTGCCTTGACATTTAAAGCATTTGTAAGACATCTTAGACATCTTAAGACATGCTTGAACATTGCTTGATCATTTCTTAATTCATTTGATATGCTTTGCATCCATTACATTTCATGAACATCCATGTGTTTTCATGCTTCTAAACATGCTCCCATTGCATCTCATCTTTATATTATCATTAAAATGCATCTTGTATGACTTTGCATCATCTCATATGCCATTTACATTGCATTTTCACTTCTTACTTTGGTCTTTGAACTTCATTTCATCTTGTTTCAATTCATTCCTTCATGCCTTACACCTTATGCATTCATACTAACCATTTCAGGAACTTTTGGTAAGTTATTTTGGGAGGTGGATTTGCCTTCACCTCTCACTTCTTCTTATCTCATTCATATGCATTTAACTTGTCTTTGAAGTGAATTTTATTCACTTATGTTCCATCTCTCTCACTTTCTTCCTTTAAGTTACTTATCTTCTTAGGAAGTAAGTGATTTATTCTTCTGATTCCTCCTCCTTTCATCTGCTTCTTCCATTGGTGGCTTCCTTGAAGATCTTTTCTCTAAGCCTCACAAACCATTGGACATCCAAGCATGATAATGAGGGTTGTAATTAGTCCCCCTTAGCTTTTTACCTTTGAGTCTCCTTGAGTCTCTCTTCGCATCTCCATAATCAGAGACTAAACTCTTAAAGTTTTAGGACTTTGGAATTAGGATTATGCTTGTATCCTTCTCTTAGGATGGAGTGTATAACTTTAATCCTAAGTGTTAAACCTTTAATTTGTTTAAACCTCTTAATCAAAGCACGTTAATAATCACCAAGACTTTATCTTGTAACTTGGGCCTTACATTAGGGTTCTATTTCTTCCTTATGGTTAAGAGGGACTAACCCTAGTGTTTAATGGACAAGTCCACCTCAAGTTGTCTTACAAACTTAAAACTCATTTCTTAATCTCATCCCTTAATTAAAATCCATTTAATAAAGGCTTGTTATATAATGAATTTAGTCCCTAACCATGGATTAAGTGGAGGTATCTTCCTCAGCTTAAGTGTCCTCATTTATTATCCTTCTATTAGGATGGTGTAATGAGTTCACTAATCTGTGATTAGAGATTAAACTCATTACTTAACACTAAACAAAAACCCAAAAAACACATCTAAATAATTACAAGTAGGTTAATGATCTTAATCCTACATCATCATGGTAATTAAGTTGAGATGCTTATCTCATACTTAAGTAAGCTCATTATCCCTAATCTGGGAGGATATAATGAGTTTATAACCCTTGATTTAGGCTTAAGCTCATAATCCTATGCAAAACACCAAAAACAATAAAAAACTGAAAACACAAAAACAAACAATAATCGTCTCCTCCAGGATTCTTTTCTCATCACACTCATTCATAAATGAGAACTTGCTTCTTCCGTCTAATGCAAGACAGTTAGCACTCGAGCCATACGAGTCATACACTTGAGCATAGGCAAGTAAGCAGTTCATAGTCAATTCATTTTCAGTCTCTTTGAGTCGAACTACGGTGTTCTGACTTCCTCATTGCACGAGAGGATACGTAGGCATAACTTAACAGTTATCGAACAAAAGTCTCTTTTTCTTCCCCCTCTTTCAGCATTCTTTTTAAAGCCTCAATTCCTGAGCAATTCACCCTTTTGCACTGACACCTGTATTTTCTTTCCTTAGCTTTTGCACACAGATAGCACATACACCACCCCTTTTAAACACAATCTTGTAAGCGTGGATCCCGTCGAGTACGACGGACGATCTGGGTACTAATACCTTCCCAGGTTGTAACCAACCCCTTTTCTCAGTTTCTCTGGTTCGCAACCGTCTTATCCATCTTTTTCTAGGTTTATGCAGCATTACCTTTCCTTCGGGATAAAAATGCCTAGCTGGCGACTCTATTCAATTCATTTTCATTTCTCTTTTTGCCGACCGTTCACGCTTGTACCTGGATGCAAATATTTGGGAGCGATAGATTCCTTCGTCAATCTGGTCTTGAATCTTTTTCTTCAATGCCCAACAACTATTAGTATCCTGGAAATTAGGATTTTGAGGAAAGGAAGTATTAGGATTTGTAGGAAAGGAAGTATTAGGATTTTGAGGAGGATTTTTCAAGGAAATTAGCTTCATTTCCAACAAGCATTGCAGAACTTGCGACATTGGAGTGCTAAATTTGATAAACTGTCTTTTATATTCCTTGTGTTGAAGTGGATTAACCTTACAAGGTCTTTTCTCTTCAACTGAAGAACAATCAGTGGTAACCTGTCTCTTACCTTCTTTTATCCTCATCTTCCTTTCAACCAAGTCAGCTTGTTTCATCGGAGGTTGACTAATGATTAGATTCCTGACTCCATTACTTTGAAGTTTGTGGACAAAGGTTCTCAGTTCTTCTTGCCCCTGAGCTAAACTTTCGATAAGAGCTACCTAGCCATTCATCTGGATCCTCATTTCTTCCATCTCAGCTTGCAATTGTTCCAACTGACCATTCTTGTTATCTTTAGGATTTTCAGAGAGGTATGCTTTCAACTCTTCTTTCCCCTTGGACAAATTCAGGATCACTTCTTGAAATTGAGCATTCTGAGCTTGGAGATCCTTGACAGTTTGTTCGAGAGCCATTTCTACTGAAATAAACAGCGAGAAAATTGAGAAACCTGCTATGGAAACCTGTCATGCAATGATATGGTATGTAGATGCATATGCAATGTTTCCAAGGACCGTAGGATTTAAATTTGTTTTATGAAAACAAAAACAAAATTTTAGTAGTAAGTATTTAATATAAGTTTTTCCCCTTGGGCTTACAATGAAAGGAAATAACAATAAAGTACAAAAAAATATATATATGGGGTTTTAAGTCTCCCATGGACGCTTCCTCTTTGTGTGGAGGTACTTGTTGAGGTTTCGCTCCTCGTGAAGTTTCCTTGTTAGCTCCAAAATTCTTTCTTGGCTAGTTCTGAAATGAGTCTCAAAAGTATCCTTTTGCTCCTTTAGTTGGATCCAAGACTTTTGCAGCTCCTCTAGATCAGTAGGCATATCAAGATGTAGAATAGTATAAAGAACATCCCCTTCAGAAACAGGCTCCATAGTGACTGGTAGAACAACATGATATGGCATCATAAGAGTCTGAGCACGAGATCGCACCCATCTGAGATAAGGCTCCATAGGAATAGAATATTTTGGCTCAAAAGTCTTGCTATCAATCCTAACCTTTTTCCAAGCTCATATAAACCTTTGATGGTAACCCTGAAGATTGTTGTCGTTGTCGAACACGATATCCTGAATAAGTATGTCATGAGGACCATTACTCTGAGCATAATCAAACTGACGTAGTGCTAAAGAAGGGTTGTAGGTAATGCCCCCTCTTATGCCTAAGAGTGGTACATTAGGGAACCCCCCACAATGGTCAATGATAGTAATATTCTCCATAGATCGAGAGCACCAATGAATGTCTGAATGAGAAAGTGACATGATCCTCTTAGACCACCTAAACCCTTGTTCATTCTTCATCACTGATCGAGGAAGGTGAGAAATAAACCACTTAGATAGCAGAGGTATGCAACACATCAGAGTTCCCCGTGCCTTCGTAGTACGGGTATGAAGAGAATGTAAGATGTCTCCAAGTAATGTAGACACTGGATTGCGAGTCAGAAATATGTTGATGGCATGTACGTCTATGAACTGGTCTGGATTAGGGAACAACACTAAGCCATAGATCAATAGGGTTAGGATCTCCTCAAAAGCATCATAGCTCATAGCCTTTAAGAACACCTGAGCTTTCTCCATCAATACCTTAGCAAGAATACCCTTAACTCCGCTTCTCGTTTCTAGGACAATGTCTGATTTCTTCAAATGTAGGGCTGCAACAATGACTTCAGGTTTAGGCTCTTTCTCTAAGCCTGTGAAGGGTCTCTGATAAAGGATAGGTATACCTAGTAGTTTGGAGAACTCTTCCATTGTAGGAACCAGCTGATAGTCGGGAAATGTGAAGCAATGATGTTTAGGATCAATGAACTGAAATAGGACACTCATCATGTCTTCATTGAACCCTGAAGTGACTAGATCCAGTAGGTGACCATGCCTCTTGATGAATTGGGAGTTTTCAGAAACTTGAGAGACCGATTCTTTAAGCTTAGAAGGTATCCCTACAAAGTTGATCCGGATCGTATTCCTACGAGTATAAGCCATGACCTGCAACAAAGAACAAAGATAAATCCTTTGGTCCTTGAAATGGTTAGTGAAAATTCTATGCTTATGATGTCATGATGATGTTATGCTCAATCACAAACATGTGGCACACACAAACAAGTCACACAATAGCCCTAGGTTTGAAGGCTTGCATGAGGTTTAAAGGTAAATACCCTCCCCTGAAGTTTAGATGGTTCATCCTTTCCTATAAAAGTAATCAAGTTCTAAGAGATCTCAATATCACTGATCCTTCCCAAGGGTGGTTGTTCAGTAGGAAACTTACTTGCCAACCAAAACCCTCCAAGTTTAGGATCTCAATGAGCGTAGTATCGAGTATCAACCAACTTCAGTCTTCACCAAAGCCGACTATCTCACTACTTTCTAAAGGCCAAGATGGGATAACTAGGGTTCTAAAATTCAGTTAGTGTATTGACAACATATGGCAGCCCCATATTATCCTTAACTTACTTAAGGAACATAAGCACCAACCAAGAAGTCACACTAACTATGGCAACCAGATCATTCATATCAGTATACGCCATACAGTTTCCTTGGTCTATTGCCATTTACCTAGGGTACACTAGATCCGGGTTAGGATATTTCACAAAAAAGCCCAACAGAAAATTAAAGCAAACAAAGCAAACAATTTAAGTGATCTAATTCCTAAGGGTACCCCTCTTTTACTTAGTAACTCCCCAGCAGAGTCGCCAGTTCTGTAACACGGTGGGAGAACTGACTTTTTAGTCATGTTTCAGATAGCAAGAGTCGCCACCGACTTTTATTTTATCCATAAGGAAGGGACATAAAAGAACAGGAAATACCGTTTTGAAAAGACATGGGTTCGGGGGGTAGGTTATATAAAGGGAAGGTGTTAGTACCCTTTATATCCATGGTTATCCATGGGCTCTTAGTTACTTAGCTCACTTAAATGTTTTTGAAAAGTTTAGTGTGTGATTAGAAATTTTCTAAGTACTTTGTAATGATCCTCGTATGGATGTATACAAAGCCTTGTTTGAAAATATTTGAAAATATTGTGAGGTGTGAAAAGTATTTTTGAAGAGTGAGTAAGTAACTATGAGGTACCTACCCTAGACTAAGTCATTCGTGTTCTTATATGTCCTTTAGAGGGTAAGATTGTCCCTATTATTAAGGAATAGGAGGTCATTACCTTGGATTTATTAAGGGACAAACATAGGGTCATCGTATGGTCAATGAAGGCAACTTAAGGGGTGTCTTTAGCAATTCGTAGGGACTATCATCATTTATTCGAAGGGACAAGATCATTATTCTGTAGGCAACCTCGAAGGGACTTGATCTTTTAAATCTATAGGGACTTGATGATTTATACTTGAAGGGACTTTGCTTAAGACACCCCTATATTCGAGGGACTTGACCATTTAGATAAGGCAACCAAGAGGAATACCTTAGGAAGTGCAGATGGCGATCAAAGATCGACTTACGTGTGTGAATGATTTATTTCAAATATTTATCTTATTTAATTAAGTTATCTAAATCTGTATTAATTTTCAATTAGTTTTCACTCCCTATTTACTAACCACGCAATTTATATTTACGAAAATAAAAGCAAAAAATAAATTCCTAAGTTATTACATTGCTATGGGGCAGATACAAAATATAATAGACAGTAAATGAATTACAATAATATTAAACCTATACATTGTTTCTCTTAAAATAAATAAAACAAGAGTTAAATATAAATAAAAGATAATAAAGCAAAATTAAATAATAAAGCAAAAATTAAATAAATTAAGGTTAGAGAAAATTAGATTAAAAATTTTAGGGTTAGTGAAATATTAAGGTTAGAAAAAGATTATTATTTTGAAAAAAAATCAAAATTTAAGAAAATTATTAACATAATTATTAATTTACAAAATAGAAAAAAAAATAAACATTTACAAATTAAATTATAAAATATTTATTTAATTTTAAAAAAAGCTAATATAGGTTTAATTAATTAATCTTAATTAAGAAGATGATGTTATTAGAAAAAAAAACTTAAAAGAAAATTAGATTATTATTCAATTTATTCACAAGAAAAAAGAACATTATTATTTTAAGAAATTAAGGTTTATTAATAAAATAAGTGATATTTAAACTAATAATAATATTATAAAATATTATGAGATTAAATAGGTTTAAGATAAATTAATTATAATTATAAGAAAAAGAAAAAGAAAAGAAAATAGACACTAAAAGAAATTGGGGAGGCCTGGTTTTGATCCCAGGACCCCCCCCCCCCCCCCCCCTTACCAAGATGAGGGATAACCACTAGGTTGCGTTGTGCATTGATGATAGAGATTGGCCACAAATCATTACATGTTAAACATGTAGAAATAATTGAAAATACAAAAAATTGCAAAACCTGGGATCGAACCCAGGTACCAAGGGATAATATGCGCACACCAAAACCGCTGGGCCATCACGCACCTGCATATGGCATGTTAGAAACAAATCATAATATATTATAAACGTCAGAAAATTACAGGTTTTTTAAAAAAATATTGCCCTCGGCCAGGCTCGAACCCACGCCTTGTAGATCACATATGAACTTCTTTGCCACTGGGACAACGTGCGCGTTGTGAATATTATATGGAACGAATAATATATAAAAAAACATAGAATTTGAATTTATTTTTCGCGCAAGACTTCATCTTCCTCACAGAACCGTCCAATTAGGCTATAGTTACAGTTTTCTGTATCTAAAGGTTGTAGTGACGTTTTTGGTCTGTCACTACATGTCCCGCACATAAACAAAAACGTAATACACAATATAAATCTGTTCTAAGCATGGAAATCAAACAAAGTCAGTCCTATAAGTTTTATTAATCCATTGATTTCGTGTGAAATTTCCTCTATGCAATGTTCCCAATTTCGACCTCCAAAACCCTAATCATGGCGCGCTTTGAATCCTGTGATGAAACTCAAATCTAATGACCCAGGAAGCTTCTATACAACCAAACAAACAACATTATATGATCAAAATCAAATAAACAAACATGAATCAATCAAATCGAAAAATCAAAATTTTAAGACAATATGTAAATTTGGTCCACATGATTTATGAGTTCTTTGATGATGGTGATGATTGTTATAGCTTCAGAATGCATCAAGGAAGGTCAATGAACCTTTCAAACCTTTGAAAAGACACTAGATTAACCAAAACAAATGGTCAATTTTCTTGAGAATTTTTTAATTGACAATGGCTCTTTTTTTTCTCCAAATCCCTCCCTTGTGTTTTGGTTGAGTTGTTTACTTATAGTAGAGTGAAATTAGGTCAAAAAACATATGACTTTTGTGAGCTTTTTGATAACTTGAGTGTGATGAAAACCATGACCATAAATGTGATAAAAATAAAATATTTTCATACTTCAAAGATCTTGCACGAATTTTAATTGCATCCAATCACTTTAAATGTCCTAAGATTCATTCCAAAACCAATATTTGATCTAAATATCCACTTTTTATATTTTATTTTGATTTAAAATGAATTTTAAAGAAAATAATCCAAATAAATAAGAAATAAAATATAAAAATAAGAGAATACTTGAATTGGGTCGTGCTTGATGTTATCATGAAGATTGGGTTGCAAAATGATAGGCCCATTTGGAAAAAAATTGGATTTAAGCCCTTATTTTCTTCATACACCCCTTGAAAATCTCCCAACTTTGACAAAGCACAAATCCTTCAATTTTAAGACTATGAAGGCGTTCTTGGACATTTTGAAAGCTTAAATAGTCCTATAACAAACCTCTTTGGTCTCATGTCCATATCTTTCACCATTTTCAAATTATGCCCTTTGGAAAAAGATGACTTTTTGTTGACTTTTGAAATGACCTGTAATGTTTTAGCTCATACCTTCCAAATGAAGCATTTTTAGGCTTGGCTTGTGAGACACAAAGTTGTAGAGATTTAATTTCCTTCTAAATGAGCTTTGGATGGGAAATGTTTGATGAAGCATGTGAAAGTTATGGCTGGTCAATGTTCAGTTGACTTTTCTTAAGAAAACCCTAATTTAGAAACTCCTGATTCTTGATGATTTGAAACTTCCTTGATGAATCATGATCAACCCTTGATCAAATGATGAATTTTACTTCATAAACTTGATGTTAGCAAAAAAATCTTGAAGTTTGACTTTGATTTGACCACAGTTGACCTCAATTTGACTTGACATATGGATTCTTTGGGAAAGCTTTGAAACTTGACATAGGGATTCCTGAAGTCATATGGGATGCTATGAAACTCACTTGAAGCCTTGAAAGTAATTTTAACCTGAGGAAAATCAAAACCCTAGTTTTGGACACTTTGTTTAGGAGGAGGCGTTGTTTGGGGAAACTTCCACACTTCTTGATCAATTGGGAATCTTGAGAACCTTATGATCATTTAGAAGTCTTGAGAGATATTGTCTTGATTATGGGAGGGAAAATTTTGGGGTACAACAGTGTTGATTACATCTGAGCATCTTCACAAATCTTCTTGACAAACATGTTTTTTAGTCTCCAATTAGAAGACTCAACCCTATAAAACAACATTAGATAAAAGTTCAATAAATAAATTGATTAAAAATTGCATAATAATATTAAACTCACAAATTTATAAAATGTACAAGTTTGTTGACATATTCCTTGATTGAGTGACTTGGTTAGTTCATTCAAATAAAAAAAAATCTTTATAAAGTACCAACCAGAGTTATTAATCCCGGATAGTGGATTGGCAGGTTCTAAAAATGAGATAACGGGATAACTATTTGAATAATTATATAAAAAATTATATATATATATATATATATATATATATATATATATATATATATGAATAAGTAATATTTACTTATGAAAATATGAAAAATTATACATATAAAATATTATTATTATTATTATTATTGTTATTATTTAATTTTTCAAACCCACAGCCTGCGATCCCGGAGATATCGCCTGCAATTTGTATCTCAGAAATGTTCCAGTCTTTGCACGTGGTTTTGGGTCAGACCGCCCAAGATAGCGACGATCACAGCCGGGATTGATCTCTGGTACCAACCACATATGGCTCACATAATCAAAATGCTAAAAGTGTTGCTCAAACTTAAACACATAATTTGAATAAATTATTTTTTCCATAGATCCATAACATATTCTTTCCTATAAGCCTTGACGTACTCCTTTCACTTTCAATCAACATTTTCTGAAATATGAATTACACACAATACATTGGATAAGGATGGGAACTCAACTTCAAAGCATTTGATCGCTCCTGGAGATCAGAATCTGAGGTGGGCCATGGACATTGATGAGGATGATGAAGATGATGCTCGATCATCAAGGAGAGAATGGGTGTACTTGCAAGACACTCTGATTCCAAAGTAAGACAGGGCAGAAGAGTGAGAAAGTACAAGTAAAGAGAGTTAATAGAGTGAATATTGGATACATGGCCCTCTCAAGTGAGAAGGTTTATATAGAGCCCTCATCGATTGGCTATTGGTCCATATGGCCTTGATCATGGATCCCCCGAAAATAGATAACTTCCAGAAACTAGTCATTGCTCCGAGCATGCCTGGTCCGATGGATGCACGTCAAGCAGAGAGATATCCGAGCAGGGGCTTCCTTTGGCTGAAATTGGGAAACTTCCCCGAGTGCCGGGAAGAAGTCTGAAGGAGAAGAGGAATCTGAGTACGGGTAACTGTGGTCGACGAGTCTTCCTCAACTGAGGGGAATAAAGCTAGTGGGTCCCTTTGTTATTGGGATATTGGGTCGTCTTGGATTCAGGAGTGGATTGGGTCATGCCTGGTCATTGGGCCAGTCCGGAACAGGGGCCCTTCCAAGTTGTTGCTTCTTGTCGTAGAAGTGATGACTTAAGGGTTGCTTGCCATATAAGATATGGAAACTGAAACTTGTAAGACCTTTTGTTGCCAGTCTGACCAGGTGTGTGTTTGATTGCACCTAGGCGTTGGGACGTGGTCGACAGACGAGGAGCTCAACAACTGAAGGTATGTAGAAGAGTCATCTCCCGCTTGCACCTTGGGAAGCATGCACATTTAATGCATAATGATGGCTACCATATGGTTGTCCCTAGGTCATGAGTGCACCGTTCATAGGTCTTAGGTTACACGTGCTCATGCACGTGCTGAGGGAGGCTATAAATAGGATGTCGGAAGCCATTTTCATACTTTTTCGTTTACCATCCCTCTGTTTGACAGTGCTAAGATCTTTCAGTTCTCAAATCCCGTTGTGAACTGCCATCCTCCGTCGTTGCTACTAAGGATAATCAACCGAACACATCCCCAGCTTCTAAAAACATGTAAGTTTCATGACTTTTTTGTTGTAGGATAGTTTTTATCTTTGTTTAGTAGAGAAATATGCGATTAGGGCTAGTTTTAGGGTTTAGATGACCTATAGTGTGGACTATTAGGGCTTCTGATATGGTGCATCCGCCTTCATCTGGTGGGTGGTCCTCTGTGTTTGTCATTGTTGCAACGATCGGGGCCTCTAAAGGTACTTTCCGTAGCTTTTTCACGGTGGCTCCGGTTGAACTTCAACTGGAGTTGTGGGTTCTGCGTACCGAGGAAGTTGCGCTCCTTGTGAATTAAGAGTTTTTCGCTTGCAAATTTCTCTCCTCGTGTGAGCATTTGGGCATACTTCCGAGGATATAGATTTGAGTCACTTTGAATAAGGGCTTAGGTCGAGGACAACATCCTCGTTCCTCTGCACGCCCTTTCACTTGATTAGTAGTGGAAGGGTGGATTTGATTTAAATCATCGAATTCACATTTTCTTTCGCTGCTTTTCAGGTGTAAAGATGTCTGCAGAAGCCCCTGATTACATCCACGTAGAGGAAATTTCTGACGACACGACCTCGTCCCTCAATGGCTCCGATGGAACGAAATCTGAGGAGACTGCCTCTGAACAAACTGCTTCTGAGGAAACTACCTCTGCTCGGACCGAAGATAACCCCACAGAGGAGAATTATATTGAGTAGGAAGTGTAGAAGCATGCCTTCAACCTCGAAGATTTTGATGAAGACAACACGGCACATGCTTTTCAGATATGCAAAAAGTCAAGAGCTCCAACTGATCAAGCTACAAGCAACCGGCTTTGCGATCAAGCTTCTTATGCATCATAGTTCTACTTCATGCTTGGACGTTTTTGTTTGGGTATATCAATCCCTCCTTTTAAATTGATGTACAAGTGTTCACTCATTCAATCATATGTTAGCATATTGCATAAAATACTTTGATAAATTTTTCGAACCGTTTAACACTTTTTGAAAACTTTCTGTTTCTGTTTTTAACAGTGTTAACCGGTTAACCATTTGGTTAACCGGTTAACGGGTTCAAATTTTCAGCAATCCAGTTAACGTTTAGAGGCGTTAACCGGTTAACCATTTGTTTAACCGGTTAACACTGTAAGATTTTTGAAAAATATTTTCTTTGAATTTCAAATTACATCTTTTGATTATACCTCTTCATAAATTATTTTGTTTCATAATTTTTCATACCTTTTCAAAAGGGTGTCTTGAATAATATAAAATCTGAATTTTTTCAAATTCAAAAACACCTCCTACAATCTTTTATGAAAATCACTTAAATAAAACTCACCAACATTCAAATATTTTTATTCTTGAAAAAGTGTTCATAAGATCTTCATCTTTCATACTTCATGTTTGAACACTTGTATTGATATTTGAAAAGTGAATTGTGTACATAGGAGAAGATCATTATTGATATCAATCTTTGTATTACTCACTCAATATTACAAAAGTATAGAAAAGTATTTCTATTTGTGACTTGTGTTCCAAGGATTGTTTGGACATAAGGGTGAGTGTAGCAAGAGGATTGTTCTTACACACTTGTTAGTATAGTTAGTTAGAAAGTAGGCCTCACCATTGAAGGTGTGATAGGTTGTACTTTTTCTAAAAACTAGTGGAAATCTCTTTCAAATTGAAAGGGGACTGAATGTACCTTCGGACTGTGAAGGGAACCAGGATAATTCTCGGTGTCACTTTTATTTTCTGCCTTACTGCTTTCCTTCCATACAAACTTAAAAGAAAAATTCTATCCATCAGTGAAAAAGAATCGAGAAAAATTATAACACCTAATTCACCCCCTCTTAGGCGCATTATGATCCTACAATTGGCATCAGTGCAGGTTTAGGTAACCTGTTCCTATAAGATCCTTATGGCTTCCGCAAACTCGAATCCTGTTTTCAAAGATGGTGGAAGTAGCAACAAGCCTCCGCTCTTCTCCGGTGAATACTTCGATTTCTGGAAAATCAGAATGAGGGCACATCTTGAAGCCCAAGGAGAAGGCATATGGGAAGCAATCGAAGAAGGTCCGCGTAATCCCGTCAATGTGATCAACGGTGTTGGAACCGCGAAGTTGAAGAATATGTATGATGAAGATGATAAAAGGAAGATCCTAAATGAGAAGAAAGCAATCAACATACTTCAAAGCGCTCTTAGTATGGACGAATTTTTTCGTGTATCACAATGCAAATCAGCGAAGGAGATCTGGGATACTTTGGTAGAAACACATGAAGGAATGACAGAAGTTAAAAGATCAAGGCTTAACACGTTGAGTCAAGAATAGGAAATGTTCCGCATGCATCCCGAAGAAGCTATTGTGGCTTTACAAAAAAGATTTGTTCATCTAACCAACCATTTGATGGCACTCGGAAAGACCTTCACCAACAATGATCTTAATTTGAAAGTTCTAAGGTCTTTGACAAGGGAATGGCAACCGAAAGTGACCGCAATCTCGGAGAAGAAGAGTCTCTCAACAATGACATCCGCATCTCTATTCGGCAAACTTCAAGAGCACGAGTTGGAACTTGGAAGGCTCGAGAAGCATGAAAGTCAAGAGAAAAATTCCAAAGGAATTGCTTTGAAGATTGACATGAAGGATGACAAAGATGACGAGATCTCCGAAGATGAGAACTTCATGCTTCTTGTTAAGAAGCTTGGTAAGTTTTTCAACAAAAATAATAATTCTTCTTTTCCTAAAAATAATAAACATTTTAGGAAGAAGGATGCGTCCACATCAAATCAAGAAGTCACATGCTATGAATGTGGAAAGCAAGGTTACATAAAACCGGATTGTCCAAGACTTGCGAAGAAAGGAGGATTCAAAGGCAAGAAGGACTTCAAAAATAAAAAGGCTTATGTCGCATGGGATGACAATGAAATTAGTTCCTCATCGGAATCGGAAAGCGACGAATGTGCAAATATGGCATTAATGGCGTCACATCACTCCGATGAAGAAAATGACGAGGTTAGTAGTAACTTTTCAATTTATGAAAATGATGCACAAGAAGTCATAGATGAACTTCTAAAGGAATTTAAGACTTTGTACAAAAATATTTCATCCCAAAAGAAGAAAATATTATCTTTAGAAGAACAAAATGCATATTTTGAAAAATACATTGAAAATGAAAAACAAAAGATAAAGGATGAAAAACAAAGCCTTACATGTAAAAATTGTGAGTCATTGTCCTTTCAAATTGTTCAACTCAAAAGAGTTTTAGAAAGATATGAAAAAGGTCAAATTGGCTTGGAGGAAATTCTTAGGCACCAAAGATATCCAAATGATAAAAGTGGCCTAGGATATTCTAAGTTTTCCAAACCAAGCACAAGTGAAACCGTTTTCGTAAAAGCTAGTGAACAAATTGTTAAGGAAAAGACTAACAATGCTAAAAATATGCATCAAAGTCATAAAAGGAAAAGGATTATTAAGAAACAAAAATATGTTCCTAAATTTAAAAGTCAATTTCAACCTATTTGCTTTTATTGTGGAATCAAATGCCATACACCTAATGCTTGCTATGTACGCAACATTGGTGTTGCTAAAGGGCATTATATGTGGGTTGAAAAGGGTACTAACTATCAAGGACCCAAAGCAATTTGGGTACCTAACAAAACTTGACCTTGTTTTGTAGGTATGCTTGAAAACAACTTCTACGCAATGGTATCTCGATAGCGGTTGTTCAAAGCATATGACGGGCGATATCAACAAAGTTTCAAGTCTAACACTTAAGGCCAAAGGATACGTTACCTATGGTGATGATAATAAAGGAAGAATTCTTGGAGTTGGAACCATTGGTGCATCTCCTCATACAATCATCGAAGACGTCCTTTATGTGGAAGGCCTTAAACACAACCTTCTTAACATAAGTCAATTGTGTGACAAAGGGTTCCGAATCAACTTCACAAAGGAGGAATGTTTGATAGAACACGAAGTCACTCATGAACTCTTGCTAAAAGGTAAAAGATTTAATAACATTTTTATGATTTCTTTTGATGACTCCCTCTTGAAGGTGAAGTGCTTAATGGCAAACAACAACGATGCATGGCTTTGGCATAAGAGGATTGCTCACATTCACATGGAACATTTGAATAAATTATTAAAGCATGATCTAGTTGTTGGTCTTCCAAAGATGAAGTTTATCAAGGATAAGCTTTGTGACGCATGTCAAAAGGGGAAGCAAACCAAAACATCCTTCAAGACCAAGAAAGTGATATCTACTACAAGACCACTACAATTGTTACATATGGATCTTTTCGGTCCATCAAGAACAAAAAGCTTCGGAGGTAACGTTTTTGCACTAGTTATTGTTGATGATTTCTCTAGATATACTTGGACTTTGTTTTTAGTACAGAAAAGTAATGCCTTTAAAGAATTCAAGAAGTATGCCAAGCAAATTCAAAATGAGAAGTCACTCTCAATTGTTTCCATAAGAAGCGACCATGGTGGCGAATTTCAAAATTCATCATTTGAAGACTTTTGTGAAGAGCATGGAATCTCTCACAACTTTTCCGCACCTAGGACTCCTCAACAAAACGGTGTCGTAGAAAGGAAGAATAGGGCACTAGTGGAACTTGCAAGGACAATGCTTAGCGACTCAAATCTTCCTAAATACTTTTGGGCGGATGCGGTTAGCACGGCTTGTTTTGTAAGTAACCGTGTCAATATTCGACCTATTCTCAAGAAGACCCCTTATGAGTTGTTCAAGGGAAGGAAACCCAACATATCTTTCTTCCACATATTCGGATGCAAATGCTTCGTTCTCAACAACGGTAAGGACAACCTTGGTAAGTTTGATGAGGAATCCGATGAAGGTATTTTTCTTGGATATTCTCTATCTAGTAAATATTTTAGAATTTTCAATAAACGTACTCTTACCATTGAAGAATCCATACATGTTTCGTTTGATGAGACTAACCCCTCGAAAGAGGATAATATTCTTGTGGATGATGATGATGATGTAGTAGATCTATAACAACAACAAAAGGAGATATCAAAAGAACAAGCAATATCACAAGAAGATAAGTCACCAACCATTGAAGAACATCAAGATCTTCCAAAAGAATGGAGAGCTCATAGAGATCACCCGATAGATAAAGTGATTGGTGATATTAGCCAAGGCGTTGCAACTCGACTCAGTCTCAAGGATGCTTGCCTCAACATGGCGTTCGTGTCTCAAATTGAACCAACAAAAATCGATGAAGCCTTAGGCGACGATCAATGGATAATAGCTATGCAAGAAGAACTCAACCAATTCGAAAGGAACCAAGTTTGGACTCTCGTACCAAGACCTGACAACATACATATCATAGGCACAAGATGGGTGTTCAAGAACAAACATGACGAGAATGGAATCATAGTTCGTAACAAAGCAAGATTGGTCGCACAAGGCTACAACCAAGAAGAAGGAATAGACTTTGATGAAACATTCGCTCCGGTAGCAAGGTTAGAAGCACTTAGATTATTACTTGCTTACGCTTGTTCTATGAATTTTCAGTTGTACCAGATGGATGTCAAAAGCGCTTTCCTAAACGATTACATCAATGAAGAAGTCTACGTCAAACAACCTCCCGGTTTTGAAGACTTCAAGAACCCGTCTCATGTCTACAAGTTGAAGAAGGCTCTTTATGGCTTAAAGAAAGCACCAAGGGCTTGGTATGATCGCCTTAGCAACTTCCTATGTGAGAAAGGTTTTACTAAAGGAAAGGTTGACAAGACTTTGTTCATCAAGAATCTCAAGGGAAACACCTTACTTGTTCAAGTCTATGTCGACGACATCATCTTCGGTTCAACAAACAAAGATCTTTGCGAAGAGTTCTCTCTTATGATGCAAGGCGAATTCGAGATGTCCATGATGGGAAAGATGAACTACTTCCTTGGTTTACAAATCAAGCAAACAAAGGATGGCATCTTCATCAACCAATCCAAGTATTGCAAGGAGTTATTGAAAAGATTTGATATGGACAATTGCAAATAAATGTCTACTCCAATGGGATCCGGAACGTATGTTGATCAAGATCTTACCGGTTAACACTGTAAGATTTTTGAAAAATATTTTCTTTGAATTTCAAATTACACCTTTTGATTATACCTCTTCATAAATTATTTTGTTTCATAATTTTTCATACCTTTTCAAAAGGGTGTCTTGAATAATATAAAATCTGAATTTTTTCAAATTCAAAAACACCTCCTACAATCTTTTATGAAAATCACTTAAATAAAATTCACCAATATTCAAATATTTTTATTCTTGAAAAAGTGTTCATAAGATCTTCATCTTTCATACTTCATGTTTGAACACTTGTATTGATATTTGAAAAGTGAATTGTGTACATAGGAGAAGATCATTATTGATATCAATATTTGTATTACTCACTCAATATTACAAAAGTATAGAAAAGTATTTCTATTTGTGACTTGTGTTCCAAGGATTGTTTGGACATAAGGGTGAGTGTGGCAAGAGGATTGTTCTTGCACACTTGTTAGTATAGTTTGTTAGAAAGTAGGCCTCACCATTGAAGGTGTGATAGGTTTTACTTTTTCTAAAAACTAGTGGAAATCTCTATCAAATTGAAAGGGGACTGGATGTACCTTCGGACTGTGAAGGGAACCAGGATAATTCTCTGTGTCACTTTTATTTTCTGCCTTACTGCTTTCCTTCCATACAAACTTAAAAGAAAAATTCTATCCATCAGTGAAAAAGAATCGAGAAAAATTATAACACTTAATTCACCCCCCCCCCCTCTTAGGCGCATTCTGATCCTATAGGAAGTCCCCATTGAAGACTGGGCCGCTGGGGAGCCTATACATATCAAGTCAGTTTATGCTGAGCCCCAAGAAGGTTCTGGTCCGGTAATTGGCGACCTTGCAGATTGGTGTGTTAGGTATCCCGATGTCGGGGATTGCATATGCTCGCCGTATGAACCTAACAAGTTTGCCATGTACGGCTTTATTATCAAGAAGCTTAGGTTCAGACTCCCTTTCTCGGACTTTCATATGTATGTGTTCGTCCATTTGGAGTTGTCTCCCTTGCAACTCCACCCAAATTCTTTCTCTTTTTTGAAAGCCTTCGAGCTGACTTGCAGGTACTTGAAGATTCGGGAAACTCTTCCCCTGTTTTTCATATCTTTCATCTTTAGAGGCAAGTAGTCCAAGGTCGGTATGGTTGGTTCTCTCTTAAGCAGAAGAAAAAATTCTACAAGGCTTTCTCGGAATTGATCAGGGTCTTCAAGGATAGATACTACTTGGTAGAACCGATATCTGATCGTGCCCGGGACTCTATATACTTTTGGGGGGTAGATACTAAAGACCAAGGAAGGACTTTTATCAACGATCATGGAAGGTTGGTGCCACGTCATATGTTAAAGTTCCATTTTTCATGGTTGTGTGAGCACTTCTTGCATGGTACATATGAATATCTGTCAGTTGCTTCTGATATGAGTATCAAAGACAGGACCAGCTACGACATCATGATGAAGTTTATTTCGAGCTTCTCCATGATAGAATATGTGGACGACCAGGGCCGTCGAATTCTGGATAAGGACGGGGGGTAAAAGTGACCCCTCGGTTTATAGAGGTGGCGAAGCTCCTCACCTGCGAGACGGACGAGGAAGTTTCGGCCTACCTTGGTAGCTCTTAAAATCATATGCACACTTTAAGTTCTTTGCTCTTATACCTTTATGTTCTAACATATTTCTTTTTTCTTTTTCAGATTCTATGTCGGATGTGCAAGACAAGTTGATGGTGAATGTTTCTAGAAGGAGAGGGGCAAAGAAAATGAAGCAAACTCGTTTGGCCGATCGTTTTGTAACGACGTGCACAAGTTCGGGAAATTCTACCTCAGCTCCTCAAGGGTCTCTAAGCACCAGCTCCAAGCTTGGAAAGAGGCCGCAGGGAAACGACGTTGTTAACCTGACAGGGAACCTCCCCCCCCCCCCCCCGAAGATTAATTTTGAGCCTCCAATCTGCTTCCCCCCACCAAAGTTTTTCGAGGATAACACCCTTCAGGTTCACCAGGATGAGACATTGCGCCTGGAGGAAATAAGCCGACCAGACAGGCGGTCGGCCCTGGCCCAGGACGCAAGTGAGGTGATAAGGGTTCTAGCTATGGCGTCGATGTACGTCGAGGGGACGGATACCCAGGAGAAAGAAATTCAAAAGCTGAAGCTCTCACTGTCTGTTTCCGAGGATAAGGGTTGCAAGGCTTCCGAGGTGGCAAAGGACGCACTTGCGAAGAATAAAGAGTGGAAGGAATCCTTGGCTACCTCTGAGTCTCAGAAAAAGACAGCAGAAGAGGAAGTTGTCCGTTTTAAGGCTGCCATGGCCCCTTCTGAGGATGAGATTGAGGACCGAAAACTATTGTTAATTCGTACTGACCTGATCGATAGGATCGATCAGGGAAAAGAGGACCTCCAGGATATGGCGGAAATTACTTTTAATAACATGGTGGCTCAATTGAAGGTAGTCAACCTTGGAGTCTAGTTCACCGAGGAGGGGATTAATATATTGTACAAGGTAGTGAATAGGAATATTTTAGTGCCTGAGTTCCTTAGTCTTGAGGAGCAGGGTCGCGTGGCCGCAGAAGAAGGTAATCTCGCTCAGGAGATCCCTACCGAGGGCCAGCCTATCTGGGATGTAGACATGCAGAAAAATGTTTGAAGATTTTGTTAAGTTCTTTTTAAGTTTGATTTTGATGATCGGCCTGCGTGCCAGGGCCTTTTCATTTGTTCGGGGGAATTGTTTCACCCTTTATGTAATATTAGAACAAGTCAATCCTTGTGGTCGCATTTTATAATCCTCTTTTGAACTTGGTGGTCATTTTTTATTTTATTTTTTCTTGCATTTATCTTGTATGCCTGCACGTGTACCCGTTGGAGGGCACACTTTAATTTCTTTATTTTCACTAAGTGTTTGTATGGTGCTCGACCGTTTAGACATTCGCTTGAGTATGCATGTGATGTTCTTCTATATGCGTCTGCCGAGGGACTTGGGGTATGTTTGGGGAAATTGTGCTCAATGTATGTATGTTTGACGGTGTGGGGAATTGTGCAGAATTCTAGAGTAGCTCTGGTCGGGGAACGGTGCTCGAGTCATATTTATGGCTCGTACTCTGTGGCATGAATTTCCCATCGTGAGATGGGTGTTATTCCTTTATGTGGTAGGAAGACGACGAAGGACTTAGTTGAGGATCCAGTTGTGTGACTGTGGTTGTCCTCGTTCATGAGGGGGGCCCATTGGCTATAAATGTTGGTATGCATTGCTTGTACCTAGGCATACATGTTAGCTCGGTGCTTGTGCTTCATCTCTAGGATTCGATCAAGTCGGCAGACGCCCTAACTCTAATATTGTTTTAGTTTCTCGGTGTTCCAAGGACGAGTAAGTTCTTCCCCGTTCAAGTTCTCTAAGTAATAGGCTCCATTTTCTGTTTTTGCTCGGACACAGTAGGTACCTGCTTGGTTTGTTTCCATCTTTCCTTCTCTGGAGTCCTTGTGGTTTCTCCTCAGGACGAGAATTCTGACTTTGAATACTTTCTTTATGACCTTAGAGTCGTGTCTGATAGTGAATTTTTGTTTAAGTGATGCTTCACGTAAGGTTGCTCCTGACCGAACTTCTTCGACCAGATCGAGCTCCTCACATAATGCCTTTGAATTAGTGTAAACACCCCAAATTTTCCCTCACTAAGTTCACACCATGGCTCGTGATCTTTCTCATTTGCATTAGTTCAATCATACCACATCATATTGCATTTTTGCTTCACTGCATTAAGTCAAGTTCATCTGCATCTAGGGTTTGTGATCTGAGTAATCCAAGAGCCTTCTGAGCCACCTCAAAGGTCTTCAATCATCTCAAGAGGGTCCATGTATGTTCAATCATCACATTATATCCTCCAAAGATCAAGGAAGCCAAAGAATCACAAGAACTGGCAAGTCATGGGAGCAGAGCCAGGTTTAACTACACAGATGACCTAAAATTAGGGTTTTGGTTTCAGAGGCCATAACTCCAAATTTTTTGGTCATTCTTGTTTCTATTGGTCTTAATATGATATAAGGATCATGCATACCAAGTTTGATGAAGAAATTAATTGTGGAAGTCATCTGATCACTAGGTAACTTCTTGAGCAAGTCAGAGCTAAATCAGGGCATCTGAGGCCCCCCAACATGGAACCCAAATGGATTTTTCATCAAATTGAAGTTGTATGGTCTTTATTTGATCATTGAAGTGCTTGGAAGTTCACAAATTTGAAGAAAAGTGAGCAAAACCAAAAGTTGCCAAAAATGGAAGTGACTTGTAATGTAAACTTTCCATTTTGGGAAAGTCTTTCTCAACTAAAAAAAAACCATCTAATTTATTTAAAAAAATAAAAAAATATATATTAAAAAAAAAGGTGGGAAAGTCCGCCACCCGCCAACCCGCCATCTTGGCGGGGAGGGCTAAACTTTTATACCCATTTCAACTTGGCGGGCATGTCTGCCCCGCTCTTTTTTTGGCGGGCATTAGACGGGGCGGGTGGGGCGGGGCGGGCGGCCCGTTTTGCCACCCCTAGCGTGTTGTATGGTTCAGATTGCATCATTAATCTTTAATTAGGATTATTGAATTAATTAAATAGGATTAGTTCAGTTTAAATGTGGGCCTTAGGATAACGCGCCAAGTCAACTCTCACAAGCCCAGAATCAATCTTGGCTCTTCATTGCACATACTTTCTTTTTATTTAATTTTTATTTCATTTATTTCATTTTAATTTGTACGAATTTTTAAAAATAGAAAGACATCAAAAAATTCTGAATTTTTTTATCAAGCCTTTAATTAATTTTCAGAACCCAAAAATATTTCTATTTATATTTTTCGCATTAAAAAATATTTTTAAATCATTTAAATGATTATTTTTAATTAGTTAATGAGAATTAATTAATTAAAAATACATTTAGGTATTTAAAAATCCCAAAAACATTCAGAGAGCATTCTTAGGAATTTAGAAACATTTACAAACTCACAACACAAATTTCTTTTTGGTTTTGATCATACTTTGACATTTTTCAAATGAATTAGGGTTCTTAAATTTGCATATTTTTAACCCTAACTTCAAAAATTCATAACTTTTGATCCAAGTTGAGTTTGTGAATGATTCTTTTTGCATTGTGCTATAAATGGTTTCAAGCATCTAAAAACATTTTTGTTTCATTTTTATCCTTCATTTTCAATTTGTTTGGCATTTTGCATTTAGGATCACCCTTAAAACCCTAGAAACTTAGAAAAATCATAAGTCCTTCTAGGTTAAGCTTCTGACCTCCCCCTTTGGAGGGTGACCTAGTATAGGTTTAGGGTTCCTATGATTGTATTTTCAATTTTTTATCAGTTGATTTGCTTCTGTTTTTGAGTTTTGCATCTCACATGTTCATATAACCCTAATTTTGCATCTTCACTTGCATCCATCTTACATATGCTTGCATAAAAGAGCTTGCCATGACATTTTGTGCATTCACATGACTCATGAGACATCTTAGGACACATTAGAATCATGTTTGATCATTGCATCATCCATTTTCCATGTTATGTCTTCATTTCATTTCATATGCATTCATGATCTTTCATGCCTCTTTCATATTTCCTTTGCATCTTCATCACTTGTATGATCATTTGCATCTCATGACATACCTTTACACCATCTCTTAGCATCATTCACATCTTGATCTTGCTTCTGGTTTTGGTTTGCATCATTGCATCCTTTTCATTTTCATTTCCATTTCCTTTGCTAACTTTTCAGGTGGTAAGTTGTCTTGAGAAGTTAATTTTCCTTCACTTCTCACAATATCTTCTCATCTCTCTTATGCATTCTTGCTGAATTTTATATTTGTATTAGAGTGATCTTGCTCATTCATGCTCCTTCCTTCTTTCTTCAAGCAACTTATCTTCTTAAGTGAAGCAAGTTGACTTGCTTCTTTCTGCTTCTTCTCCTTCCATCTCTGCTTCTTCCTTGGTGACTTCTCTTGAAGACTTCTTGCAAGCCTCATAAACTCTAGGAATACCCAAGCATGATCATAATTAGGGTTTGATTAGTCCCCCCATTAGTTTTACCTTTATGTCATCTTTTGTGTCTTCTCTTCTCACCTCTTAATCAAGGACTAAACCTTAAAGGTTTTAAGACTTTGTGATTAAGGTTATGCTTGTATCCTTCTATTAGGATGGAGTGTATAACTTTAATCCTAAGTATTAAACCCTTAATGTGTTTAAATCCTTTAATCAATCCATCTAATAATCACTAAGACATCAAGCTTGTAACTTGGGCCTTGCATTAGGGTTCTAATTCTTTCTTAATTGGTTAAGAAGGACTAACCCTAGTGTTAATGGACAAGTCCCCCTCAAGTTGTCTTACAAATCATAAAATCCACTTCTCAATATCATCCATTAAACTAAAATCCACTTTAATAAAGGCTTTGTTTTGTCATGAGGTTAATCCATAATCATGGATTAAGTTGAGGAGCCTTCCTCAGCTTAAATGTTCTCATATGTTATCCTTCTATTAGGATGGTGTAATGAGTCCATTAAATCCTTGATTATGGCTTAAACTCATTACTTAACACTAAACAAAAACTCCAAAAACATCTAAATAAATGCAAGTAGGTTAATGATCTTAATCCTACATCAAGGTGATTAAGTGTGAGGTGTTTACTTCATACTTAAGGTATTCCCATTACTCCTAATCAGAGGGAAGATGTGATGAGTTTACTAACTCTTGGTTTAGGCTTAAGCTCATTATCTTATGACAAACACAAAAAAGCAATAAAAGATTGAAAACATAAAAAACAAACAATAATCGTCTCCTCCGGGATTCTTTTCCCATCTCATTCACTCACAAACGAGAACTTGCTTCTTTTGTCTAATGCAAGACAGTTAGCACCTGAGCCAGACAAGTCGTACACTTGAGCATAGACAAGCAAGCAGTTCATCAGTTAATTTATCTTTCAGTCTCTTTGAGTCGAACTACGGTGTTCTGACTTCCTCATTGCACGAGAGGATACATAGGCATAACTTAACAGTTATCGAACAAAAGTCTCTGTCTCATTCCCCCTCTTCCAGCATCATTCCTTTAAGCCTCATTATCTTGAGCATTTCACTCTTTCCTTACACTGACACACATTTATTTCACTTCACATTCCTTTTTGCACTGACACTTGCATTCTTTTCCAGCTTTGATACACAGATAGCACAGACACTGCCCCTTTAAACACAAATTTTTTAAGCGTGGATCCCGTCGAGTACGACGGAAAATCTGGGTGCTAATACCTTCCCAGGTTGTAACCAACCCCCTTTCTCAGTTTCTCTGTTTCGCGACCGTCTTATCCATATATTTCTAGGTTTATGCAGCATTACCTTTCATTCGGGATAAAAATTCCTAGTTGGCGACTCTTTTCAGTTCATCTTCATGTTCTCCTTTCGCCGACCGTTCGCGTCTGTACCCCTCTTGACCGGGTGTCATTTGGTGGGAGCGACAATTAGTATCTGCATCCATTAAAGCTTCTGTCTGTCTAGATGGCATGTGCATTTCAGTGGGAATGACCGCCTTCGTCCCGAATGCTAGTAGGAACGGGGTGTGGTATGGTACGCCCATAGGACACTATGTAGCTCTTCGACCCAGCGTTTCTTAATTTCATCAAGCCTTTTCTTGAGTCCTTGTAGGATTACTTTGTTCGCTGCTTATTCATGCCTGCTTGTTTGTGGATTCTCGACTGAAGCGAAGTGTTGTTTGGTTCCTATGTTGGCAACGAATTCCTGGAAGTTCTTGCCAGTGAATTGTGTCCTGTTATCGATGATTATAGCTTGGGGTACCCCGAATCGAGCGAGGATATTTAATTTGAAGAAATGAAGTATGTTGAGTGTTGTGATCTTAGATAAGGCTTCAGCCTCTATCCACTTTGTGAAATAATCGACATCGAAGATCAAGTACTTGTTCTGGTTTGAACCAACGACGAAGGGACCGAGGATATCTAGGCCCCACCGTGCGATGGGCCACAAAGAAGACATTATCTTGAGCTTGTTTGGAGGTGCCAGGTGCATATCCCCGTGTCGTTGGCATATGTCGCATTTTTTCACGTGCTCTTTGGTATTGTTTTGCACTGTTGGCAAGTAATACCCTTCTTGCAGAGATTTCCTTGTCAGTGATCTCCCACCCATATGCTGGACATTGATGCCTTCGTGGGTCTCTCGCAGGATATGCGGCATCAAATCCTCTTCGACGCCCTTGAGGAGAGGAATGGATAATCCTCGTCGGTAGAGGTTACCCTCAACTAGTACATATGAGCAAGCTCTTCATCGAATTATACTGGCCTCCTTAGGATCTAGGGGAAGTCTGTCGTTCGTCAAGTAGTTGTAGACCGGGGTCATCCAACAATTGGTGTTGCCGATGACGTTTATGTCAATTGTCTAGGATTATTTTTTGATGTTGGGACAAGGGAGTATCTCCTGTATGACAAATTTGTTTCCACCTTTCCTTTTCATTCTCGCGAGTTTAGATAGTACGTCTGCTTGTATGTTGTGTTCACGAGGAACTTGTTTTACTTCTACAGATGCAAACTTTGTTATTTTTTCTTTTACCAGGGTCAAGTATTCAGATAAATTGTCATTTTTGACCTGGTATTATCCTTTGACTTGTAAGGTCACAAGTTGAGAGTCTGTGCAACTGATTATTTCCTCGGCTCCTAGATCATCGGCCAACCTTAAGCCGACGAGGAAAGCTTTGTATCCTTTCTGGTTGTTGGAAGCGGGGAATGAAAGTGAGAGGATACCTCTATCAGGATGCCTTCCTTATTTTCCAAAATAATCCTTGCTCCGCTGCTCGTTGAGCTCGACGCCCCGTCCACGAAAATAGTCAATTTCCTAGACGCGTAAGCCACACTTTCCAGGGTAGTCATTTCGGCCATAAATTCTGCTAGGACATGTACCTTGAGGGCCAACCTGCTTTCGTATCTAATTTCGAACTCAAACAGTTCCAAGGACCACTTGAGCATCCTTCCGGCCATATCTGGTCGACCAAGGAGTTGTCTGATGGGTTGGTCTGTTTGAACGACGATCGTGTGCGCCAGAAAATAGTGTCTGAGTCTCCTCGCTATGTTGAGGAGGGCTAGTGCGACCTTTTCAATCAGTTGGTACCTGAGCTTGGGCCCTTGCAGGGCTTTTCTCGTAAAATAGGGGTTTTTTTTCTTCGGGTGTTTCTCGTATTAGGGCGGCACTCACGGCCTTGTTAGCGACGACCAGGTATAGGAATAGTGTTTCACCGGATTCAGGTCGGGAAAAGACCAGAGGCTCTGATAGAGCTTTCTTGAGATGCGTTAAGGCTTGCTTGCATTCTTTCATCCACTCGAAAGCAGCCTCTTTGCGGAGGAGCTTGAAGAGGGGGAGAGCGTGTTGAGGAAATTTTGCTACGAAGCGAGATAGAAAGGTGAGGACCCCGTTCAGCGATTGAATGGATTTTTGTGATTTTGGCGTTGGTGTTTCGAAGATTGCTCGACACTTGTCGGGGTTAGCTTCGATTCCTCTTTCAGTCAGATAAAAACTGAGGAAATTGCCCGCGCGTACCCCAAACGTTCATTTTTCAAGATTAAATCGCATTTTGCACTTCCATGCTTGGTCGAAAATGTTTTTCAGATAGAGAGCATGATCGGTTTCCTCGTGGGACTTAACGTTCATGTCGTCCATGTAGACTTCGAGCATGTCCCCAATCTCAGCCTGGAAGACCTTATTCATCATGCGTTGGTAGGTTGCGCCTGTGTTTTTCAAGCCAAAAAGCATTACATTATAGTAATAGTTGACCGATTCGGCCATGAAGGCAATACATTTCTTGTCCATCACGACCATGGGTATTTGATTATAACCGGAATAGGCGTCGAAGAATGATAGTAACTTAAAACTTACATAATTATCTACCAATCTATTTATGTTAGGCAAAGGATAAGCATTTTTCTGGCATGCCCGGTTGAGATCGTGTAGTCCACGCACATACGCCATTTTTCATTACTCTTTTTCACTAATACAACATTTAAGAGTCAGGTAGTGTACCTGGCCTCAGTTAAAAATTATGCCTCTATGAGGTATTTAACTGCCTGTTCGGCAACTTCTATCTTGTCCGGGGACTTCTTCCTCCTGCACTGCGCTACAACTCTGACAGATGGATCTATCGTCAAATGATGGTGTAGCGGTAAAATCATGAGTGTAAGCTATTAGTTAACTTAACTCAAAGTAAATAGAGTCGCCATCGCGCTTTTATTTTATTCCCAAAGGAAAAGGAAAAAAGAACGAATAAAATCCTAATGAATCTAAAAGCTAAAAGCTAAAAGAATCGAGCAGATAATGGGTAAGGGGATAGGTTACAAATTGGGAAGGTTTTAAGCACCCAAAATGTCTGTGGTACTCCACGGGAGCCCTTTGAAATATTTATTATTTTTGGTTTGAAAAATGTTTGTTTAAAAGATATTGAAGAGATGAGAAGAGAAATGTTTTTTAAGATTTTTATGTTTAAAGAGACGTTCGTCTCATGCCTAAGTACCCACAAAGTGCAATGTGAGATCAAAACCCCGTAGTTCGTGGTACAAAGAGTGAAAAGAGATAGTTATGATTGATTTTATTAAGTGAAGTGAATTTGTCATCTTCAAAGGGATAGCCAAACAAATCTACCATTAGAATGAAGGCATGGACTCATACATCATTATGGGGAGGGTGCCAACTCGGATAAAATCAACGAGTATTCCACTAAACCCCCCACCAATTTCAAGAGACTCAATTACATCAAACTACAACCATGGAGATTGAGAGACTTGCACCCGACTAAAGAATAATGACTCATAGTCGACACGTTTTTAAAGAAGACAAACAAAAGTGCACAAAGGCACAAAACAACTTGAATGAGTTTGGTTCTTTTTATTTTTTGAATTAAAGTCAAGATGATTAGATTCATTGATTTTTTAAGAGAAAAGAAAAAAAGTGAAATCCACTTGAAAAAAATCAAGGTTTTATTTATTAAAGAAGTGATGATTTTGGGGAAAAAAACAAGAATCCTTTGAAAAAGAGGGAAGATTTTGAAAATTAAAGAAGGGGTAGAGATGAAGAGACTATCCTAGAAAAGAAAATAAGGAGATAGAGGAAGAAAGATCTAACCAAACTTGACGATAAAGGAAAGTACCAACTTCATAAAGATCAAAGAAAAGGAGAGGTGTCCTAAAATCTAAGTCAAAAACTCCATTCCAATGCCAAGGATAGTAACCAATAGTCCAAAGATTAAAGTTACAAGTTTTTTAGAGATTGAATCCTTTATTAATATTTTTCTGTCCAAATAGACAAAAGGAAAATCAACACAACAAAAATAAGAGAAAGAAATATAAACATGATTATGGATGAATAAAAGCATAATAAAGCATAATAAAATAAAAGCAATAAAGGTGCAAGAAATTAAATGTTAGTAGCAAAAGTAATTAAAGTGCAAGAATCTAAAATATTAGGAATAGTAATAGCATAATAATATTTACATAATAATGCTATGGTGAACTTAATCAACCACACAAAAAAAAAATCGAAAGGCAACCGGATCCGCTTAGTATCTTACACTATAGTGATCAATCAAGGCAAATAGGATTGAATTCAATGGAGTTTGAAAGGATATTGGGAGACCCAAAGCACCTACGCATCAAACATTCATAAGTATCGATTCTTAATGATAAATGATCAACCACTTTGGGATTATGCGACCAAAAAGAGGTCCGGTCCATGAAAGTGCAAGTATCTAATTGGATTTTTATTCTGAATTCGGGAAAAATTTAGGTCTATGTTAAGCAATCGTCGAGTAATTTACGAAGTAATTACCCTACAAATGAGGTTGGCCACCATCAATTAAGGTGAACAATGTTAGTGCTAATGCATGTGAGATAAACAATATATAAATCGCTATCTGGACGCAATACCGCACAAAACTAAAGATGAATACCAAATTGAGTCACACTCATGGTATTATTCCATCCTTAAGTTCAATCACTCATCTTGGTGGATTCAAGCATGAAAATGTATCACTAATGCAAAGTACCTTAAATGAATTAATTAATTCACTTAAAGGTAGTTTTGAATTAATGAACATTAACTAATCTAATCTACACCCAAAGTTCATTGAAATTAAAGAGAAATCACTCCCAAAAGTGTTTCCCAAGGTAAGAATAAAATAAAAGGAGGAAGAAGAAGAAGAAAGAGGAACATAAAAGGAGCTTAAAATAAGCCAAAAACAACCTCTAACTTGTGTTAACCGGTTAATCAAAATGCACTAGAAATGGTTAACCGGTTAACGCAACCAGTTTTCAAAACCTGCACCATTTTTACACTGGTTACCCAAAATACACTGAAAATGGTTAACCGGTTAACACTGAACCAGGAGCAGAAAAAATGTTAAAATTCAGCATGATCCCTTATCAAAACCTTTTTTCAAACACTTGATGATCATGATCTGAAATTGCAGGAATTTTAAAACCAAAATACAGTGAAATCCCTGTAATCAAACAACTATTTAAGATCCAAGTGATCTAGAATCAAAGGCACCAAAGATCTACATCTTGAATGTTAATGATGAGTATGGGTTTATGGAAAGAGTGAATTACCAAAATCACTTCTTCAAATTGGAGTAAATCAAGCTATATATACTACAATTGATGAACAAGAAAAGAATAGGATGAAGGTTTAGCTCAAGTTGATCAAGAATTCAATGTGAATTCTTGATAACTTCAAAAGAAGGAAATAAGAGCTTTAGTGAGATTTTGGTTTTTGTGGAATATTTTGCAAGAGATTTGTTGGCTCTCAAAAGCTTGTTAAATGAATGAAATTAGGGTGCTATTTAAAGACTTGAGGTATGGAAATTTGTTGGAATGGAGCTTGCTTTGGTAATTCAAATTAGGTTTGGTAATTGAAAATTTGGTGGGAAATGGAAAAGAGTGGTGATTAGTGAGGGTTTATGGTAGGAAATGATCAATGTGATGTAGAGAATTCATAAGGAAATGGATCTATGAGATCAATGATCAAAGGGTGCTGAATTTGAATAAAATATTCAAATTTCGCACTGGTTAACCGGTTAACAGAAATATACTGGAAATGGCTAACCGGATAACCAAGCATAAATTTGATTTTTTTGTTCAAACATGATTGCTTGATTGTTGTGGCCCGATTCTTTTGTTCGTCGAAGAAGGCATGGAAATAAAAACATGAACCTTGGAATTCCTTGAATGAATCAATTAACTTGGAAAATCCTTGATCAGATAAATTTGAATTACTTGCGGATCAACTTCGACTTTTGTCTGTGAAAATTTACTCGAGTTGCAGGACTGCTATTTTTTGCATTTTCAATTGTTCCTCTTCCTGAAAATGTTAGTGAAAGAAAACAAAAATATTTTTTTAATTTTAATTAATGGTTAGTAAAAATAAACAAATAAAACTAATAAAACAAAATAAAAGCAAAGGTGATCCCCTGTGAGGCATAAACATACACCCGAGAAGAACTAAGGAACTAGTGTGATCTTGTTTGTATGCAAGATGCAAATGAGATGTGAAAAATCTTAGGGTCAAAAATTAGGGTATGAAAGATGCCCCTATTTAAGTTTCTTCAATCTAGAGAAATGAAGATTGACATCTTCGTTTCGACAAGATAACACATACTTAAATATCAAAAACCCAATTTTGGCCCTAAGAGATCATGAAAATGGAGTGAAATGAAATGAAACGAAATGATATGAAACGAAATGATATGAAATGATATGAAATGTATATGAAAATATTATGAAATGATATGAAAGCATATGAAAATGCAGAGAAATTCGTAAGGAACAAAACGACACATGAAAAAGAATAAACACTGGGGATAAGGAGAATAAAACTCCGACGTGGAAAAGCAGCATGCTAGAGACCACCACATGGCTCAGCTGAGGTGAAAATCTCAAAGAATGGCAATTGGACAGAAAGGATCACAACATCCAAGAATGGTACTGAATGAAGTGAGAAAAGTCCCGAAAAAGTACATCAGAAGCATCCAAGAATGACATTAATGACTTTACTAGGGATATCCGAGAATGTCAATTGGAGAAAGGTAATCACAACATATGAGAATAAAATTAGATAAAAATGTGAATCACAACATCTAGGAACAGAACTGAATGAGATGGGAAAAGTTTGGGAAAGTACATCAAATCAATGATGACCCCAACATGGAAATACGAAAATGGCAATCGGATAAAAGAGGTGTAAAAATATGAGAAGAAATAACAAGTGGGTGAAGAAAATGTTCTGGAGAGACAAAGATAAATGCCAAGTAAGTTGGACTTTGATCATAAGGTAAGATGTTGAAAACAACAGGACCTCAAGAAAACGCATAATGAGGACTAACACACTCATATATGCCAACGTTTATGGAAATGGGGGATATCACACCCAAGAAAATGCATAATGAGGAATAACACACTCAAATATGCCAACATATACAGAAATGGGGAATAACACACCCAAGAAAATGCATAATGAGGAATAACACACTCAAATATGTAATCATATATGGAAATGGGGAATAACACACCCAAGAAAATGCATAATGAGGAATAACACACTCAAATATGCCAACATATACGGAAATGGGGACTAACACACCTAAGAAAATGCATAATGAGGAATAACACACTCATATATGCAAGCTTTTACGAAAAGGGGGAATAACACACCCAAGAAATGCATAATGAGGAATAACACTCAAATATGCAAGCATTTACGAAAATGGGGAATAACACACCCAAGAAACGCATAATGAGCAATAACACACTCAAATATGCAATCGTATATGAAAATAGGGACTAACACACCCAAGAAGACGTATAATGAGGAATAACACACTCAAATGTGCAAATGTATATGGAAATGGGGAATAACACACCCAAGAAAACGCATAAGAATTGAGAGAAATCTTCGACACTTCTTGATGTGTGTGAAGGAAAGCTTGAGATTGCAACCTTTATTGAAAGGTTTCTTGAATGATTCTCTTGTACTTGAATGGACATTCGAATTAATTGAGAATTACCCATCCCCAGGTTAAAATTGCGGGGTTTTTTCAAATAGAAAGAAACTCCAACTTCAACGCTCAAAGGGGTTGACAAGGGATTAACTTCCTTATTTCTCCAGTGTTTGGGATTTGAAACAATGCCTGTATATCATCAGCCAAGTCTCAATTAAAAGCATACCAACAACAATTATGGGTATCTCGATTTCATCATTCTCCCTCCAATCATTCTAAAAGCTTGAGAAAAGAAAAATGAACTTGAAATATAAAGCATAAAGATGCAAACAGTGAATGAAATTGAATCAAAACAAAGCAATGCTCATTTCATTAAAATCAACATGAAAATACAAACAAAGTTTAAAAGCAAACAAGTCAATACAATTGAAGAAAATTGCAAACATAAAGAAACAATGGCCTAGTGATCCATCAGCAACAAGGATGAGTTATCTTGTCTGATATTCTGGCCTTGAAGATAATCTGACTGTTGAAGTCATCTGAAGATTCATTTCTCATGATTTGGCAAAGGATTATTGACAACATTAGGATTTGTATCATGAAAGGAAAGGATGTTGTTCCTGATAAGTTCTTACACTTTAGCCTTCAGTGTGAAATAGTGTTCTAAGTCATAACCAGTTCCACCTTGATGAAACTCACAGGGAAGATCTGCTATATAGTTAACTGGAAGAGGATTTGGAACAACAGGCGGGGGCCTAGTAGTAATCATACCACTCTTAATCAAGGAATGATACAAATTAGTGTAAGTCATCGGGATATGATCAAAGTTTGGCCTATTATGATACTGATTTTGTCCGGTAGTGGGACGTGAAGCTTGAGCTTGAGCTTGAACTTGAGCTGGTTGAGCTTTAAAAACAGAAGCAACTACGGCTACATATGGTTGAACATGTCGTTGTTGCTGGCGATAAGGCTTCCTTTCATTTGAAACAGCATAAGCATCACCATCTCTTATCTTTTGAAAGTTCCCATGAGACTTTCTTGCAGCATTAGAAGATTCAGCATTGGTAATATTTCCCTTTTGATACCTTCTTTTAGTCTTTCTCCAACAGTGACTAGGTCAGCAAAACCAGATGAAACACTTCCTACCATCTTCTCCTAAAAGAAAGGTTGAAGAGTGTCCATGAACAAACCAGTTAATTCTTTTTCGGTCAAAGGTGGCTCCACTTGAGCAGCTTGTTCTCTCCAACACTGAGCGTACTCTTTGAATGATTATTTCTCTTTCTGTGACATGTTTTGAAGTTGACGACAGTCAGGCGCCATGTCCAGATTATACTTATACTGCTTTACAAAAGCATCAAATAAATCCTTCCAGCTTTGGATGTGACTCTTCTCGAGTCCCACATACCACCTCATAGAAGCACCACTCAAACTATCTTGAAAACAATGAATAAGGAGCTTATCATCCTTGGCATGTGCAACCATTTTGCGACAATACATCAACAGGTGAATCTTAGGACAAGTATGCCCATTGTATTTCTCGAATACAGGAACTTTAAACTTATCAAGCAAAACTAGGTCAGAGACCAAACACATGTCTATTGCAATAGCACCAAAGACATTTTTTACTTCTAAACCTCTTACCCTCTTCTCAAGAGTCAAGCATTTCTCTCTAACTTCATCCATATATCCAGGTTCACCCTGACTTTCAGATTGTGGACCAGCAACATGGTACACGAAAAGAGAATTCTGATAAGTAGCTTGAGCAGTAGTGTGCACAACAAGTTGAGGTTAGACAAATGCCGAAGCTAAAAAGACTGGCACAACAGATGGACCAACCATTTGAGTAGTAGTAGAAACTGGCACATAATCCGAAGGTAACCCAAATTCTTACCAAGTAGAAACTGGTTGCTGAATCACATGAGGGTCCACAACAGCAGTTGAAACTTCAGAAATCACAGTCCTTTGAGGTGGTTCACCTCGAGCAATCAGAACTTGCATCATTTCAGTGAGCCTGGTCATACTGGCCTTCAACTCATCAATTTCCATTCTAACTTCCAGGTTATGTTGTTCTTGATTTTCCATTATCAATCTGATAGCAGCTCTAGTTCTGTATTTGCATTGAGGAAACAGCTTGACAGATCAACAGACAACTGAAGAAGGAAACAATCGGGATGAGTTCCCACACAACTCGGATGAATGCAAGAGTATGCGAGGATGCAATGATATGCAATGTTCACTTCCATTTTCAGAAGAAAAAAAAACTCGATTATTGCAAACATGGTCAACATTGAGAATACAGCCATGAAAAATCTTGACAAAAAGAGATATTTGTTTTGTCCAATATTTGCAATAATCAAAATTGTTTTCTTGAGAAATGATTGTGATGATGAATGCATGGATGCATCAACCACAAACAAGATCACACAAAGCACACAGGTTCAAAGGTTCAGATCACGAGCATGAATTCAAGGTAGCATAACACCTCCCACACAGGTAAGTACTAAGGTTTTATCTTCATTGTACCTGCAGAAAACCAAAAGGGTTCTAACAGAGGTGCCCGGAGTTAGCAGCCATCTTTAAAATATTATCGGTATGTTGGATTACTTCCCAACCAATAACATTCTTAAAATAGACCTCGTCCGAGTGTAGTATCGTGTGAAAACCACCTTAGGTTTACACCCGGATAGTTTCCGCACTACGTTCCTATATTGGCTTGGATGGGTTAAGGGTTCTATGGTCCTCAGTATGATCATCTCAAGGTCGGAAAATAATGTCATATTACGATTACTCATTATGGCATTAATAATCAAAGAGAGCCTAACCGAGTGGAGATTATCAAATTTATATAGCTTTGGACTACTCCATCGCGTATCACTTTGAATATCTCCGTCCTATCATAAGTTCAACTCAAATCCGGGTTAGAATCTATCTCACTCATAGAGGATCACCAAAACCGAAATAGAACAAACAAATAACAAACAAATCAAACCAAAGAAGTAAATAAATCAAAATAGGCCGAATCCACTTAGAGATTACTCCCCAGCAGAGTCACCACTTTTTTATAGCGGTAAAATCATGAGTGTAAGCTATTATTTAACTTAACTCAAAGTAAACAGAGTCTCCACCGCGCTTTTATTTTATTCCGAAAGGAAAAGGAAAAAAAACGTATAAATTCCTAATGAATCTAAAAGCTAAAAGCTAAAAAGAGTCGAGCAGAGAACGGGTAAGGAGATAGGTTACTAATTGGGAAGGTTTTAAGCATCCAAAATGTTTGTGGTACTCCACGGGAGCCCTTTGAAATATTTATTACTTTTGGTTTGAAAAAATTTTGTTTAAAAGAGATTGAAGAGATGAGAAGATAAATGTTTTCTATGATTTTTGTGTTTGAAGAGACGTTCATCTCATGCCTAAGTACCCAGAAAGTGCAATGCGAGATCAAAACCCCGTAGTTCATGGTTCAAAGAGTGAAAAGGGTTGGTTATGATTGATTTTATTAAGTGAAGAGAATTTGTCATCTTCAAGTGGATAAATAAACAAATCTACCATAAGAATGAAGGCATGGACTCATACATCATTATGGGGAGGGCGCCAACTCGGATAAAATCAACGAGTATGCCACTAAACCCCCACGAATGACAAGAGACTCAATAACATCAAACTACTACCATGGAGATTGAGAGACTTGCACACAACTAAAGAATAATGACTCATAATCGACATTTTTTTAAATAAGACAGACAAAAGTGAACAAAGGCACAAAACAACTTGAATGAGTATGGTTCTTTTTATTTTTTGAATTAAAGTCAAGATGATTAGCTTCATTGATTTTTTAAGAGAAAAGAAAAAAGTGAAATCCACTTGACAAAAGTCGAGGTTTTATTTATTAAAGAAGTGATGATTTTGGAAAAAACAAGAATCCTTTGAAAAAGAGGGAATATTTTGAAAATTAAAGAAGGGGTGGAGATGAAGAGACTATCCTAGAAAAGAAAATAAGGAGATAAAGAAAAAAAGATCTAACCAAACTTGATGATACTTTCAATTATGAGCATAAGAGTTCCATCCTTATAAGCTAGAAAATGGCCAAATAAAGGCAAGTACTAACTTCATGAAGATCAAAGCAAAAGAGAGGTCTCCTAAAATCTAAGTCCAAAGCTCCATTCCAATTCCAAGGATAGTAGCCAATAGTCCAAAGATTAAAGTCACAAGTTTTATAGAAATTTAATCCTTTATTAATATTTTTGTGTCCAAATGGACAAAAGGAAAATCAACACAACAAAAATAAGAGCAAGAAATATAAGCATGATAATGAATGAATAAAAGCATAATAAAGCATAATAAAATAAAAACAATAAAGGTGCAAGAAATTAAATGTTAGTAGCAAAAGTAATTAAAGTGCAAGAATATAAAATATTAGTAATAGTAATAGCATAATAATATTTACATAATAATGGTATGGTGAACTTAATCAACCACAACCAAAAAGAATAATCAAAATCAAAAGGCAACTGGATCCGCTTAGTATCTTACACAATAGTGATCAATCAAGGAATATAGGATCGAATCCAATGGAGTTTGAAAGGAGATTGAGAGACCCAAAGCACCTACGCATCAAACATTCATAAGTCTCAATTCTTAATGCAAAATGATCAACCACTTTGGGATTACGCGACCAACAAAAGGTCCGGTCCACGAAAGTGCAAGTATTGAATTAGATTTTTATTCCAAATTCGAGACAAATTTAGGTCTATGTTAAGAATCACCGAGTAATTTACGAAGTAATTACCCTACAAATGAGGCCGGCCACCACCAATTAAGGTGAACAATGTTAGTGCTAATGCACGCGAGATAAACAATATATAAATCGCTATCTGGATGCAATACCGCACAAAGCTAAAGATGAATACCAAATTGAGTCACACTCATGGTATTATTCCATCCTTAAGTTCAATCACTCATCTTGGTGGATTCAAGCATGAAAATGTATCACTAATGCAAAGTACCTTAAATGAATTAAATAATTCACTTAAAGGTAGTTTTGAATTAATGAACATTAACTACTCTAATCTACCCCCAAAGTTCATTGAAATTAAAGAGAAATCACTCCCAAAAGTGCTTCCCAAGGTAAAAAAAATAAAAGGGGGAAGAAGAAGAAATAAGAACCAAAAAAGAGCTTAAAATAAGCTAAAAACAACTTCTGACTTGGGTTAACCGGTTAACCAAAATGCACTGGAAATGGTTAACCGGTTAACGAAACCAGTTTTCAAAACCTGCGCCATTTTACACTGGTTAACCGGTTAACCAAAATACACTGAAAATGGAACTAGTTAACACTGAACCAGTAGCAGAAAAAATGTTAAAATTCAGCATGATCCATTTTCAAAATCTTTTTTCAAACACTTGATGATCATGATTTGAAATTGCACGAATTTTAAAACCAAAATACAGTGAAATCCCTGCAATCAAACAACAATTTAAGATCCAAAGGATCTAGAATCAAAGGCACCAAATATCTACATCTTGAATGTTGATGATGAGTATGGGTTTATGGAAAGAGTGAATTACCAAAAGCACTTCTTCAAATTGGACCAAATCAAGCTAGATCTACTGCAATCGATGAACAAGAAATGAATAGGATGAAGGTTTAGCTCAAGTTGATCAAGAATTCAATGTGAATTCTTGATAACTTTAAAAGAAGGAAATAAGAGCTTTAGTGAGATTTTGGTTTTTGGGGGAGTATTTTGCAAGAGATTTGTTGGATCTCAAAAGCTTGTTGAATGAATGTAATTAGGGTGCTATTTAAAGACTTGAGGTATGGAAATTTGGTGGAATGGAGCTTGCTTTGGCAATTCAAATTAGGTTTGGTAATTGAAAATTTGATGGGAAATGGAAAAGAGTGGTGATTAGTGAGGGTTTATGGTAGGAAAAGATCAAAGTGATATAGAGAACCTGCTATCATGGTTAATTGAGTCAACGCGAGGGAGTGGTTTCGGCTCCTCAGAGCTACTGGGAATAGTAGTTTTGTCTGTTGGCTTTGGTTTGGCTACTATGGCATTGAGCCTCATGGACGCTGCTATAAAACATTGACGAGCAGCCTCAATATCCCCATGAAGAGTAGCCACCTGCCCTGGTGAAGTTCAATACTTTATATTCAAGTGTATCATGGATGGTACAATAATGAGGTCGGCCAGTGTCGGGCGTCCCAAGATACACTGATATAACGATGGGTAGTCTATGACAAGGAACTAGACTTTGACTGCCCTCGCAGCCTCTCCCGCCCCGAAAGTAACGATCAGGTCGACATATCCCCTGGGTCTAGATACTGATTTGTTGAATCCTTTTAGTCAAGACCCTATGTAGGTGTCAGATGTGTTTCGTTGAGCTACAGGGTGGCGAAGAGCTGAGAATACATGATATCCACCGAGCTCCCCTGGTTGACCAAGATTTGTCGAACATAAAAGTTGGCCATCTATGCTCGAATGAGCAGGGAGATATTAGCGTTGGGTGCACCACCGAGGAGCTCTTCCTTTTAAAAGGATATGGGTGTTGACCCTCTTCAGGGAGGATCAAGCTTGGAGTTCTGATTAAAACACGTGTTAATCAGTTAGTCGAACTTTCGCTTCACTGAACCCACTGTTACTTTGTTGTAACCCCCGCTTGAGATCACCATAGCTGATGGGAATAACTACCATGGACTATAGTCAATGAAGTAAGAGGGGTCGGTGAATGGTTCGGGGACATAGAAGTCCTCTAACCGGGTGATACTAAGAGCAACGAGGAGGTTGGTGTCCGCGGCTTGGGGAGTAGCTTCCTCGACCTTTTGAGATTCTCGCACCTCCTGTCGGGGAGCCTATTTCCCCTTAGTGGACTGTTTTAGGTGGCTGTCACTGATGAGTATCTCGATGGCATCTTTCAGATGAATGCAATCTTCGGTATTGTGCCTGTAGGATTTTGAAAACTGTAGTATTTCGTCTTATCAGTGTTGGCTTTGGCTGGCAACTGCTTGGGGGAACCTGACGTCATCCTGGTGGAATTCAGAGTTGGCACATTCATATAAAATATTTTCCCTCGATACAGTGAGGGGAGTGTATTCATGGAACCTCCCTTAGTTGCCTTTGTACTCCCGCGGTTCACGAGATCGGTCTTCCTTTATTTTTTTCACCTCCCTGACGCGATGTTGAGTCTTCGTTTTTGGAGGGTTTGGCATCCTCTTGATTCCTAGTATCACGAGAAGTATTGGCTGGCTCCTTCTCCTCGTATTGTATATACGCCTGGGGTTTGAGGAAAAAGCATCAAGCGTGGTCGGTGTTTCAATGCCAATGGCCTTGGCAAAATCACTACGGGGACGGAGCCCGTGTTCGAGAAGGTATTTCTTCATGTCGTCGTTGGTTGAGACCTGGATGGCTTCTTTATTAAACCTTTCGATATACGCCCGCAAGGTCTTATCCTTGCTCTGGATTATTGCCTCAAGAGAGGCTTCAGTTTTGGGATGTCTGCGAGAGGCAGTGAAATGTCAGGAGAGTGTCCTCCCGGGTTGTTTCCATGAGGTTATGGACTCATAGGGGAGGCTTTTGTACTAAGCCATGGCTCCCTTTCTGAGTATTATGAGTAAAAGACGGCATTTGATGGCTCCCTAGACACCTCGATATTCGAGAAGAGCATCAATGTTTTCTAATTGCTCGTCTGGATCTGTTGTCCCATTATAGGACCGCAACGGTGGAGGCTTCTCCAATTCCTTCGGCATCTTTGTGGACATAATCTCTTAGGAGAGTGGTCCACGAGGCTCATCTTTGTCGCTGGAGTCGTAATAGACGGAGCGGGAACGGTTTCCTTTGTGTCATCGAGGGGATGGTGATCTTGATTGATTTCTTGCACCCTCGGGAGATGGTCGTGTTCCCGTATGGAGATCCTCCTGTACTTCCTGGTTTCTGGGGACCTGTGACATCGAGGAGAGGAACGAACTAGTTTCTTGATTGACCCAGTTTCCTCTAGGTGTTGGTGAGTCTTTTTGCGTTCAGGTGAACGGATGTGGGACATGCAGAGCCTTCTTGCAGGAGGGGGGTCTGGTACGTCTAGCATCTTCCAGAGCTTTTATTTTTCGCCTTAGCGCAAGATTAGAAGGTTGGTGTTTTCATAGTCTCGACCAGCGCAGCGAGGATCCCATTGGTTCCCGCGGGGATTGGAATGAGAGGAAGATCAGCAAGTGTGATTTTTGTTCAATGATTGGTTTTGGTGACGGGGAGGTGGTGAGTGTGTCTTGAAAATGGTTGAGCTCCCCGAGCAAGGGATTGGTTCCATCACTTTCTCGTTGTTTGACGGGGATGTTTGTGACAATTCGGGCTTCAGCTGAGTCATCATGGTTATCCATTGAGAGAGTTTGAATTGTAGTGTTTTAGTCTTTATGATCCGAAGTTGAGAGACGAGGAAACAAGATTTCCACGGACGGCGCCACTAATCGCTCCTGGAGTTCAGAATTTTAGGTAGGCCATGGACGTTGATGAGGATGATGAAGATCATGCTCGATCGTTAAGGAGAGAAGGGGGTGTACCTGTAAGATACTCTGATGCCAAAGTAAGACAGGGAAGAAGAGTGAGCAAGTACGAGTAAAGAGAGTTAAGATAGTGAATATTGGATACATGGCCCTCTCAAGTGAGAGGGTTTATATAGAGCCCCCAACACTTGGCTATTGGTCCCTATTTTGGGCCTGGATCATGGATCCCCCAAAAATAGGTAACTACCATAAACTTGTTATTGCTCTAAGCATGCCTGGCTGGATGGATGCACGTCGAGCAAAGAGTTATCTGAGCAGGGGCTGCCTTTGGCTAAATCTAGGCGACTTCCCTGAGTGTCGGGCAGAAGTATGAAGAAGCAGAGGAATCTGACCATGGGTAACTGTGGTCAACGAGTCTTCCTCGGATGAGGAGCGTAAAGTCAGTGGGTCCCTTTGACATTGGGCCATTGGGCCATCTTGGATGCAGGAGTGGATTTAGCTATGCCTGATCATTGGGCTAGTCTGGAACAACATTCATCAGGGAAAGCTCTTGATCTATCATTGGGACCTTGGGAAGCTACTTCGAATGTGAAGAACACCTTTGAATTCTCCATTGTCCATGTGAAGTTTGCCTCTCTTTCATATTCCAAGTAGGCAAACACATCCGAGAAAGCTAGTTGTAACACTAATGATATATAGTAGTGGGAGTCGGTACCTGTTGGTTTTGTATGTACAATCAAAAATCAAGATCAATTAAAACATGTTGAATAACTTCATAGAAACATGATATGTCTAGAATATATCAGCAATAACATTTGATTCCTCCCAATTTTTTTCCAACACATGTATTTATCATCATGAATTAGGGGTAAACATATGTCATATTTCTTTGAATGGACCTCTAATAGTAGATTGTTATATCAATCTTTCCTTATACACGTCCATCATAGTCATAAGATTATCAACATCTTTATCCTTCAATGCAGGCACTATGACTTTCAACGCTATGTGATAGTTTTTCATCTCATTCACAAATTGTCTTTCATTTAGTTTTAAACGGCCAAATATGTCATGAACCTCTATATCCATATCTAGATCATAGTTGTCAATATCATATTTAATCGATATGTTCCAACCGTTATTGCTTGACACATCTCAACTTAAATGGCCATTTAACTTTTCTAGTATAAGTGACTTGAGACAATATTTGGTTCTTACAATTTTCTCTTATCTGACAACTCATAATCAATTTGTCTTTTCTCCCTTTTTTCCCACTTGTTGTATCAAAACGAAGGTAACAACAATAATACCATGTTGTCTACCAATGAATTGTGCCAATGATAACACTTTGATATGAGAAGAAAATATTTGTTAACAAATATATAATGAATTACTCGTAGATATTGTACATCCCGAAATATTTTCAAGTGTCAGGTTATATAGTCGGTTGGGTTTATTAAGGTAAGGATATAAAATTATCATGAAGACATGGATATCAAGTGTAAGCCATCGCCAAGTAATAACTTAACCCACCAAGGGGAAAAACATACCATCGGGCCAAACATAAACTCGTCTCATCGGGACATCCATTTGTACCTCATTGTCAGCTCATCACATCCATACCCGATCATAGACGAGATTGATCCCAGACTATGCCTAATACATGTGACAGGTAGATACTTAGTGAAGTTCAAGGGTCGTAACGGATGACAGCTGATCATTGCAGATGTTGTGTATAGTTAAGGAAGTGCATTCATGGTGAAGCAACGACGAGAATGGAGATTAAAAACGCGTGAATACATAGAGTTTCTTCATTTAAGATGCATTGAGAGAGAACTATGTAAAGTGGCTCTCACTAGAGGGATAAGCAAAAACACTCATCTTTGGTAAATACACATCTTCACTATATACACCCAAAACCCCACATATAATCATAAATCAACCCTTTGTGGCTCTGTTTGTTCCTACAAGGAAGTAACTTGTTTTTGTGTTTTTAGAAAGAACATTTGGCACCCATGAGAATGACCCAATGGTGATAAAGGTACAGATCCATGATTAGGGTGTAAAATGTGTGTTGGTTGATCTCAGAAGCCAGCCAATGTGCTTTATTGTGATTCCTTTAAGGGAATGGATTTCAATACCACCAAGCTACTGCCATTCAAAGGTAGCCTATTGGGATTTTCCAGAGAACAGGTTCAAGTATTAGGGAATTTTTCGTTGCTAACTACCTTTGGAAACTCAGCAAATGCGAAAACAGTTAGAGTAAGGTATCTGATAGTCATTGTTGTTTCCCCTTACAATATTATCATCAGCAGACCATCATCATTCAACTCCTTGGAGGCAACACTTTCAACCTTATATCTTATAGTGAAATTCCCATTGGGAGATGCCCGAGTTGGGATAGTTAAAGATGATCAAGGCCTAGACAGGAAATGTTATAAAGACAGTTTAAAATTGAAAAAGAAAAGTCCAACTAGAGGTGCCTAGCCGACCAGTAACCACAAGGTACACCTAGTCGATATAGACCCCCGTAATGATCCTCCGGAAGATAGTTTGAAACCCAATGAAGAAACTAAGTAGGTCCAAATTGGACATCTACCCTCTAAGGTCACACATATCGGATTCAACTTGTGCCTGGAAGAAGAGGAGGAAATCATATAGATTTTAAAGGATAATGTGGATCTGTTTTCTTCGAAGCCTTCATATATGTCGGGGATAGACCCGAATTTTATGTGTCAACACCTGGCATTGAATCCTGATGTGAATCCGGTATCCCAGAGAAAGAGAAAGGGAGGTGAAGAAAAGAGGAAAGCCATTACATAAGAAGTGGATAAATTGATACAGTTCGGGTTCATCAAAGAAGTCAAATACCCCACATGGTTATCCAACATAGTAATGGTGAAGAAGAAATCTGGGAAGTGGCGGATGTGTGTAGACTTTAAAGATCTCAAAAAAGCCTTCTAAAGGATCTATATCTATTACCACACGTTGATCGCCTTACATACGGGGCTTCTGGTTTCCGACTACTCAGCTTCATGGACAGATACTCGAGGTATAACCAAATCTGGATGAACCAGACGGATGCTCCGAAGACAAATTTCATGACAAATAAAAGTAATTATTATTATGTGGTGATTTTGTTCGTCCTCGAGAATGTTAAGGTTACCTACCAAAGACTGATGGGCAGGTTGTTTTCTACACAAATTAGAGGGAATTTGGAAGTTTATGTCGACGACATAGTCATCAAAACACTTGCAGAGCATCGCCAATTCAGATATTTTGACAGAGAGGTTTTCTTTAGTAAGAAGACATAACATGAGGTTGATCCTACACAAATACACCTTTGGAGTTAAAGCCGAGAAGTTCCTAGGATTCATGCTCTCTAACCAAGGAATAAAAGCCAACCCAGATAAATGTCAAGCAATCATAGAGATGAGGAGTCCATCTTCTAAGATAGAAGTCCAACAACTAACTAGGAGGCTAGCTGCCTTATCTCGTATTTGTCTTCTGCAGGTGATAAATCCATTCATTTCTTTGCAGCCATTAAGAAAACAAAAGAGTTTGGATGGACATATACTTTGTGAGGAAGCTTTCCAAGGTGTGAAGTATATCTTAATGTCACCTCTTATGTTAATAAGGCCCATGGAGAACACAACCTTTATCATATACTTATCAGTAACCGACAAAGCTCTTAGTTTAATCCTGGTACAAGATAGAGAAGAATGAGAGAGACTAGTATATTTTGTCAGCAAAGTTCTTAAAAGGGCCGAGTTGAGATATCAAAAGATTGAGAGGTTGGCACTAGCATTGGTCATAACAGCTCGAAAATTAAGACACTATATTCAGGGTCATCCGATAATTGTTAGGACAAATTATCCGATAAGGTAGAAACTGAAGAAGCCGGATTTGGCTGAAAGAATGATTACATGGGTCGTGGAGCTGTCAGAATATGACATTGAGTTCACTCAGAGAACAAGCATCAAGTCTCAGGTGTTAGCCAACTTATTTGATGAATTGAGCGCTCATACAGGAGAATAAATTGCAAGCAGATGGATCTTTTTTGTGGAGGGGTCCTCTAATATCAAAGGGAGCGGAGCAGGAATAATTCTAGAAGGACCAAGGGACTTCATATTGGAGTATTCCTTATGTTTTAATTTTCAGGCTAGCAATAACCAAGCAGAATATGAAGCTCTTATAGCAAGGATGAAATTGGAAAAGGAAGTCGGAGTAACCCATTTGCTGGTGAAAATTGATTCCTAGTTGGTGACTAGACAAATGAAAGGAGAATATCAGATGAAGGATTCGTCTTTAATCAAGTATCTGCAGACTACGATAAGGATATCCAAAAATTTCCAGGAGTTTGAAATCAATCATATTCCAAGAGAAGAGAATGAGTGAGCCGATCTCCTAGCTCAATTGGCCAGAACGAAGGGCTCATGGCTTAATAAAATGGTAATACAAGAGATTTTGGAGGCACCTAGCTTGGAGGCCGAAGAAATTTTGTCAATCGAAGACGTGACTGGTTGGATGATGCCAATAACTCATTACCTGGTTCATGAAATTTTACCCGAGGAACCAAATGAAGCCCGACATATCAAGAGGATATTTTCCCATTATCTTATGTTAATTCTATGATTTTATGATTGGTATTATATTCGGTAAAAACTAATATGGCCGGAACATGTTGAATAATAAGTTCCATATGTTAAATTAACATGGTCTAGATTCTAGAAGAGCATGTCAAACAAGATGTCCTGACATGGTGGCACATACATCAGTACATATGTGTTTATTGGTAGAAATCGAGCCAGGTGTTGAAACATCTACAACTGTCATGACAGTATTACTGTCATGTGTTATAGATAGATATCAAAGACAAATTTCAAAGATAGATGTAAAAGACAGATGTCATGACATCTTGGTCTGTGGAGATGGAGTGATGGGTTTACGATTTGAATTATGCAGAATATTCTATAGAATATTATTCTATCAGAGGTGGAGTTGTTTTAAAGGACTAGGAGATTCAAGGTGGAGTTGTTTTCAAGGTATTTTCAAGGAGAATCCTTAGGTTCTAATTGTGAAGATATTCTGGAACTAATGATAGAAATCCTAACTTTGAGGAGAATATCTTGGAGATTTCTTTTGTTGTTCTGGAACATGTTGAAGAAAATGTCCTTGAAGGAGCATACGACATCGCATACGAATTCGTGCCTGTGCTGAGCTGGAGTGATTGGTGTTGTTATATTTTAACATATGCATAATATTATGGAGATATTATGCAATCCTATGTGGCACTGATTTAAAGGTCTGGAAGATTCAAAAAGAAATATATACTTTCTGAATAAGGAGATATTTTTAGGAAGATTTGAATGAAGACCTATTTTGTATCACAATCTCTTGCAGATTTGTATCAACAAATTTGCTATGTTTTGAAGGCCCAAATCCAGTTGGGTAATAGGTTATAAATAGAAGCATTGTAATCTAGTTTTAAAAACAAGCCATGAATAGAAAAGATGTAAATATTAGGGCTTTGTTTGTGAACCACACTCTAGGAGAGTTGGTATGTGTTAACCACTTGGATTGTGAGTTGGTCACTATTCTCCTCGAAGCATTTAAGCAAGATTGAGTATTATTCTTGGAGGAAGATGTTAAGCAACTCTAAGTATTGTTCTTAGTCATATGTGTCATGCCTAGGTATTGTCATGGAAGTATGTCATCTAGTTTGATTTTGTTAATTTTAATTGTCACAATGTGTGACTGAAGGGAAGTGAGTAGGAATGCTCATATACTAGGAGTGAGGAACTCTTAGGTAGAAGTTTAGTTGGGTAAGAATTAAGTGAAGAGTGTAAACTAAGTGGTTTAACTCTGAATTGATACTACTGATGATGGATTTCCTTCCTAGCTTGGTATCCTCCAAATGTATATGTGAGTCATTGAATTGGGTTAACAATTCTTGTGTGTTGTTTATGCTTTTCAGTATTGTTATTGTTATATGCATTGCCTTATTGTTTTTGTCCAACCAGATGTCTCGACATCCTGTAAGACATCTGGGATCTATCATACTAAAATTTCAATTGGTATTAGAGCAGGTATTCTGGTTTGTTTCTGGATGAGATCCAATGGGGATACTTTCTGGTTCATGGAAAGGAAGATGGATGATATACTGAAAAGTTATTTGAACTTGATATATTCATATTGGTGTTTGAATGGTCCCTAGAAGTGGAGGATGAACTATTCATGACAGGGTGTGTATTGGACCTGTCGGTTGCTATCAGGTGTGTAGCTTTAGTGGAGAAATGTTGTTGTAATTTGATTTATTTTCAAACCTATTATGTTTTGTTGGAACTTGAATTATGATGATGGTGTGCAAGGATTATTGAGTTGTGCCTGAAGGATATTGAGGATTTGTTGTTTGTTTCGCTGCATGGTATCTGATGTAACCCTAATTGTTTCTTGTGTCTCTAGTGGTGAGACTTTAGTAAGGTTTTCTTAAAGACATTAGGGTTTGGTCTCCTCAGAAGGTTATTCTATGTTGATGAAATTTATGCAAGATGTAACGTGAAATTTTGGCAACAGATATAAGATGTTGAATATGATGTCACGACATTGATATCTGACAAGGTTAAAAGTAACAAAATAAATAAATAACCAAAATAGAAGTAAATAACACAGGGAATTGTTATCTCAGTTTAGTGAAAACACACCTACTCTGGGGGCTACCAAGCCAGGAAGGAACTCCATTATTAGTAGTATCAATTCAAAGACCCTCAGCAAATAACTCAGTTTGCAATCTTCTCACTTAATCACTACCCAATGCTAGTTCTATTTAGGAACTCCTAAACATGAGACACCTCTCACTCCCCCTCAATCACAGTAGTGATAACAAACACTAAATCAGTAAAAGAGAAGACACACTTCAAAAAAAATCCTTGACCTTGCTTCAAAGCTTCAATCAAGTACAAACACTCTTGCTTAAAAGCTTTTAGTGGACAACATACAACTCGATAAACCTAGTCCAAAACAATCATCAATATGACAATTGTTTGGATCACAAGAAACTACACACACACGAAAACGTTGAATACTTCAATCCTTATTTTCTCTATTTTCGAACTAGGGTAATGCAACCTTAAAATAGAGTCTTGAATCATGGGCATGGGCCTGTTGAACTTGCACAATCCAAATACGATAATTCCTTAAATAAAGGAATAAAAATAGCAACATATAATGTTCTGCTAATATTACTCAAATATGAATCCTTTTCTTCTAATAAAGTTCCCCTGTTAATACTCAACAAATCACACATTTAATAACAACAAAACACACGCATGAAATAAGGGTTAAAGGAACTGTGATGCGCCAATGACTTTGGAAATTTGATATGGTTAACTGGTTAACCAATCCGTTAACCGGCTAACACTGTAAGTTTAGGAAAAATTACTAATTTTGATACTTTTAAAAATTCATAACTACTTCATCCTTTATTTGATTTATGGTTCTTTATATCGATTTGAAGCTAATAATATGCAATATCTTATGAAACCGAGAAATATTATTTTTATTCGACTTTTACCCGACTTTTCTAATTAACCGTAATTATGTTAGTTAGGAAATACTGAGCTATTGGAAATAAAAAGGTGTAACTTGTGAGATGGTTAGGATTACCCTAGGTTGTTGTGAAACCGTTAGCATGTAATACACTAGGTCCTCCGTAATGTCTGAGTAAGTCTTGAGGTGGGTTATTCTGAGTCCCACGGGAAGCGTCCGTAAAGGCTCGAGGTGTGTATTACACAGGGGGGCTTCGCAAAGTCTGAGTAAGTCTTGAGGTGGGTTGTTCTGAGTCCCACGAGAAGCATTTGTAAAGGCTTGATGCGTGTACGTTACTAGATCCTTCGTAAAGTCTGAGTAAGTCTTAAGGTGGGTTGTCCTGAGTCCCACGAGAAGCATCCGTAAAGGCTTGAGGTGAGTACCACACTAAGTTACGCGGGAAGCATGAGTAAGTCTTGAGGTGGGTTGTCCTGAGTCCCACGGGAAGCATCCGTAAAGACTTGAGGTGGGTTGTCCTGAGTCTCACGGGAAGCATCCGTAAAGACTTGAAGTGAGTGTCACATCAAATCCTCCATAAAGCCTTATGTAAGTCTTGAGATGGGTTACTTTGGGTCCCATGGGAAGCATCCGTAAAGGCTTGAGGTAGATGTTATACTCGTTTAGTGTCGAGAGTGTTGTATGGATTTTTGTTCCATCTTGCTTTGATTCCTTGTAAGGAAGTGACCAAAGACTTGAGTCGTGTTTAAATTTGAACTTTTATAGCCGAGAGAACTCTAAGATAGGGAACTCGCTAAGATGTTGTTATCTCACCCCATGTTGTTGTTATATTTTTACAGGTACTTCAGGTCCCGCAAAGGGTAAGGATAAAGTAGTTTGATTATCCTTACTTATCGATGGCTTTGGTTCCGCTGTGGATATTTTGAGATCTTCAGATCTAGTTCTTAGTTTCCTTTTGTTTTGACATCTTGTATTATTCTTATCCTTTTGTTATAGTACCTTATGTATTAGTTGGCTTAAATTTTACAATGTGTTGTACTAAGAACTTATTTGTATTTTAGTACCAAACTTGAACTTATATATGAAAATATGCTTTGATGTATGTATTTTATATATGGTTATTACACTGCCAGATCATGCTACAACCAAGCTAAGCCCGTCCAGTAGCATAGTTGAAAAAATTTAGCACTTGTTTTCTTCATAACTTTTGAACCGTAACTCCGTTGCCCGGTTTGAAGCGTTGGAAAACTTATTCAATAATCTTTATGAATATAACAAGATATACTTTATTGAATACTTTAACAACATAATTTTTTCCCCTAAGTTTGTGTTTTTCATTTGTATCATTTGCATACAAACAAGATCACACACTGGTTCTTTTATCCTTTTTGGTTGCAGGTTTATGCCTCACAGGGGATCACCATTGCTTTTGTGTGATTTTATTTGTTTATGTTTACTAACAGCTAATCAAAATCCAAAATATTTTGTTTTCCATCTTTTACTAACTTTTTCAGGAAGAAAGTAAAAAAAATATCAGAACAGTTCCTCGGCTCAAACAATTTCATCTGAACAAAGTCAAAGTTGATCTACAAACAAATTCAAATCATCTGATCAAGGAATTCCCAAGTATTTATTGATTATTATTCAAGGAATTCCAAGGTTCAGGTGTTTATTTTCATGCCTTCTTTGACAAGTAAGAGAATCGAGTCGGGACCACAACAGTGCAAAGAAAAGCAAATATTTTTCAAGTTTTTCATTGAGTAACTGGTTAACTCCCTGGTAGTAACTGGTTACCAGCGCGCAAATTTTAAAAATAGGCAACAAATTTAAAATTTGAGATTTTGGCACCAATTTCATTTTGATCACATGTGGAATATTCTAGACCATCTCCATTTAATTCCCATAGACCATCTCCATTTAATTCTCATACATTATCAAAATTGATTCCCACCATACACCTTCATTAATCACCACTCTTTTGCTAATTCCCTCCAAATTTAATTTCCAAGCCTAATCTTAATCTTCCAAACCTAGCTCCAATCCACCAAATTTCCATACTTAAACTCGTTAAATAGCACCCTCATTTCATTCATTTCACAAGCTTTTGATAGCTAAATTCACCTTGTTAAAAAAATTGAAGCTTTAGAGAGCCAAAAAACCTCTTGCAAAATATATCCCCGACTACCAATATTCATCAAAGCTCAATTTCTTCTTTTGAAAGTTATCAAGAGTTCACATTGAATTCTTCAATAACTTTTAGCTAAACCTTCATCCTTTTCATTTTTCTTCATTAATTTGATAGATCAAGCTTACTTGTGGAGTTATTTGGAGTTGTTCTAATCCATGAAATGGTAATTCATCTTACATCATTGTTACACCTTCATCTTCATCATCCATAATGTAGATCCTTGTTGATCTTTATGTGTGATCCTTTGGATCTTGTGTTATATTTTGATTGGTGATTTTTGTTGTGTTCTTACTCTAAAATTCGTGCAAGTTCATATCTATGATCATAAGGTGTTTGGAAAATGTTTTGAAAGAGGATCATGCTGAATTTTACACTAATTTTTTATTCTGCACGCAGAGTAACCGGTTAACGCATAGGTGTTAACCGGTTACTCAATGTTAATTTTTGAAAATTGGCTGCATTTTTTTACTAAGTAACCAGTTAACACCTATGTGTTAATCGGTTACCTCTGAGTCAGAATGGTATTTCTATTAATTTTTTGGGTTGTTTTGCTTCCTTTTGCTTCTTCTTCCCTTCTTATTTTATTTTGACCTTGGAAAGCAATTTTTTAGGCTAATTCCTCTTTAATCTCAATGGACCTTGGATATTTGATAAGATTAGATTAATATTCATTAATTCAAATCGATCTACAAATGAATTCTTAAATTCATAAGAGGGTCCTTGGATTAGTGATACATTTTTTAACGTGAATCTATCAATTAAAAGTGATTGATATTAAAGATGGAAGAACCTCTAAATTTTGATTTAATTCGGTTTTCTCCATCCCTCTCCCTTTGATTTCTCTTTTTATTTTGATCGATGAAAGTCTCATGGATCATGAAAACACTTATTGGATTTTGATCGAGACGATATCGTTACCATTTTTTTTTCGTGTGGCATGTTTTCGGAGGATGATCCATTATATCATTCCTCTAACATGTATTAGTACAAATAATAGTTACCTTAATTGGTATTGACCGGCCTTGTTGTAGGGTAACTTCTATATAAGTTACTTGGTGATTTCTTAACATAGCGCTACATTGGTCCCTCTCAATCCTAATCAACATTTGTATTTTCATGGTCCAAACCTTGATTGGTTGCGTAAGCCCAAGCATGGCTGGTCTTTGTATTAAGTTCATAATTCCCAAGCTTTTTGTTGTAGAGGATTTTATTTTATCAATCTTCTTACAAGCTTTGTTAATTAATGACTTAAATGCATAGATCAACCATATAGTGTAAAATACGAGATGGAATTCAGTTATCGCCTTGAGCTTTTAGCCTTGTTACTTTTGTGGTTGATTTAGTTCACTGCATACTTGTATATTATTATATTTCTTTTATTTTTCCTCTTGCTCCTTATCCTTTTTAGTTTAATCTCTTGTTCCTTTCACTCTTTATTCTCATTATGATGTATATCATTCATTATCATGTTTATGTTTAAGTCATTTTATCTTTGTGTTTTTTTATTTTTTCCTTTGGACACCAAAAAAATTAATAAAGGCTTAAACCTCTAAAAAAAACATGTGATCCTAATCTTGGACTATGGTTACTATTCTTTGCATTGGAGTTGGAATTTTGGACTTAGATTCTTGGACACTTTCCATTTGCTTTGATCATCATGGAGTTGATACTTTAGCTTTTATTTGGCCACTTGCTAGCTTATGCTTATAAGGATGGAACTTTTTTGCTTATGCTTGTAAGTATCATCAAGTTGGTTAGATTTTTCCTCCTTTATCTCTTTTATTTTATTTTTAGGATAGCTTATTCATCTCATCCCCTTCTTCAATTTTCAAAACCTTATCTCTTTTTCAAAGGATTCTTGTTTTAAAATCTTCACCACTTTAATAATTCAAACCTTGACTTTTGTCAAGTGATTTTTTACTCCTTATTTTCTCTTAATAAATGTCAATGAACTTAATCATTTTGACTTCAATTCAAAAATAAAAAGAATAAAACTCACTTAAGTTGTTATGTGCCTTTGTGCACTCTTTTTTGTTTTCTTTACAAGTTTATACCATGAGTCATTTTTTTGGTCGGGTGCAAGTCTCTCAATCTCCATGGTTGTAGTTTGATGTAATTGATTCCCTTGTTATTTGTGGGGGTTTAGTGGAATATTCGTCGATTTTATCTAAGTTGGCGCCCTCCTCATAATGATGTATGACTTCAAGCCCTCATTCTCATGGTAGATTTGTGAGGCTATCCACTTGAAAATGACAAATTGTCTTTACTTATTAAAATCGATAAAACCCAACTAATTTTCATTATTTGTACCATGAAATACGGGGTTTTGATCTTACATTGCACATTGTGGGTACGTAGGCATGAGGTGGTAAACCTCTTCAAACAGAAAAACATTAAAAATTAATTCTTTTCTCATCCCTCCACTCTCATTTACCAAACCATTTTCAAACTAAAAAGCCTAAATATTTCAAAGCGCTCTCGTGGAGTACCATGGATATTTTGGGTGCTAACACCTTCCTATTTTGTAACCACCCCCTTATCATTTCTCTGCTTGTTTATTTATTTTTTTTCTTTTAGATTCATTTTTGGATTTATTCGCTCTTTTTCCTTTTCCTTTTGGAATAAAATAAAAGCGCGGTGGCGACTCTGTTTTCCTTGAGTTAAGTTAATCAATAGCTTATACTCACGATTTTTACCGCTATAGAAAAATTGCGACTCTGCTGGGGAGTAATCTCTATGTGGGTTCAGCCTACTTTGATTTATTTATTTTTTTGGTTTCATTTGTTTGTTATTGCTTGTTCTATTTCGGTTTGGTGACCCTTTGTGAGTGAGATAGATCTTGTACCTGGATCTGACTGAACTTATGATAGGACGGTGATATATTCAAGGAGATACGCGTAGAGTAGTCCTGTGTGATGTCGATTCGAGAATCACCACTCAGTTAGGCTCCCTCAGATTACTGATGTTATGTCGAGTAGTCGTATCATGGCATTACTTTTTCGACCTTGACCCATGTGCTTTGGGTGATCTTGTTTGTGTTTGTTGCATACATGCACTCATGCATTCATGAGCATTTGTTCTCAAGATTTCAAGGGACTTATAGGCACTTTTGCAAATATTTCATATGTCTTTGATTTTGGATATCGGAAGGAGGAATACTCAGAAGTATCGTTTCAAGAGTCCTAATTTAGGAGAGTAGAGAAAGCTCGGAACTTTTGTGGTTGATACTGATGATTTCCTAAAATGTTATGGTAGACTTTTGTTCATTCTGAAAACCGGTGTGCCGGAAGGAATTCTTAATACCATGGTTCAGTTCTATGATTTGTTGCATCATTGTTTCACCTTTCCCGGTTATAAGCTTGTGTCGACCTTAGAGGAGTATTCCTATTGGATGGATTTGCCTATTCTGGATAAGGAGTTTCTTTTCAGTGGTTTAGAGGAGGAACTTACGACCAAATTTATTGCCAAGGTTATTTGTCGTAAGGAATTCAATCTTAAGGAAAGGTTTATTCCTAAAGGGGATGTTCGTGGAATCAATGTTAAGTTCTTAATGGGGAAAGCTTCTACTTCTCTCACTATGGGTAATAGAGATGAATTCGAGGCCATTCTCTTTTTGCTCATCTATGGTATTGTGTTGTTTCCCAAACTATATGGTGTTGTTGACGAGTATGCTATTCAGATTTTCTTGAAGAGAAATCTGGTGCCTACTTTGCTTTGAGATGTGTATCATTCTATTCACCATAGGACTTCCAAAGGTGATGGGGAGATCTTTTTTTGTGCACCACTTTTGTATAGGTGGTTTATTTTGCACCTATCAAAGTCTAGTGTTTTCACTAAGAACAAAGAGAGGCAAAAATGGTCTCAAAGACTTATGTCTCTTACTCATGCTGATATGAATTGGTATTGCTCATATTATGATACTGGAGTGTTTATCAATGGTTGTTAAGAGTTTTCCAATGTACCTCTTCTTTGTACACGTGGTGGAATTAGTTATAATCATATTCTTTCTAGATGACAGTTTGGGTATTGCTAGAAGGAAATACCAATAAATCTTTTATTGTCGAGTTTCTTCTTTCTTAATGATGCAGAACACTTAAATATGAAGAGAATGATCGCTCTTTCTTGGAATTTGATTCAGAAGAAAGAGAATGGTCAATTGGGAAGGCAACATTATGCTCCTTCCAAGTGTTATATTCAGTGGGTTCGATCTAGAGCTTGCAAGCTTAAAATGCCTTATCCACCCGAGGAACCTTTGTTTCCTATTTTGCCTTTATCATCTTTTCTTCCTCAAGTTGATGAAAAGGTTGTGATTCAAGAAGAGTTAGACCAGATGAAGCGAGAGAAAGAAGCTTGATTACTTAAGAAGTCAACTATGCAAGAGCAATTGAAAGAGAAAGATGACCTTATTGAGCTACTTAAGAAACATGACACGAAGAAGCCGAGAGTGAAAGAGGATTTATTTTCCTCTAATACTTCATCTGTTATTCCTCCTGCTTCTGGTTCATGGAAGGCCATTGTGGATCAGCTTGTGAAGGATAAGGAAGACATGGAGATTCGTTACAAGAAAGAGATTAGAAAGATTTATATGAAGTACCAACATGGTTTTGGAGATTCTTCATATATGATCCCATAAACTTAGTTTTATGTTCTCTCATGTATTAGGATGGTTGAAACTTGTACCTCAAAGTTGTAGTCCTCTCTTTTGATATTAATGAGAATGCGTTTTTCAGTATTTCAAAATGTATTTCTTTTATAAAAATTGAAATTTACCTTATAGTCCTTTGAAATCTTTTCATTTTCATATCATGCATCATGCTTGAAATTGTCTTGCTTCTTGAGAGTTCTACATGGTTCTTATATGTTACTTGGTCTTCATTCAGTTCCCTTGGCAAGCTGACTCATCGTACGGTACTCGGGCTAATCAAAGGAAGATGTTGGAAGCTCTACAACAAGATAATCTCGAGCTCCGTGAAGAAATCACAACTCTGAAGGATGGTCTGGAAAGGTTAACTGCTATGATGGAAAGTCTGGTGGCTTCTCAGAATCAGCCACCCCCTCCTCCTCATTCTCCGGTTAAGCGGACGATAATCTCTAAGATTTTTACCATGCAGATTCATGTGGAACTTGTTGTTTTTCCTTGTTACCATATGCTTGCTAGTACACCGTGGGGCATGCCACCCAGTTTCATTCCTGAGGGTTATCATCCTCCTCCTCCTGAGATTCCTGTGATTGCTCCTCTTCAGCTTGTAATGACTATGGAACCACCTGTGATTCATACTATTTCGCGTATAGATAAAGTGATTTACCATGTTGAGTCTAGTGAAGGGGCTGGTGTGAATGAAATGCTTGATGATTTTCAAGGCCGGTTTGATGAAATGCAGAAAGAAGTTAAGGCTTTAAGAAGTAAAGAGTTATTTGGGAAAAATGCTTATGAGTCTCTTATACCTGATCATAATGTCGGTGCCATCTTTAAAGACGATGAAGAGGAAGAAATGCATAACTCTGTTACACACAGAGTGATTTTCCAGAACTGGATTTCTGTTAATGTTCCTTCTATTGTCCATGCTTCAAAGTAATTTGTTTTTTATGTTCTTTCAAAAATCTTTTCACTGTGCCCAAGATGAAAGTGAAATTTGTCGGGCTTTGTTTCAAACTTTTATCATCATCAATAAAATGTTATTTTGTTTATTCCATATTATGTTTTTCTTTTTTGCTTCATTCTGAAAAATGGTAACATAAAAACCGAGAAAATAATAATCATCTTTTTACCTGCATAATGTTTGCACCTTTTCATACTCTAAAATCAAATAAATCATTGTGCATAATGATTATTAAACCCATTGAAAACAGCGATCTTATGCCCACTCCAAACTTTGAATTCCCTGTGTTTGAAGATGAGGAAGAAGATGTTGAAGAGATTCCTAATGAGAATTCTCGGTTGCTTGAGCACGAAGAGATGGTCATTCAGCCTCATGGAGAGTCGATAGAGATGATAAACTTGGGTTATGAAGATGATAAGAAAGAAGTAAAGATTGGGGCACTGCTTGGCCCTGATGTTAAGAAGAGGATGGTAAAGCTTCTTAGAGAGTATGTTGATGTGTTTTCTTGGTCTTATCAGGGCATGCCGGGTCTTGATACTAATATTGTGGAGCATAGATTACCGGTGAAGCCTGAATTTCCACCTGTGAAGCAAACGTTGAGAAGAACTCGTCCAGATATGGAAGTAATGATTAAAGAGGAGGTTCAAAATCAGATTGATGTAGGTTTTCTTGTTACATCTAATTATCCTTAATGGGTGGCCAATATTGTGCCTATTCCGAAGAAAGACGGAAAAGTACGAATGTGTGTTGATTATAAATATTTGAATAAAGTTAGTCCAATAGATGATTTTCCATTACCATACATTGATTTGTTGGTAGATAATATGACTAAGTTTAATATGTTCTCCTTTATGGGAAAATTTTCTAGTTATAATCAAATAAAGATGGAACCCAAGGACATGGAAATGATAACATTTATTACACCCTAGGGATCATTCTGCTACAGAGTGATGCCCTTTGGATTGAAGAATGCTAGTGTGATGTACCAAAGAGTTATGACTACTCTTTTCCATGACACGATGCACAAAGAAATTAAGGTATATGTTGATGATATAATCGCTAAGTCGAGGATTGAAGAAGATCGTGTAGAATATATGTTGAAGTTGTTTCAAAGGTTAAGGAAGTTGAAGATTCGTTTGAATCCGAACAAGTGCACTTTTGGTGTTTGTTTTGGAAAGCTGTTGGGTTTCATTGTCAGCCAAAGAGTCATTGAATTTGATCCATATAAAGTGAAAGCTATTCAGGAAATGCCTGCTCCAAAAACTGAAAAATCAAGTAAGAGGATTCTTGGGTCGTTTGAATTACATCTCGAGATTTATCTCTCACATGACTGCCACTTGTGCTCCGATCTTCAAGGTACTTCGAAAATATCAAGGTTGTGTTTGGACATATGATTTTCATAAAGCTTTCGATAGTATCAAAAAGTATCTGCTTGAACCTCCTATTTTGTCTCCTTCGGTGGAAGGTAGACTATTGAATATGTATTTGGTTGTGTTGGAAGATTCCATGGGTTGTGTGCTTGGTCAGTAAGATGAATCTGGAAGAAAAGAATATGCTATCTATTATTTGAGTAAGAAATTAACTGGTTGTGAGTCTCGGTACTCCATGCTAGAGAAAACTTGGTGTATTTTAGCTTGGGCTGCAAAACGTCTTTACCAGTATATGTTGAATCATTCAACTTGGTTGATATCCAAAATGGATCCAATCAAGTATATTTTTGAAAAGCTTGCTTTAACTACGAGGATTGCTCGTTGGCAAATGTTGTTGTCTGAATATGATATCGAGTACCGAGCTCAAAAAGCTGTAAAATGATGTATATTGGTTGACCATTTGGCACAACCAGCCAATTGATGATTACTAGTCCGTCAAGTTTGATTTCTCGGGTGAAGATGTGATGTATTTGAAAATGAAAGATTGTGATGAGCCTTTGATTGAGGAAGGGCCTGAGCCTGGATCTCGATGGGGTTTAGTTTTTGATGGAGCTGTAAATTCATGTGGAAAAGGAATTGGGGCAATGATTATCACTCCCCACGGTTCGCATATTCCTTTTGCCAGAAGATTAACTTTCCCCTGTACCAATAATGAAGTTGAGTATAAAGCTTGTATTATGGGTCTTGAAGAAGCTATTGATTTGAGGATCAAGAATCTTGATGTGTATGGAGATTCAACCTTGGTAATTAATCAGATCAAGGGTAAGTGGGTAACTCATCAACCTCACTTGATTCCGTATAAAGATTACGCTAAGGATATCGATTTTCTTCACTAAAGATGAGTTTCATTATGTGCCCCGTGATGAAAATCAGATGGCGGATGCTTTGGCAGCCATAGCTTCTATGATAAAAATGAACCAATGGAATGAAGTTCCTATGATTAGTGTGATCAGTCTTGAGAGACCAACTCATGTGTTTGTAGTTGAAGAGGTCCAAGATAACAAGCCTTGGTATTATGATATTAAATGTTTTCTCTAGATTTAGGAATACCCACTTGGGACATCGAGTAAAGATAAAAGGACTTTGAGGATATGGGCAGGCAAATTCTTTTTGAATGGGAATGTGCTTTACAAGAGGAATTTTAACATGGTTTTGCTCAAATGTGTGGATAGACATGAAGTAAACATGTTAATGAAAGAAATTCATGAAGGATCTTTTGGTACTCATGCCAATGGGCATGCAATGGCTAAGAAGATGTTGAGAGCAAGTTACTATTGGTTGACAATGGAATTTGATTATTACAAATATGTGAAGAAGTGTTATAAGTGCCAAGTTTACGCTGATAGGATTCATGTGCCACCAACTCATCTCAATGTTATTCCTTCCCTGTGACCTTTCTCTTTGTGGGGAATTGATATGATTGGCATGATTGAACCCAAGGCTTCGAATGAGCATCATTTTATTCTCGTGGTTATTGAATACTTCACTAAGTGGGTAGAAGCGGCATTGTATGCTAATGTGACCAAGCAAGTGGTGGTTCAATTTATCAAGAATCATATTATCTGCCGGTATGGCGTTCCAAATAGAATCATTATTGATAATGGTTCGAACTTGAATAATAAGACGATGAAAGAGATTTGTGAAGAATTCAAGATTCAACACTATAATTCTTCTCCTTATAGACTGAAGATGAATGGGCTCGTTAAAGCTGTGAATAAGAACATCAAGAAGATCATTTAGAAAATGGTTGTGACATATAAGGACTAGCATGAGATGCTCCCTTTTTCTTTGCATGGTTATCATACATTCGTTCGCATTTCAACAGGGACGACCCTTTTCTCGCTTGTATATGGTAGAGAAGCAGTGCTCCTCGTCGAGGTTGAGATCCCATCAATGAGAGTTCTTATGGAAGCAAGTTGACTGGGGTTGAATGGTGTCAAAGTAGATTTGATCTGTTGAATTTTATTGAGGAAAAGAGAATAACGGCTTTGTGCCATGGTTTGTTGTACTAGTAAAGAATGAAGAAAGCTTTTGACAAAAAGGCCAAACCTCATGTATTTAGAGAAGGCGACATCGTACTCAAAAAGATACAGTCTTTCATTACTGATTCTAGGGGCAAGTGGACTCCTAATTATGATGGATCATATGTTGTTAAGAAAGCCTTCTTTGGAGGTTCATTGATTCTTGCAACTATGGATGGGGAGGAGATTACTCGTCCTGTGAATGTTGATGTAATCAAGAAATCCTTCGCCTAAAATAATAAAAGAACAATTCACTAAGTTGAAAACCCGAAAGGGTGGCTTAGGAAAAAATGAGCATCTCGGTGGATTGAAAACCCAAAAGGACGGTCCAGGAAAAAATTAGAGACATAAATAGAAATAATCATCCTGGTAGATTGAAAAACCGCAAGGGAAATCTAGGAAAAAGTTAGGGATCTTGGCAAGTGACTGCGTCAAATCAGATTGGATCACTTGAAACAACCGAGGATTCTGGATTATGTTCCCCAGTAAGCTTGCCCATTAAAGATTTGTATTCGCTCATCTTTGACTGAAGTTCCAGGCATAATGTAGTTCAAAGTCGATAGGGAGAATAGTGATCATTGTATTTCAATGTATCCCTTTTCCATGTATTTACCATTTCTAAAACTTGTAATGATCCATGGAATCACGCCATTTGTGGACTACCACTCTATCAATGAAATTTGGGCTTTTATCTAATTGTTTGTAATTCTTTATATTGTTTCTGTTTACTAAATTTCATTTATTTTTTACGATAATTTTTTAAAAAAATTTAATAATTTGAACTTTTGAAGATTATTAAAACACTTTTCTCTTGATTTATGAATAAAGAAAGAATGTCAACAGTTATTCCAGGGACGACAAAGTCTTGAAGTGTATAACTTGCCTCTCCTAAAACAGGGTTTGATCTGACTGTTTCTCCAAACAGAGTCCCTGAGCAGTCATGGTATTTTGAAATATTATTGATATTGCTTCTCCAACAGTGAGTAAGAATGAAGAATGTTTGATGCATGAGAATCGCCAACTGGGTTTTGATCTTTTCCTCGGGAGGATTGTTATTGATTTGAGAAGCAATGTTTCACAGGAATTCTCATCCGAGTTCTAATTTTGTTCCTCGACTTAAGTTGGTTGTGTCCCCTAGCAGAAGTATTGATATGGTAGTCAATTGATAGGTTTTCTCTTACCTAGTGTTAGGTGTGGATTTAAAATCCCTTGTAACTTGATTTTTGGCTATGATGTTAACTTCTGGTATCGCCGCAAGGATCAGCAAGTCCAAAATTTTATTGGTGGATAGTCCTCATAGTTTTTCTCTCATATCCCCAGTAGATCTGCATGTGATTATGTTCCCTAGTAGACTCATATTTAATCCTCAGCAAGTTTTGCACCCTTTCCCCAGGAAGAGTCGGTGTGATATGTTGATTATCCCTCTCAGAGGATGATGTTTATTAAGAGACATGCTTGGAGTTTATTTCCCATCAAGAATATTCTTTATCCCTAGAAAGGATTAGGGAAATGTTTCCCTATCTCGGAAGTTTGTCACCTTTCCTCAACATTGTTGGTTTCCCTTTGCATAGTTGATGATTGATGTTTGTCATCCCAGTAGGTTTTGCTTTAGTTGCACCACTGATAGATCCTCATTTGTTCCCCGACAGGGTTACAATAGATATTTCTTGTCCTAATTAGAGTTTAAAGGGACATTCCCTCTTTTCCCCAAAGAGTGTGGAAGATTTTATGTTGTTGGTGTTTCCCTAACATTTTATCCCCTCATAGTGGAACTCTTGATGTTATCCCTTTTATGGATTATTGAAGACTTATTTGTGGATTCAATCCCCAACAGTATCTCCTCAGCATGAGTTGAGCCTTGTAGTATGATTGTATTCCTTTGATAGCTTTTGTTTATCCCCTGCAAGATTTTCATGTTGAATCTCCAGCATGATTCCCAGCATTGTTGCTTTGGGATTAGCCGAGTATCCAGTTGTTGCGGTGTTAATGTCACTTGTTGCTTGTCTTTATGTCTATTTTGTCAGCATATTTATATGCATATACATGCATCTATTGTATGCATAGCATCATATGTTTTCATTTTATGCATTCTTTGATACATATTATTTCCTGCTCTTTGGTGTTGATTTTCCCCACAAAGTGTGTATTGACTTCTCTCAAGTTTAGAGTGTCAACCATTAAGAAGAAAGTGTTTATCCTTTCTAATTCCCCACTGAGTTTACTCCTCATGGATGATTTTAATTCAGTTTTCTCATTAGTTTATTATATGGATGGAATTTTCCCCAGTTGAGATGTTTCCTCCTTGGGATGAGTCTTGTTTGACCGTTTTTCTCCAACTTGTTATTGGATTGAACTATAGTCCCCCTTGCGAGTCTATTACTTTAGAATTAAGCTATCACTTGCGTGGTAGTGGGTAATCTTTCCTCTTGAGTATATTACTTTGGAATTAAGATATCACTTGTGTGATAGTGGGTAATATTTCTCCTCTTTTTTTATTGATTACTTTGGATTTAAGTTATCACTTGCGTGGTAGTGGATAATCTTTCCTCTTGAGTATATTACTTTGGAATTAAGTTATCACTTGTGTGGTAGTGGGTAATATTTCTCCTCTTATTTGATTGATTACTTTGAAATTAAGTTATTAGTTGTGTGGTAGTGGATAATCTTTCCTTCTGAGTCTATTATCTACATATTTTCTATCCAGTGACATGTAGTAGATAATATTTCTCCCCTTTTAGTTGGTTACCTTTGTTTCTATTACTCAGTAATAGTTGGTATTCCTTCTTTTCAAGTTGTTTGCTTTGCTCCTACTCAATAACGGGTAGTTGAGTTTATTATCTGCATATTTTCTACCCAGTGATAGGTAGCATATAATATCATATATTTTGGTTCACCTACCTTTATTGGTAGTCGGTAATGTTTTTCCTCATATATTTTAGTTCGCCTATCATTGTTGGTAGTCGGTGATGTTGTTCCTCATATATTTTGGTTCGTCTACCCAGTGACTGGTAGCCGGTAATTTTATTCCTAATCTCTTTGACTTTTCATCTACCCAGTGACAGGTAGCAGGTTGTTTTGGTATCCTTTTTATCTTTATCTCTTCCCAGTGACTGGTAGTAGATAATTTGTTCTCGGAATAGTTTCTTTCCATTTTTATGGATTTTTGATTGTTTGATGTTTTCTCTAGTGAAGTTGTATCCTTCCTTGTTAAGACTCTTTACCGATTGTGTTTTGACTTACTTTCATACACAACCATTCTCCAAGTTGATTCGGGTATCCAATGATTTATTTTCCTGGTAAACTATCTTGTCGTTTGTTGTTTTTCCTCAGCGGGAGTTCCTTCTTGTTTCCCCAAGCTTTTGTTTGTCTCTTGTGGTTGTTGTTTCCCTTAGAGATCTTGGGTTGGCATATTATATCATATTCATATCATTGCATGGTCTCTTAGGGCCCAAAATTGGGTTTTCTATATTTAAGTCTCTCTCATTTTGTAGAAACAAAGATGTCAATCTTCATATCTCCAAATTGAAGAAACTTAAATAGGGGCAACTGTAACACCCTAATTTTTGCCCCTAAGTTTGTATTTTGCATTCGCATCATTTGCATACAAACAAGATCATACACCGGTTCTTTTATCCTTTTTTGTTGCTGGTTTATGTCTCACAGAGGATCAAAATTGCTTCTGTGTGGTTATATTTGTTTATGTTTACAAACATCTAATCAAAATCCAAAAATATTTTGGTTTCCATCTTTTACTAACTTTTTCAGGAAGAAAGCAAAAAATATCAGAACAGTTCCTTAGCTCGAACAATTTCATCTGAACAAAGTCAAAGTTGATCTGCAAACAAATTCAAATTCATCTAATCAAGGAATTCCCAAGTCATTATTGATTATTATTCAAGGAATTCCAAGGTTCATGTGTTTATTTCCATGCCTTCTTTGACAAGTAAGAGAATCGAGTCAAAACCACAACAGTGCAAAGAAAAGCAAATATTTTTAAAGTTTTGGACTGAGTAACTGGTTAATGCCCTGGTAGTAACCGATTATCAACGCATAAATTTGAAAATTTGGCAACAAATTCAAATTTTGACATTTTGGCACCAATTTCATTTTGATCACATGTGGAATATTCTAGACCATCTCCATTTAATTCTCATATACCATCTCAATTTAATTCGCATACATCATCAAAATTAATTTCCACCATACACCTTCATTAATCACCATTATTTTGCTAATTTCCTCCAAATTTAATTTCCGAGCCTAATCTCTATCTTCCAAACCTAGATCCAATCCACCAAATTTTCATACCTAAAATATTTAAATAGCACCCTCATTTTATTCATTTCATAAGCTTTTGATAGCCAAATTCACCTTGCTAAAATTTATTTGAAGCTTTAGAGAGCCAAAAAAATCTCTTGCAAAATATATCCCCAACTACCTAAATTCACCAAATCTCAATTTCTTATTTTGAAAATTATAAATAATTCACATTGAATTATTGATTAACTTTGAGATAAATCTTCATCCTTTTGATTTTTCTTCATTAATTTCAGTAGATCAAGCTTGTTTGTGGAGTAATTTGGATTTGTTCTAATCCTTGAAGTGGTAATTCATCTTACACCATTGTTACACATTCATCTTCATCATTCAACATGTATACCCTTGTTGATCTTTGTGTGTGATCCTTTGGATCTTGTGTTATATTTAGATTGTAGGTTTTTATTGTGTTCTTACTCTAAAATTCGTGCAAGTTCTGATCTATGATCATAAGGTGTTGAGAAAATGTTTTGAAAGAGGATCATGTTGAATTTTGCACTAATATTTTATTTTGCAGGCAGAGTAACCGATTAATGCATATGTGTTAACCGGTTACTCAGTGTTAATTTTAGAAAATTGGTTGTGTTTCTGTATTAAGTAACCGGTTAACACTTATGTGCTAACCGGTTACTTTTGAGTCAGAATGGTATTTTTGTTAATTTTTGGGGTTGTTTTGCTTCCTTTTGCTTCTTTTTCCCTTCTTCTTTTATTTTGACCTTGGAAAGAAATTTTTTAGGCTAATTCCACTTTAATCTCAATGGACCTTGGATATTTGATAAGAATAGATTATTGTTCGTTAATTCAAATTTATCTCCAAAATAATTCTTAAATTCATAAGAGGTGCTTTGGATTAGTGATACATTTTTTAAACTTGAATCTATCAATTAAAGGTGATTGCTATTAAAGTTGGAAGGACCTCTAAATTGTGATTTAATTCGGTTTTCTCCATCCCTCTCCCTTTGATTTATCTTTTTCTTTTGATCGATGAAAGTCTCATGGATCATGAAATCTCTTATTGGATTTTGATTGAGACGATATCGTTACCATTTTTCTTTTCGTGTGGCATGTTTTCGGAGGAAGATCTATTATATTCTTCCTCTAACATGTATTAGCACAAATAATAGTTACCTTAATTGGTATTGACCGGCCTCATTGTAGGGTAACTTCTATATAAGTTACTTGGCAATTTCTTAACATAGCGCTACATTGGTCCCTCTCAATCCTAATCGACATTTGTACTTTTGTGGTCCAAACCTTGATCGGTTGCATAAGCCCAAGCATGGTTGGTATTTGTATTAAGTTTATAATTCCTAAGCTTATTGTTGTAAAGGCTTTGATTTTATCAATCTTATTACAAGCTTTGTTAATTAATGACTTGAATGCATATATCAACCATATAGTGCAAAATACGAGATGGAATTCGATTATCGCCTTGAGATTTTAGCCTTGTTACTTTTGTGGTTGATTAAGTTCACTGCATTCTTGTATATTATTATATTGATTTTATTTTACCTCTTTCTCCTTATCCTTTTTATTTTAATCTCTTGCTCCATTCTCTCTTTATTTTTATTATGCTTTATATCATTCATTATCATGTTTATTTTTATGTCATTTTATCTTTGTGTTTTTCTCTTTGTCCTTTGGACACCAAAAACATTAATAAAGGCTTAAACCTCTAAATAAAACTTGTGATCTTAATCTCATACTATGCTTACTATCTTTAGCATTGGAATTGGAGTTTTGGACTTAGATTCTAAGACACTTTCCCTTTGCTTTAACCATCACGGAGTTGATACTTTAGCCTTTATTTAGCCACATTCTAGCTCGTGCTTATAAGGATGGAACTCTTTTGCTTATGCTTGAAAGTATCATCAAGTTGGTTAGATATTTTCTCCTTTATCTTTTTTCTTTTATTTTTAGGATAGCCTCTTCATCTCCTCCCTTTCTTTAATTTTCAAAACCTTCTCTTTTTTTCAAAGGATTCTTGTTTTAAATCATTCACTACTTTAATAATTCAAACCATGACTTTTATCAAGTGACTTTTTACTCCTTCTTTTATTTTAATAAATGGCAATGAACTTAATCATTTTGACTTCAATTCAAAAATAAAAAGAATAAAACTCACTCAAGTTGTTATGTGCCTTTGTGCACTCTTTTTTGTTTTCTTTACAAGTTTAGAATATGAGTCATTTTTTTAGTCGGGTGCAAGTCTCTCAATCTCCATGGTTTTAGTTTGATGTAATTGAGTCTCTTTCCATTTCTGAGGGTTTAGTGGCATTCTCGTCTATTTTATCCGAGTTAGCATCCTATCCATAATGATGTATGAGTCCATGCACTCATTCTCATGGTAGATTTGAGAGGCTATCTACTTGAAAATTACAAATTTTCTTTACTTATTAAAATCAATCAAAACCAACCAATTTTCACTATTTTTCCACGAACTACGGGATTTTGATCTTACATTGAACATTGTGGGTACATAGGCATGAGGTGGTAAGCCACTCTTAACACAAAAACATTAAAAATTAAATCTTTTCTCATATCCCCACTCTCATTTACCAAACCATTTTCAAACCAAAAAGCGTAAATATTTCAAAGGGCTTTCGTGGAGCACCATGGACATTTTTGGATTTATTCGCTCTTTTTTATCTTTTCCTTTTGGAATAAAATAAAAGTGCGGTGGCGACTCTGTTTTCCTGGAGTTAAGTTAATCAATAGCTTATACTCACAATTTTTACTGCTACAAATACCTGTAAAAATAAATGGAAAACAATTAAACTCAACGTATTTACACGATAACGCAAATATATACACTATAATATAAAGTAAACGTATTTACAAACAAAGCGGGGTTTATTCGAAAGATTTTAACAAAAAGTATTGATAAGTGCAACAAAACTTATATACAAAAATAGCTATAATTTGCACTTATCAGTCTCTAGCCTAACTAGGTCAGACTTTGGCCGAGGAAGGTTCATTAGTCCCTTTTCGGGCAGTGCGCGCTTCCATCATTAGTTTTTCAACTCAGCTATAGACAAATCCGTTATTTTATCTGCAAGTACAAACACAAACACCATAATCATATATAAAAGAAAATAAGTAGGTATACTTAGAATAGAAATTAAAATTACCCAAATAGATAAGAAGTAGTTCATTGCTTAAAGGAAATAGTTCTTGGACTCTCATCATACTGAAGGAGTCGAGTATAGCTAGGGCTTGAGTTTCCAAATCACTAAGTTTTTCATAAGCAAAACCAATGATGATAGTGGATATTTTGTCCAATAATGAGGCAAATATGGATGACCATCTAAAGAGTACAATACTTGTGGACATCTCGGCCCACACTTTACTCGCAGTAACCGATTTTTAAATCCCTTGTAGTTTGGTGGTATACGCTTGCAATAAGCTTCTGTCCAGAATAACACTGATATAGACCCAATTGCATTTGTCTACTCCTTTTAATTCGAAGAAAGAAAAGAACATACCTAAGGTGGGAGTTGAAGGTGTGAGAAAAACACAAGAAATGGGAGATTGAATTAAGGTTTTCACTATTTGCTACTTTTCGCACTTTGATGAGTTGCATCAAATTATGCTATGAATGCGTTGTGGAAGAATAAATGAATGTAAAGCATAAAGCAAGAGTAAATAATACATGATATATCCTAGTTCACTTGAGAACTTCTCAAGCTAATCCAGTTCACCCGCCAAAGTGCTTTCGCCTTAAACAATGACTTAATCCACTATAACAAAATCATTATGATTACAATTGCACAGTAGCATTGTGACTCACTCAATGAACCGTTCAGGGATCTAACCGGATATAACGTTCATTGACCCAACAGAACCTCTGACATGATTTTTGCGCGTCCTACAATCGTGACTAACTGCAGATAACCTCTATGACTTCCTGCGTAACAACTTGTCATTACTAACTGCATAAAACATCTGCGACTTCTACAATGAACCGTTTCAGTGATCCAACTGGATATAACATTCACTTACCAAGAACCTCTTCCTAGATTTCATCTCAACTTACAGATGGACCATTCAGAGATCCATTCTAGATATAACATCCACTAAGGAGTCTCAACTCACAGCTGGACCGTTCAGGGATACATTCTGGATATAACGTCCAATTGAGGAGTTGCAATTCATTAAGTAGAATTGACATACCGAAGCTAACTGAGGTGCTTCTTTGTAAGCATATACTCCTCTATTTAAGTACAAAGTAACTCTTCAAAGTTATAGTAAGATGAGCAATAGCTCCTTGCAAACTACATGATTCTAAGATGTTCATAATATTACAATTCAAATTGCATCTTCAGAATTTTTCATCTTCATTGGTAAGCAAGCTACGAACAACAACTCCTTGCTTTTGATCTTCAATGAGCTATGAGATGATGTAGTTGGTGTTGATTGATGACTTGTTGATTTCTTCTTCTTCAACTTCAGTTCATCAATGTTTGGTCAGTGTTGTTGTAGATGATGATCTTGATGTAGTAACACGAACTTAAACTCTTAGATGTTGAGCTGTTGTTTTATAATATGATCATGGTTGAGCAACAAATGAGATATCAACACTTTGAATGTTGTGTTTGTGGTTTTGGATAATGTATTTTTTTCTAACAACCTCTATTTTTTTTTCCAGATACTCACACATAAGGGTTGGGTTCGATAGAACCAACAACAGTTGAGATCTTATCACAACCATCAACGATTGGGTTGCCCAGTACCAACAACCAACCACATCATAATGCATGTGATGCTTTCCTTTTATAGCCAAATATAAAAGAGTTGTTACAGCCAAATTCGGCTAGTGAGGAATCTGTTACACAAGGAGTTAAATAGTACAGCCACATATTATCCTTTTCTATAATTCAAAGATAGTGGAGAGATAGTAGGATAAAGCATTATCGTAATATGTACTATCCTTTCCAACGGTAACATTGTCATCTGAACTTCAGAGGGTTCTGATTATAATCAATGAATGAAGCATGAGCTAGACACGATGATACTTGGGTTTTCAGAGAACCTAAGTCTCTAGTCTTTAGAACTTGTTCACATAGAAATACGTTATTCAGGACTTCAACACTTGGCTTGAAACCCATGATCTTTAGAACTTCGAGTCTTAGAGTCTTCAGAACTTTGTTCACATAGAACATTGTCTTTAGAGTCTTCAGTACTTGGTTCTTCAGAACTAGTCTTCAAAACTTTAAGTCTTAGAGTCTTCAGAACTTTTTCACATAAAACATTGTCTTTAGAGTCTTCAACACTTAGTTATTCAGAATCTTAATCTTCAGAACTCGTAAGTCTTCAAAATCTTTCAGGCACTTGGTCTTCAGATGTTAGGTCTTCATAACTTCAAGTCATCATAGTCTTCATAACATAGTTCTTCAGAAGATTAATTTCAGAAGCTTCACTTTGCTATCTGATCAGAACCACGTTCAGAACAACATCCACAAGAGTGTTGCCAATGCAACATCCGTATCCTTGGATCTTTTTTATTGTGTACGGATTTTGAAGCACACTTGCTTCTTCAACATGCTTGCGACTAATGTTACACATAGTAACTTCGTATACTAGAATTTGCATACTCATTCATAATGTTTGTATGATTTTAATATATATAATATTCATGATCTGCACTATAACAAACATCATAACATAAAATGACTCTTTCATAAAGACAACATTATTATCATTAAAGCATAAAGATGGAATGCAGAGACAACTCTTTTTCTTACAATCTCCCCCTTTTTGATGATGAAAAAACCATGTATTTTGATATAACATTTTATACAGGATATCACCAAATGTAACAAGGTAATAACCGGGTAATCACCAGTGAGAACATATTCAGAGTTTCCGAGCAACAACTCCCCCTGGATGTGTTATCCCAAAAAAATTATTAATGCTTGTTCAGAGTCTCCCCCTAATCCCAAGACTCACAAAATACAAATTTTGAGTTGTTCAGAACATAAGATAGCGAAGGATTACTTCCCTATACTCATCAGAGTCTTACTAAAACACATGCCTTCATATCAGAACCTTGTTACTAGTTCTTCATATGCAATATCACTACTTGGTCTATCAGAACTTCATCATAATTCTTCAAGTACACAATATTATACTTCTAGAGTATCAGAGTTTGTCTTGACAGAACTTCTCTCTTGGATCTTCATATCCAGATATTCAGACAGTTTTGAGACTTTTGATTAGCTCGTTGTTCTGAAAAGCATCCTTAAATGTAGACTTTGTCTTGACCACTTTCAGGAAAACTTCTACTTCAAATTCTTATGTTATGAATATCATATTCTTAGACATTTTACATCTTCTGAACATTATGATACCAAAATAACGATAACTTTGACTTTCAGAAAGCTCATAACTTCTGTACAGTATTGGGTCTATCTGATTCAGAACATGTGTTCACGAAGTGTACAACTTCGATTATATGAACAAACGGTTCTTAAGAACTTAAACAGAGTTCTTACAAATAACATGTTCTAAGAATTCCTAGTGAACTTGTTAAGTTCCTTGGATAAACATCAAACATCAAACGTTAGTGATAAACAGTATATATCATTTGATTGGTTTGATTTTGCATTCTTAAGGTTATATCAAAATCATATTTTCATTTCTCCCCCTTTTTGACATCATCAAAAAGTTAGATCATGTTAGCACTTTAAGCTTGTTAATATGATAATGATTCTGATTTAATGCACATGTATATTGATAAGTTATATTATGCAAGATTTGAGATTCTCAGATCTGAGCTATGCATGATGATTTAACAATATCAGATTAAGCATTCTCAAGATAATAAGCATTTCATGACTGAAAAGAAATTTATTGATTGAAGAACAGAGTACATCAGACGACAACAGACACAATTGACAAATAGTGACAGAAATGAAGGGACAACAAACAAAGATAGACTTGATAAGACAAGATGATCCAGATCCTCTATATGTTAAAGAATCCACAAGTGATCTTCAACAATCAGTTTTTAGGATAGTTTTTCAGGTCCTTTTCCTTCTAGCATCGTCTTGACCATATCCATGATTCCATCTCTGAAGAAGACTTCAGACAACACTCTAGCATAAATAATGTAGGACTTATGGAGAGACCTAGATTCCATGATGGACTTCTAGAGGAAATGGAAGATGGATTTGGGTAGATTCACCTTGTTGTCACTCATCAACGGATAGATGAACGCTTGATCATTATATCTCAGAATATCCATATTTTCTCCTCTAGGAAAAAAATTGGACAGCACAAGCTTGTACCAACCTTTGGGCACAGGTAGGAGATTCTCTTGGTTGATGGGTTGATATCCTGAAGATACATCATGAAGAGAAATAAATTTCTTTGACATAATGAACCTAGATTTGATATAATCAACCATGATTCCTCGGTCCTCACATCCAGTAGCGACAACAATGGATAAGATAGTTATCTGAATAGGAATTCTTAAAATATAGGACCTGATGGTATTCAGGATGTTGAAATATATGTTCCAGTCTTGAGAGAGAGTACATTGATGAAACTGTTGTACATAGAACTTTCAACAGGTAAATCCTCAACTTGTTGTTCAAGGATAAGTTCAAAAAGATCTTCGTTTCCATGAAAGGTTTGAGGCATGATGACTCAAATTTGAAATAGATTAGATGTGTTTGGAAGGGGATAAATAAGAATGAGGAACACATCATTAACAAGTATTGCTTATATACACCCAAGGAGGTGATAAATGACATAGAAGACTGAGAGACATATCTAGATCGAGGTCACATCAAAAGACAAGAATTTCAATAGAATGGAATGGAGTGTTGTGATACTTGAGGATTTGAACGTACTAAAAAATTAAAAAAAAATAGACTCTCGAGTAAATGAGCATTTACGATAAGCAAAACAAAGTCTAACTCAAGAAAATGATTATGTACAAAATTGTTTGATCTCTTAGAAATGCCAATATCTTGCATACGTCATTCATTATTCGTACAAATATTTTCTACTAATTCTCATGAAAATTTATGTTCTCCATGTGATCTCTTATGATCATATGAGATTCACAATAATGACTGATGTCACAACCTATGTGAGTACAGTCTAGAGAATCAATCCAAAAAATTGTCTCTATGGAGAGAGAATGATTCTAATTATGAAATTTTCATTGACTAGAAAATTCATAATTATACTAGCACTAACATCTATTATAATTTTGATTAGTATATATCCTATCATGTAGAAGAATTCTAACAGATAGTCAAATAGGATAAAAGAATCATACCTTGATGTTTTAAGGATCTTCATGATGACTCTTTATCTGAGTGCTTTCCATTCTGATTCTGATTCTGACTTCTGACTTGATTTTCTTCTTTGTAGAGCTTTTGATAAGCTTTTCTTCATCCAGGTTCTGAAGGTTGTTCTTCTTCTGAATGTTGACTCCGAGCTTGATGATCAGAATTAGTCTTCATATTAGAACATATCTTAGAACTTTTGAAGGTTTTTCTTGCAACGTCCTTAACATCAGAACATTCATCTTCTTATCAAGAACTTCTTGACAAGATAATGAATATCAGAGGGTCAATAATTCCATTAGCTTGAACATAAACTTCTGATAGGTTATGTGCTAGGGAGAATTAATTGAAATCTCCTGATATTTTGATTCTGCTTCCTTGAACAAATGTGAATCTTTGTCAGATACAAGTATCAACAAACTTAGATAAGTTTGAGTCACAATCTTGTTCTTGCAATACTAATCTAACTTGATCAGAGTTAGTTCGACAAAGATTGACAACATATTTGCTTTTGAAAAGAATATCTACTGATTTCTTTAAGGTGAATAATATCAGTGATTTAAATTCTTTCAACTCGGAACAGATGACTTTTGTCCCAGCATCTCTGATTCCAGAATCTATTCATCGTGAAGTTATGAGTAGAATGTTAGATAACATCCTGAACAATTTTAGTTTGTTCAATTGATATAGAGACTCAATTTAACGGAACTTTAACTATCATATTTACTTCCATCAAGTTCTCAGAATACTCCATTAATGAAGCTCTCTAGGAACCGCTAAGCTTTCTTCTTTTGAATACACATAGTATTACTTAGAAACTTAACAAATGACACATCATTCAATCTACATTGAATCTTCTAACTGTTGAATCAGTAAGGTCTTGGACATTCTAAAAATGTCATTTTCAGAGTTTGACATCCTCTGTTTATGATTTCTGACTTCTTCTGCAGACTTCAGCATGAAGTTCTTATGAATCGAAATCATAATTTAACAATCATCCTTTTCACTTCAGAAAAACTTCCAATGAGATTAATATGAGAAAGTCAAGGGTGGGCTAATTTGTTTCATGAAAACATCCCATACTCATTTAGAAATAATCTTCAGCAAACAAGATTTCTTCTTTTCTAATGATTTGATTCTTGAGCAAAATACATTGATCAACCAATCGTATTTAAGATAAACATCCAATAGATATATAACCTTATCTGAATAATTTATCTTGGTAGTTGTTTCCGCCAACTCAATGACTTGCTCAATGTAATCCATTTGGCTACAATTCAATATCCTCTCAATATCATCAACGGATATGCGACTGAATTTGTAAGTGGATTAACTTTCACCTCAGGTGTTTTCAACACACAACAATGGATGTTTATCTAACACTGTTAAGAGTTTGATATCTATCAAAACCAGAACCGGAGCTCTGATACCAATTCAGGTGTGATAAAAACATAGGAAAGGGGGTTAAATTGAGTTTTTCACTATTAACTACTTTTCGCACTTTGATGAGTTGCGTCAAGTTATGTTATGAATGCATTGCGGAAGCATAAAAGAATGTAAAGCATAAAGCAAGAGTAAACAACAAACGATATATCCTGGTTCACTTGAGAACTTCTCAAGCTAATCCAGTCCACCCGCCAAGGTGCTTTCTCCTTAAATAAAGACTTAATCCACTATAACCAAATCATTATGATTACAATTGCACAGCAGCACTGTGACTCACTCAATGAACAGTTCAGGGATCCAACAGGATATAACGTTCAGTAACCCAACATAATCTTTTCCAGGATTTCCTGCACGGCTTACAACCATGACAAACTACATAGAACCTTTATGACTTCCTGCGCGGCAACCTATCGTGACTAACTGCACAAAACATCTACGACTTCCATAATGAACCGTTCAAGGATCCAATTGGATATAACATTCACTCACCAAGAAGAACCTCTTCCTGGATTTCATCTTAACTCACAGTTGGATTGTTCAGGGATCCATTCTGGATATAGCGTCCACTAAGGAGTCTCAACTCACAGTTGAACCGTTCAGGGATCCATTCAGATATAACATCCACTTGATGAGCTTCAATTCACTAAGTAGAATTGATATACTGGAGCTAACTGAGGTGCTTATTTGAAAGCATATACTCATTTGTTTAAGTACAAAGTAACACTTTAGAGTTACATCAATATGAGCAATATCTCCTTGCAAACTACATGATTCTAAGATGTTCATAATATTACAATTCAAATTGCATCTTCAGAATTCTTCATCTTCATTGGTGAAAAAACTACGAGCAACAACTCCTTGCTTATGATCTTCAATGTGCTCAAAGATGATATAGTTGGTGTTGATTGATGACTTGTTGATTTATTCTTCTTCAACTTCATTTTATCAATGTCTGGTCGTTGTTGTTGTAGATGATGATCTTGATGTAGCAACACAAACTTAGACTCCCAGATGTTTAGTTGTTGTTTTATGATATGATCATGGTTGAACAATAACTGAGATATCAACACTTTAATTGTCGTGTTTGTGGTTTTGGATAAATTATTATTTTTGTTCCAACAACCTCGCTATTTTTCTTCAGAGATTCACACACAACGGTTGGGTTCGATAGAACCAATAACATTTAAGATCCTATCACGACCGTCAATGATTGGGTTTCCTAGTACCAACAACCAACTACATCACAATACATGTGATGCTTTCCTTTTATATCCAAATACAAAAGATTCTTTATAACCCAATTCGGATACTAAGAAATCTATTACACAAAGAAAGTGGAAAGGTAGTGGGATAAAGCATTATCGTACTGTTTACTATTATTGCCAACAGTGACATTGTCATTTGAACTTCAGAGGCTTCTGATTATAAATCAATGAATAAAGCATGAGCTAGAGACGATGAAACTTGGGTTTTCAGAGAACCTAAGTCTTTAGTCTTCAGAACTTGTTCACATAGAACTGCGTTCTTCATGACTTCAGCACTTGGCTTGAAACCCATGATCTTCAGAACTTAAAGTCTTAGAGTCTTCAAAACTTTGTTTACATTGAACATTGTCTTTAGTGTCTTCAACACTTGGTTCTTCAGAAGCAGTCTTCAGAACTTTAAGTCTTAAAGTCTTCAGAACTTTGTTTATATAGAACATTGTCTTCAGAGTCTTCAACACTTAGTTCTTCAGAATCCTAATCTTCAGAACTCGTATGTTTTTTAGAATATTTCAGGCACTTGGTCTTCAGACATTAATTCTTCAGAACTTCAAGTCATTAGAGTCTTCAAAACTTAGTTCTTCAGAAGATTAATTTCATATGCTTCACTTTGCTATCTGATCAGAACCACGTTCAGAACAGAATGGACAGGAGCATTGCCATCGCAACATCCGCATCCTTGGATCTTTCTGATTGTGTTCAGATTCAGAAGCACACTTACTTCTTCAGCATGCTTGCGACTAATGTTACATATAGTAACTTCACATATTAGCATTTGCATACTCATTCATAATGTTTTTTTGATCTTAATATATATAATATTCATGAACTGCACTTTAACAAACATCAGAACATAAAATGGTTCCTTAATAAATACTCCATTATTATTATCAAAACTTAGAGATGGAATGCAGAGACAACTCTTGTTCTTATAGGAGTAATTTTCAGTACCTTACATACCATTTCAAAATCTTTTATAAAGCCTAATTCTTGGGACGAAGTTGGGAGGGAGCAATGTTCACAATCTTCAACACATCCACCTCAAAATCAGAAAAGGGTATACGGATGTTGAAATCTTCCAAAACATCAGCATAGAAAAAGAAGAGTTCGTCTGAGGAACTCTTAATATGGAGAACACATACTCGTTCTCCAGTATTTTATGGTTCCAGGAGGACGTCATCCTCGGACCCAATTGAAGATATCTTTCTTAATAATCAAATCTTAGCAATCTCCATATCATCAATAGAACTATTTTTATAACTCATAACCTCGAGATCAAAAGGGCGACCATCTCCATTATGATTTCTACAGAACCTGGGGAGGAAGAGCTAGAGTAAGAATCGCTTTCAAGAGTGAGGTTATCACCATAAATTTCATTCATGACTCGTTCATACTCTTCTTCTCCTAGGGTATTCTTAAGTTCATGCATGCATTTATCCATAAACTTTTTTCTCTCTTCAGCGTCTTTTGGGCTTAATAATGTTTCCATCACCATCACACTCTCCTATAGATACTATATTCTAGAAAGAAAATCGGAATAGAAAAGAAAAATGATAAGGGAAAGAAATACTTGAGAGGGAAGAACAATTGAAGACGAAAGAGTATGTTGATGAAGAGCGTTACAAATACTAAAGTAAAGAGAAAGAGGGAAGTGAAAAGGTTTAAATAAGAGGTTCAATATTCAAGAAGATTAGATAGAATAGTCGCTAGTGGAAAGTTAAAATCATCATTACATTGGGAAAGAGAAATAACCAAAAGGTTGTGGCTCCTCATTTTTTGCGACGTAGGTAAAACTGACATGTAACCTGACTTTATCTTTAATATAACTGAGCCTATTAATGACCGAACAATTCATCCTTAAGGAAGAACTTGTATTCGGGGGGCTTATGTACATCCCAGAATATTTTTAAGTGTCAGGTTATATAGTCGGCAGGGTTAAGCAAGGTAAGGATATAAAATTATCATGAAGACATGGATATCGAGTGTAACTCATAGTCGGGAAATAACTTAACCCACCAAGGGGACAAACATGCCATAAGGCCGAGCACAAACTCGTCTCATCGGGACATCCATATTTACCTCATTACTAGCTCATCATATCCTTACCCGACCATAGCTGAGACTGACCAGACTATGCCTAATACCTATGACTGGTAGATATTCGGTGAAGTTCAAGGGTTGTAAACGGCTGACAGCTAATCATTGCAGACGTTATGAATAGTTAAAGAAGTGCATTCATGGTGAATAAACAACGATTATGAAGATTAGAAACCCATGAATACAAAGAGTTGCTTCATTTAAGAGGCATTTAAAGACATTGAGAGATGATTATATAAAGGGGCTCCCACCATAGGGATAAGCAAGACACCCATCTTGGGTAAATACGCATCTTCAGTGTGTCGCTCCCGGGATTTTCATCCTAGTACAAACGCGAAAGTGGCGCAGAAAAGGTAGAGTCGCCAGCCAGGTATTTTTATCCTGAATGAATGGGAAAGGTAATGCTACACAAACCTGAGGAAGAAGGAAAGGACAAGGTCCTACGAACCAAAGATCTGGGTTCGAGAGTCGGTTACGACCTGGGAAGGTATTAGCACCCCAGACCGTCTGCCGTACCCGACAGGATCCACGCTTGCTTGTTTGTTTCAAAGGGTGAGAATAAAACTATTGCTAAACAAATGAACTGTTAACTGGAATGTAAATGAGAAAAGGTAACTGGAAAAGAGATCGAAAAGAAAGAATGGGGAAAATGTAGGGAAAATAAAAAATGTGCTCGAACGGGCCCTATCCCGCTGCCTACGTACCTCATCAAGATAATGAGGATCAGAGTCGACGTAGTTTTCCTAACCAGGCGGGAACTTTGTTTGTGTTTTTTATAGCTGGAATTGCGTATGTCTATGCTCAGGTGTTGCAGGCTCGTCTGGTACGAGTGCGTTTACCGTCTTGCATGCGAGACAAGTCGTCGCAAGTTCGCGTTGAGAATGAATGAGATGAGAAAATAAGTTCCCGCAGGAAAGTCGCTTATTGTTTGTTGTTTGGTTTTTAAGAGTTTTGTATGAACTTGGCACAAGGAAGTGAATTCGAACTCTTTTCCATGGAATGTGTACTACTACTACATTCCAAGATGTAATAATAGAACAAGCACACCAAGTAAGGAGAATTTATCCAAAACTTGTTTCCAAGGATTAGGGTCTAAGTTCACTAGCTTGTTGAACTTATTACATGTTTTTGTAGCTCTTATGAAGAAGTATCTTTTAGATTTTTCTTTGTGAAATAACCTCCTGATAAGACTTGTACATCATTCTAGACAAGCTCATACTATTCCAAGATGGAATGAATATGAGTGCCCCATGGAATAAGGTTATACACAAGAGACTATTTCAATCCTTTATTAAATGTCTTTTGAATTTTTGTTTGAAGATGAGAAGAGAAAGACTCAAATGGCAAAAGGTCAAAGCTAATGGGGGACTAAGACACAACCCTAAGTTATTCATTAAAATGGTGGTCCTAATAGTTCATGAGGTATTCTAATCCTAAAGAGCAAAAGGAAAAGAAAGAAGAAAAAGGATGCAACTTACTTCCTAAGGAAGATAAGTTGGTCCTAGCAAAGGGGAATCCTACCAATCACAAATATGGAAGTAAAAGGAAATTAAATGCAAATTAAATGCATAAAAAATAAAAAGTGTAAGTTGTAGGGAACTTACCTCAACCTCCCTACAAAACAAAGGTTAGTGTTGCATATTATTAAAAATAATAAAGCAAACAAAGTACTAATTAAACCCTAAAGCCTAGGACCTAAACTAAACGCCAATGCAAAATTTAGCAACTTTTTACAGCTCCTAAATGCACAAACAGCTAGGAAAACAATGCTCAACACAAACAGCCTACTGCAACAAACACACAACATGTAAAAATAGGTGTAAAAAGTCACAAACAACATGAACAACATAGCAAACATCATACATTTTACAGCTACTATACCAAAAACAGTTGCGAAAACATGAGGCAGATTTGATTATTTCCATTTTTTATGCACAAATGAATGGAATATAATGCAAATACAACACAAAATACAATGAACAAACATCATGAGATATCTCTACACATGATTATGTATTTATTAACATGCGCACATGGATTTGATTCACTTCTTTAAAGCAAAATGACAAAATGACATGCATACTTTTCAAGTTTGGCACAAATGATTATTTAAGCATAAAGAGTGAACATGCATCATTTCTAGCATCATCAATTGAACATGCATTGATACTAAAATCAGAATTGAAGCATTTTAGCATGGTGATTAATCAGGTGAATGAAGCAAGCATGTGAATTTGTGAAGCATTTGATCATAATCACAAAAAGTGTATTTTCAACAAGTTGGCTTTTATTGCGAACAAATAAAGAAGCAAACATGTAATAGCATGCATCTTAACCTGAAGCGGATCAACAACAACTAAACACGACATGTGAACAAGAAATCAATATCAAGTGCGAACATGAGAATTTGGAATCTTTGAACGATATGCAACATTTTGATTACGCGCTCAAGCATCCGAAACATGTATCGATCACAAAGGTGAAGCAAAACAAAACTTGAAACAATTATTAGCATGCTAACAAAGAAGTTCAAACATGATAACAACCTTCACAATTCAATTTGAGCATCAATTTACAATTAAGCACAAAAATCGGAAATGAACGAAACGCGCGTCAAAAGTTGTCAAAACTATGGACACCTACTCCTAAACAGCTCCTAAAAACTCTCTAAAATCATATACTAAAGATCCATGATGATTGGAGGGGGAATGGATATCAAAAATGCAAGAAAAAGCAAGAATTTTCCATTATGGTTCAGTGGTAACCGGTTACTACCTATGAGGTAACTGGTTACCAGTTCAAGAATTGGACCTTTTATAGCAAAATTAACACAGGTAACCGGTTACTACCTATGTGCTAACCGGTTACTCTGCAACCAGAATCAAAAATTCTGCATTTTCTTGGAAAATTCAGCATCAACTTATCCAAATAATCTCTGACCTAATGTCTATCAATTAAGTACGAAAACTACACCTAAATGCAACTATTTAACACCAATTAAAGTCACAAACACATCAAGATTCTAAAGCCTAAAGATCCAAAAAATTAAAGCTTAAAAAATTAAGAACGCGCGTCGAGATGAAGAGAGATAATTTAAAACGAGAAGTGATTGTGAGATTCACCAACCTACAAAGCCGAGATTCGCTTTGGTAATTGTTGCAATGTTGAAACGATACACGATAGGAGAGAAAACCGTAGATTGGAGGCTTCGGTCCGTGAATGTGCAAAATAAATGCGGTTGATGTAAAACCTTCAAAAATCACTTCCGTAAGGTGAAAAAAAAGCTCCAAAACTATTGCAACTTCTTCGATAATCCGTGAAAATGATGCAAATGGTAGTGGCTTAGCTTCCGATTCTTCAAGTTTCAATGTGAAACTTGAAGAATCTTGATGATGATGAAGCTTTGGTGTGGGTTTTGGAAATGGAGAAGAATGAGAGAATTGAGAGAAATTGAGAAGGTTGAAGATGAAAAAATGGTGAAAAATGAAGTGTTGTTGTGAGGTTTGGAGTGAAAATGGTTTATATATGTGTTAGGTTTGGAGTGAGGCTTGGGTTAAGGGCTAGGCTTGAGGCATTAGGTTTGGGATTAGGTTAGGAGTTAGTTAGAGCCTCTAGAATGTTCCTTGGAATATTCCATAGGAAGATGGTAGAAAGTTCTAGAAAAGGGTGGAATGCAAGGTAAAGTGGAAAAGTGGAAAAGTGGAGAAGAATCAACTGAAATTTTGAAATTTTGAAAATTTGGGCGAAGTAACCGGTTACTACCTATGAGGTAACCGGTTACCAGTGCAAATTCTGGCCTTTTTCCCTTCAAACTTCAACAGGTAACTCGTTACTACCTCTGAGGTAACTCGTTACTTCAAATTTCAACAAGTAACCTGTTACTACCTGTGAGGTAACCCGTTACTTCAACCAAAATTTGAATTTTCTTCTTTTTGGTGGGAAACCCTGGATATCCTGCCTCGGTCTTATTTTCTGAGATTATTTTCCTTCTGAGGCCTGGTAGATGCCAAATAACCCCTGATCACATGCCTCATGCGTATGCAAATGCTGATGATTTATTTTATTATTATCATTATTTTTTTGAATGCAATGCGATATGGACGGATATGCTCAATGACATGGAAAATGAGAGAGCAAATTTTGAGGTATTACACAGTGTATACACCCAAATCCCCACATAAAATCAGAAATCAACCTTTTGCGACTCTCCTTGTTCCTATAAGGAAGTCACTTGTTTTAGTGTTTTTAGCAAGAACATATACAATAACTCGATTAAAAAATTTAAAATTTTGTACAAAACGTGTAAGTAAAACATGCAAAGTTAGAAACTGAGTAAAATCTATAGGAGAACCATCCATCTTAGGCGCATATAAGAGAGCATCCTTAAATAACTATCGGAGTTTTTGGGGTAAGGGAAATATCTGGTATACATGATTTTTGAAATTTTTGATAAAACATAACATTTTGAAATTTTCAAAAAATATGAATAAATCTCAAATTAAAATTTTTAAAATCCGATAAAAAAAGAATTTTTTTTTCTTTTAGATCATTAAAAAATTTATTGGATTTTTTTATAACACTACAATATTTTTTTAGTTTTACTAATTTTTTTAAGAGGGAATTTTTCTAAACGGGAACTTTTAAAAGAAATAAATGATAACAAAAGTACTTTTGACATTATTAAAATAGCAGCGATGCTATCTTGATAACATATTTTACATCAATATTTATATTGTATATATTGTTTCTAGTATTTATACAGTGAACAATATTTTTTTTAAATAAAAAATATATATTTATGAACAATGTTATGAATAGTTCCCGAGAACAATGCCCATGAATAGAGATTTTTAGTAGTGAAATAAAATTTGTTAATGAAATGTAAAAAGTTGGTTAATGAAGTTGATTAATGATTGTCTAGATATTAAAAATAATTTAGTAGTAAAATAAAGTTGGTTAATGAAAAGTAAAAAACTGGTTAATGAAGTTGGTTAATAAATGTTAAGATATTAAAATTAATTTTTAGCAATAAAACAAAGATGGTCAGTGAAATGTAAAATGTTGGTTGATAAATTTATGATGCCGATTAATCACACAATTTTCTATCGATATCTTTTAATCAAAAATAAAATATAAAAATATAAAAAAGTAATAATTTTAAAAAATAAATATTATTATAATATTTCACAGTTATCGTATTAGTGAGCAATAATATATATATATATATATATATATATATATATATATATATATTGTAATACCCATATAATATATATCTAGAATAATATCATACAAGTGTTATTTTTGGTACTGACACCATCATAAGTGCCTAATAGCATAATTCACATTCTTGACCAATACTAAAAACAATACAAACTATGGTGCAAGACACGGAAATTATACTAAAACAAAAATGTTAAGATCAATACAATTTCCATTATTGTACAAAGATAAAATACACAGCAAAATCTAAATCTATGCTTCTCTTGAAACATCCTGAGCATAACTCCACTTGTAAATCAAACCTGCAAAAGAAACCTGAAAAACAACAACAATAATGGGGTGAGATATCAACATCTCAGTGAGTTCCCTATCTTAGTGTTCTCTTGGCTCTAAAGGTTCAATCTAAACATAACTCGAATCTTTGGTCACTACCTCACAAGAAACCAAAGCAAGATGGAACAAAATCCATAAAATACTCTCGGCGCTACACGAGTATGACATCTACCTCAAGCCTTTACAGATGCTTCCCGTGGGACCAAGATCCACCACCTCAAGACTTACACAAGACTTTAAGGAGGACTCGATGTTATACTCACCTGAAGTCTTTACGGACGCTTCCCGTGAGACCAAGATCCACCCACCTCAAGACTTACACAAGACTTCCCCAAAATAACCCCGTGTAGTACTCCCTCAAGACTTTACGGACGCTTCCCGTGGGACCCAAATCTACCCACCTCAATACTTACTCATACTTCCCGGAGGGATAATGTACATACACGCCTCAAGTCTTTACGGATGCTTCCCGTGGGACCCAGATCCACCCACCTCAAGACTTACACCAGACTTACGGAGACTCACTCGTGAAATACACACCTCTAGCCTTTGCGGACGCTTCCCGTGAGACTCAGATCTACCCACCTTAAGACTTACTTAGGCTATTACGGAGGCCTAGTGTATAGCATGCTAACGATTTCGCAACAACCTAGGGTAATCCTAAGCATCTCACAAGTCATACCATCTAACAATTTCTAGTTACATTACTAGGCCACACTATTAGTTTAAGGTAAGGTTTCCTCACTCTTTTTCCATTCTTGATGCCTTTAATTATATAATCCAACATTTTTATTTAATTACCACAATTAAACAAATCTCACAATAATCTCATCATCTCTACTTTCATTCAATCCTCATGATTAAACACATATTTCACAAATCGATTTTTATACCATAATTCCCTAACTAACATAATTACGGCTAAATAGTAAAGTCGGGTAAAAGTCATCTCAAAATAATATTTCTTGGTCTCAAAAGATAAAACATATTATTAGCTTCAAAACGATGTAAAGAACGGCTAAATCGGATAAGGGATGAAGAAGTTAAGAAGTTTTAAAAGAAAGATTGAAGATAATATTTTTAATCGGCATAAAATAAATAATTATTTTTCACATCAAAAGTAATATTTTTCTCTACCATTGGATAGTACGTTGTCTTAGCTTTCAAACGATAAAAATTTGCCTCAATCGGATACCTGAGTAAAACGTTATGAATTTTCTAAGAAAAAGCATTTTTCAGAACACAATAGTGGTAACAGGTTACTACCAGATAGGGGTGGCAAAACGGGCCGCCCGCCCCACCCCACCCCGCCTAATGCCCGCAAAAAAAAAAAGTGGGGCGGGCATGCCCGCCAAGTTGAAATGGGCATAAAAGTCTAGCCCACCCCACCAAGATGGCAGGTTGGCGGGCGGCGGACTTGCACGCCTTCTTTTTTAATATTTATTTTTTATTTTTTAAATAAATTAGATGGTTTTTTTTTACATTTCAATAAAAAAACATTAAACCAACATTTAGAAAGTTTAAATTGATTATTTGGAAGGTGAAACTGAATTGATTTATGATTTGAAACAAGTTATGTAATCAATTTTAGTATTGATTTTTTGGAAGATGCCTTAAAAAATGTTTATTTTATAGGTGCGACGGGCTTTGGCGGGCGGTGGGCATTGGCGGGGAGGGCTTTGGTGGGTGGCGGTCTTTAGCAGGGCAGGCTTTGGCGGGTGGCGGTCCCAAAATCTCAATCCAACCCGCCATATTTTGACGGGTGCGCGGGCCAACCCGGCGGGCACGACCCGTTTTGCCACCCCTACTACCAGAAGGGTAACCGATTATCAGTGTAAAATTCGCCCAGAAACTCAATTTTTTAATGGGTAACCGGTTACTACCCATAAGATAACCGGTTACCACTGCACCAGAAGCTGAAAACCCTATTTTCTCATCATAAAACTCATCCAAACTCATTCCTAACATTATGGATCATCCAAGCAATCATAGTAGGTTTAATGTACATGTATCCCGACTATTTTACCCGATTAATTCAACATTTTAACTGTTCAAACTCCCGATTCTACTATCTCTATCATTTTATGTCCTAACTCAAGAACACTATAGACTCTAAAATAAAAGTATCTAACTAGAATCCACCTTGATATTGAAGAGGAATTTGACGAAGATGATGAAGAATGATGATGATCCAAGCTCTTGAGCTTCTAGGGTTTCCTTCCTTCTTCTCCCATTTCCTTTCTTTCTCTCTTCTCTTTCTTTCTTTTCTCTTCTTTCCTTAGTAACTTTCTTCTTCTTTTTATAACAAATAACTTGTTATACATATAAATCGATTAGTTAGTAACTTAACGGGTCCAAAATGAGAGTATCCAAAAATATCTCTGAGTCAAATATTTAATAAAACTTCTGAGTCAGATAATACTATTTAATTAATTTAAGTTTGTCGGTTGCTCTAATTATTTTAATTGAAAATTCTCATATATAGCACACCGGAACCCTATTAAACTTAATTAATATTATCCAGAACATTTATTAAAATACGGGGTGGGTATATATATATATATATATATATATATATATATATATATATATATATAATTGTCACGATGCATATGCAATAACAAATGAACATATTAAATTGCCCTAACTAACGTGTACTCACTCACCAACAACCTTTACAAGCAAAAATAAATCAAGTACCACTTCACTTATCCATATTTAGAAAATTCACACGTGTAATAGAGTACTACTATATACATATAAAAGTCAGTTTCATATTTGTCCCTTTTATTTTCAAATTCAAATTTCAAAATACAAAACAAAATCAAAATTCCCTTTAATTTTTCACACATTTCAGGCCTCTTTACCAGTGCAGTGGTCACACATTTAAGAGAACCGAAAGCAAAAATTTCAAATTCCAACACTTTATGCTACATTCAAAACTTGAATTTGAACTCAGTAAAATAAATTAAAACAAACATCTAAACACAAGACTTTGAAAACTTGTTAAACTAAAAGGAAAAAAGCATAGAAAAAGTAATAAGACTAACTTTGCTTTTAATGCGAACTTAAAAATCTTGAGGGCTAAGTTTAGTTGTTCCCTCTCTATGTTTTCAAAGTTGTTATAACCGTTGGAGTAAAATATTTCTTTTTATATATATGTGAATTAAATTGCAACAACCGGTGTAATGAATAAAAGAGAAAAAGTTGTGTTTATTTTGATGCTAAGAAAATGACTTCTAAGTTAAGTTAGAAATTATGTGATTGAATAATATGTTCTTTTATGGTTTGATTTGGTTGGATCATAACTTTAACTCACTTAAAATAATCTTGTTTTCACCAGACTTATATACTCTATTGAAAACAATTTTGCTGGTAACATGGTTTAAGATTGGTCGTTTGTACCGTTAAACGGCAATGTGATTAGATTTGTTTATTGATTGGATAAAATTTGAATCATCAAAATTCAAATTAAATTACGGTATTTGGATTAGATATTTTTTTAGTTCATATTAAAATCAAACCAAAAAAAAAATGATATTAATTGATTAAGATATTTGATTTTTAAAATTCATTTACATGTTTCTTTCTATATCATTCATTTACATGTTTTTTCGGCCCCCGTTTCATTTGGTCTTTGTTTCCTTTTATAATATAGCCTTAACTTCTTTGGTTTAATGACCGTTAACGACCTTTGTAATCATCTTTGTAACGTCAAGACTCTTTAGCAATTGGAAATGTTCCTCAATTTATGTAGGATGTCGTAACTGACAGTGACTTATTGGATCCTGCAACATCCATAATCAGAAATGAGAAGCCCACACCGGGATGTAGTAATGGCACGCGCCCGACCTTTTTTTCCCACCAGGACCAATATATGCACCTCGACTCCTATTATTTTAAGAATGCTTAACATTTTCGACTTCATACCTCAGCTGACCATGTAATTTTCGGGATGTACATACGCCCCCCGGGCATGAATCCTGAAAGTATGAAATGTTTAGACAAAGAAGCTCAGAACATTATTCTTTATTGGAGATGAGGAACTCGACCTATTGTTACTTGCATGTACTTTCTAAAACCGACACAATGACGTGACCAGACATGACAATTCTTTGATAACATGGGAATCTCTTTTTGCTAGATTTTCTCTCTTTCATGTAACATGTTTGGATCCTATAGAGGTCCTTGGATTTATGACACTGTTGTATTATGTTTTGCTAAAGAGAAAGGTAAACCTCAAGTGTATCTTACGAAAATATGCAACTTTAATGATGTCGGAAAGCATTGCATTTTTTAATAAAGAAGACAAAGATCTTTAGTGAACTTTCTATCTATGATCATCATGGAACCTGATAGATCTTTAACACAAGAGGTCAGAGATTTTTAGTAAGTTCCCGATCTATTGAATCTCTGTTTTAATCACTCATATGCTTGGTCTTGTTCTTAGATTTTTGTTATCCCATGTAGGTTTTGAGTAGTTATGGTAATTCGGGCTCTATTATCGGATTCCTTCACGATAATCTAAGTAAATAAGATTGGGTTTATTAACAGAGTCAACCTTTTAGATGTTATGGACAACCTCCATCATGACTTTAGTTGTGATTAACCATGAGGAACTCTTGGTCTAAGTATTTTCCCTCAAGATGATCTCGTCACATACAAAATTATTCACTTTTAAGGAGAGTCGTCTCGGCTCTCCCTTGGACTAGATCAAATTTCTCCCTTCTTGGATGAGGTAAATCTTCACGGAATTCCCGCGGAGTTGCCCAATTGGGTGGCTGATTTGGAGGCACACTTGAAGAGGAAAATAAAGCTTCCCATGAGGCAGAGTTTTCTTTATGTGTCATGGTCGTATAAGTAGAGTTGAAATACGAAAAAGATATGAACTCTCATGATGTTAGGAGCTTCCAATATGAGATGGTCGACTTAGATAAATAACTCATATATTTTTCGACGTATGGTCTTAAAGATGCAACTTTAAGAATGTTGTGGATCAACTGAGGTTGTTTGTTCTGTATGTTTGAGCTCTTCGTGATGAGTTGAGGCTCGACCCTGCAAATATTTCATTGTAATATGTAATTATATTTCACTTTGTATATTAAATTATGCTTTGTTGTGCCCTTTTTGCTTGTTTTTCTAGTGTCTGCTATTTTTAGTCAATGTTTGTTATGTTCACTGGGTCTTGGCATACTTTCATTCCTTTCACCTCGACATGTTCCTTCTATAGGAATAAGTGTGTTTTGATAAGGTGGAATTTTTGATTACTTGCCCCATTCGAGGGGAGTCAGACCTTTGATCTGCATCATAGAGGAACACCCCTAGACAAGGGTAAGGCCTCGATTACTGCCTCAGGGTTTTTCACCTGGATCAGGAGAATGTGTATTGGGTTCCACTGCCCATGCTCTTGGAGTGGCTAGATCCTAAGAGGGTGCGTCAATTGCCCCATAATGTGTGTGGTTTTCTCATCACCGACTTCCAAAAAGAGAAATAAATGATACATGTGCAATTGATGCAATAAGGGAGAAAAAATAATCATATATTCATATATCAAAAGATTACATCAAATAAACATAATATTTCGATCCTTCCTAGTTTTCAACTAAAATGTCACTTTATATTGGAGACGTTCCAAGTACTTGGTACTCACTCCATTGCTAAAATTTCTAGAATGTAAGCCCATTTTTTGTTATCGACTTAGACTTTATACTATCCTTCCTAGTTTGTTGCTAACTTGTCGTCTCGTGCGTTCCCCCTCCCCGATATCGACAATGCATAATACTAAGTCTCTTATTTGAAATTCTCAGGGTCGGACATACCGGTTGTATCTAGAGGTTGTGGTTTGCTTGATGATGTCACTAGAAAAGGCAGTGGATGCCCTTTTTTCTTTCTTTTAAGAGGCCAATTTCTTCCTGAATCGTACATTTGTTTTCTTCGTCTGGAAGAGGATGAGTTATCCTCCAACTTAGCTATACAACCTCTATCAGGTTAACAACTTCAGTACTGTAGTTAAGGTGGAAAGGAGTTTCACATGTTATAGAATGGGGATTCATAAGGTATGCCCATAAGATGTGTGGTAGTTTATCAACCCATTTATTTTCTTCGATCCTCTGTCTTAGCCTTCTTAGTAGCACCAGATTAACGACATCCACATGTTCATTTGTTTAGGCGTATTGTACTGAGGTGAAGTGTTATTTTATCTTTAACTCTTTTAACAAACTTTTTTATCTCCTATCTATGAATTGTGTCATGTTGTCTGTCATAACAACTTGAGGGACTCAAAATCTAGCTAGGCCATTTCATTTGAAGAACTTCAAGACATTTATCGTTGTGATATTCGTCAATGCTTTCACTTCAACCAATTTGGTGAAGTATTCCACCACGACAATCTGATATTTGATTTAGCCTAAAGTTTGTGCAAAAGGGCCGAGAATGTTCAAACCCTAATGCAAGAAGGGCCTCAATGATTGAGGACATTCATGAAGGTTGAAGGACGTTGTTTACGGCCGTTACTAAGTCTCTCGGGGTTTCAATACTTAGAACCTTCATATTTTCTTAGACAAAATAATGGTTAACTTTAAGGATTGTTGTACTTGACGGTCTGAAGAATACATATGTGCGAGTGTTTACTTCATATGGGACATGTGAAACCTCAGAAGTCTTGAACTTTTCCAAATTCTCTATGGCTAACTTAAAGTATCTTTGTAACAATGGGTTTGGCTTGTGCCTCCCCTCTGATCTAAGAGACGACCAGTTGGGAGTCTTTCCTTAGCTTAATGTTTTCCTCCTCCATCTTTCGTAACAAATTAACTAAAAAATAACTGCTTCATACTCGACTTGGTTATTGGTGGAAGAAAATTTGAACCGCAAAGAAACTTCAACTACGAGGTCAACTCCATTTTCTGGAATCAAAACATGACCACTTCTCAAACTGTTAGATGATATATCCTCGAACATTTTCCAAGAATGAGTTGGATCAAATTGGTTAGGAGTTATGTCTGCTAAGAATTCAACGAACAATTGGGCTTTCAACATATTCCATGCTTTGAAAGATACTTTGAACTCTACAACCTAATGAACCATTTCATAAGTCCCCCGACCAAATATGGTCGGTGTAGTACCTGTTTCATAGGTAAGTAAGTACAAATAAATATGGAGTGTGTAAGAAAATATCTATAGAGATTTCTTGATGTTGTTACCAATGCTAGAGCTGCATTCTCTATCTTTTGGTAATGTGTTTCTGGTTTGGCTAGAGCTTTTGATATGTTGTATACCATGTTCTAACTGGAATTTGACTCCCTGGTCATAACAAAACTAACAAATTCCTTAAAGACGACCAAGTACAAATAGAGTATTTTGTCAGGGAGTGGTCGAGTAAGGACTTATGGTGTGACCAACACCTTTTTCAGTGATTCGAACGCTCTTTCACATTTTGGTGTCCATTTGAACTTTGACTTTTTCCTCAATAATCTGTAGAAAGGAAAAATGTGTTGGGTAGATTTCAAAACGAACTTGTTTATGATGGTAAGCATTTTGTTCAACTTATGGGCTTCCTTCTTTGAGGTTGGTACGCTCATCTTAACAATTGCTTCACATTTGTCGGGGTTGGCTTCAATTTTCCTCTCTGTAAGGTAGAGCCATAAAAATATTTTGGATCTCACCCCAAATTTCATTTCTCTGAGTTGAGCCTTATGTTGTATTATTGAATTCTTTTAAATATCCTCTAGAGGTTTTGGTAATAAGTTTCCTCATATGAGTGTACTTTGTAAGAACAAGATGAGTTATACATCTGTCCTTGAGTTTTGATGATAACCACATATGTTATCTATGAGAAAAACTATGTACTTTATGGTTTATATATAGTGTGTAGATTTTGTTAGAAATATTTTGACTATGATAGAAGGCGTGTCACATCATCGGATTATGATATCAACACTCTAGATGAAAACAATTGGTGTACACTTGATAAAGTCAAGACTAAAAAATGATTCTAATACAATGGTTATAAGGAACGTTAATAATGAGGTTTCTGATTGAGAATTTATAATTAAGCCTAGAAGGATTTACAAGAAATGTGTTTTCAATTTACAACTCTAAATATTCTGAAGACAAAGTTCGGGTGAGTAGGTTCTGAAGATTCTGAAGACATTATATCTGAAGTTCAAATTCTAAAGATTCTGAAGACAAGGTTCTAATGAACAAGTTCTGAAGACTATAAAGACAAAGTATGCGCTCAATGAAATCTGAATATTCTGAATACAAGGTTTTGGTTGAACGAGTTCTGAAGACTCTGAAGATTATGCTTCTTGAAGGCCAAGTGTTGAAGATCTTATGACAAAGTTCTGCTGAATGAATATCTAAGATTCTGAAGACTTAGGTTCTTAAGATTGAATGAATGACTCTTCTACAACAAGCTTCATCAAATACACACCTAAAGCCTTTGAAGATGTTAGAAGACTGGAGATCAAAACCGTTATATGCTGAATATAAAAGTACTAAAACTCTATGACCTCTTCCTTGATAAAATGGATCAAGGATAACTTTTCAGTACTATGATGTTGACCATTTCTTCACATGAATGTTGGAATATTACTATTGGAATATGTTTTTAACATTTCCCTCCAACGACTCTATTTTCTCAAGCTCTATAAATTGAAGACTTAGAAGATTGAAGAAAGTGTTGGTTGTTATTGGTCATTCAATGAACCAACAGAAGTAATTCACGAAGATGAACATCAATGGTGAAAAGAAAATATGTTGGTTGATTTAGAAAAGAAATCAAGAGCCAAGATGTTGATTCATGAAATGGTATGAAATACCATTGAAGCTGTTGCAATGTGCTGAAGAACAAATCAAGTGTGTAAGTTATAATAATGCAAGCAAGCTATGAAGATACTACAAGTTGAGGCTTGAAAAAGAAATGTAAAAGAAACCTTTATGGCTCAACAAAGAAAAACTCAATTGTATGTATGTATGTATGTATGTATGTATGTATGTATGTATGTATGTATGTATGTATGTATGTATGTATGTATGTATGTATGTATGTATGTATGTATGTATGTATGTATGTATGTATGTATGTATGTATGTATGTATGTATGTATGTACATTATATAAAATTCTTACACCATGTGTAACTAGTCAAGTGAGACATCAATAAGTGAAGCATAGTAACTTAGTTAATCTTGATGGTTAAACTAGAAGAAGCATTTTATGCTCAGAGAGGAGTACATCAGAAAGAAGCTTAAAGCTAATGAAAATAAGTTGTAATACTCATCATTAGAAAGCTTATAAGCAATATAGAACTAGGTGTTTTATAATCTCTTAGATATTTATCATTAGATATTTTTGTATTAGAAAGCAAGGAGCTGTTGCTCACATATTTCTAGAAACACTTAGGTGTTAATGTACTTAATTTGTGTAATCTACTTGTAAGATGCATTAAGTGTACATGATAAAATCCTTTGTAGAAATGTAACGTAAATCCTTATTGAAGGTGGATGAAAATCCTTTTTGAGAAAGGTAGCGTAAATCCTTGTTGAAGGTAGCTTGTTGATTCCTTGAGTGGTTATTTGAGATAGTCTGATACTCGAGAGGACCAAGCACGACCTGGAGGTTGATTCCTTGAGAGACTTTGAGAGCAAGGATTCTCAAGAAGGAAATGGTGGTTTCCATTGTGGTTGTCATCATGTTGATGGTCATTGGATTAAGTCCTTATGAGAAGGAAAATCACCTTGAATGGTGGACTGGAGTAACTTCGTTAACAATGAACCAGGATAAAAATAATTGTATCATTTATTTTTATTATCATTGTTAGATTTACATTTATAATTCCTCAAAAGGGGAGAAATGTGAAACCCAATTCAAACCCCTTTTATTGTGTTTCTCAACCTTCATGCTTCACAATCATGTTGCCTATGTATACCTCCAGAGTCTCACCTATCTGTCCCTCCCTGGATTTCCATCCTGGTACAAACGCGAAAGTGGCGCGGAAAAGGGTAGAGTCGCCAGTAAGGCATTTTTATCCTGAAGGAACGGGAATGGTAATGATGCACAAACCGAAGAAAAGAAAAGGAAGGATAAAGGTCCTGCGAACCAAAGAAACTGGTTTCGGGATTCGGTTACAACCTAGGAAGGTATTAGCATTCCAAATCGTCCGTCGTACCCAACGTGATCTACGCTTGCAAAGAAATTGTTTCAAAGGGTGAAGAAATGAAAGTTGCTGCAAAAGAAAGGGAACTGGATCTGGAGAAAAGAAAAGAAAGGGGAAAATGTAGGGAAAATAAAAGAGTGCTCAAATGGGCCCTACCCTGCTGCCTAGGGGGAAAATGGCTTGTGTTTTAAAAGTTTGAACTGCTTATGTCAATGCTCAGGTGTTGCAGGCTCGTCTGAAATGAGTGCGATACCGTCTTGCAAAGTGATAAGTAGGAGAAAGTTCGTACATTGAGAGTGAAGGTGATGAGAAAAGAAGTCCCAAAGGAGAGACGCTTATTCTTTGTTCAGTGTTTTTTTATGAGTTTTTGCTTTGAGGTTTGCATAGGTGAGTGCACCTAAGTCTTACTCAATGGGATGTGTACTTCTTACCTCATCCTGAAATGGAATGCGCAAGAAGCACACCTATCTATGGGGGAAATCCCTAAATATAGTCCCACAAGTTAAGGGTCAGACACACTGACCAACTGGCATTTATTAAGTGGTTTTTTGTGATTTTTGATTAAGAAGTATTTTTTAGGTTTTCTTTGTGAAGTAGTCTCATGCTAAGACTTATTCATCATGATAGATACCCTACACCTCACCCCCGGAATGTGATGTGTACAAGTACCCCATGGCAAAGTGCCTTGGCACATAAGAAGACTTGTCATTTATTAGGTGACTTGAAGATGTTGTTTTTATATGAGAAGAGAGAGAGTAAAGAGAACCAAAGGTAAAAGTCTAAGGGGGACTAATAATCCTAAGTGTTATCATGCATGGGATACCTAAGTTAGTGAGGCTTACTTATCCTAAGGAAGAGAAGGAAAGAAGAAAGAAGAAGAAGAAAGGAGATAGAAAATCAACTTACTTCTCTTAAATAAGTTAAGTTGTTCTCTAAGGGGAAAGGAAAGACGTTGAACATTGGTGGCCTAAGCACATCACAAACACAAGTAAGAAGTCATATAGGAAGTGGATGAATAAAGATTTGGCGATAACACCATCCGATAAGCAACTTTCCCAACTATTTCCAAAATCTGATATGGACCAATGAAACAAGGAGTAAGCTTCTTAGACTTCAAAGCTCTCCCAACACCAGTCACAGACGTGACTCTCAAAAACACATGGTCACCAGCTTGGAATTCTAAATCCTTCTTTTGTTTGTCATGGTAACTCTTCTGCCTACTCTGAGAAGCCTTCATCTTCTCTCAGGTTAACTTTACTTTCTCGGTAGTTTCTCGAACTAATTCCGGTCCAAGTACTACACTTTCACCAGATTCATGCCAACACAATAGAGTTCTACACCTCTGACCATACAAAGCTTCAAAATGTGCCATTCTGATACTCGAGTGGTAACTATTATTATATGTGAACTCGATCAATGGAAGATAAGTGTCCCACGAACCTCCCTGATCAAGAACATAAGCTCTCAACAAGTCCTCCAACGACTGAATAGTTCTCTCAGTCTGGCCATCAGTCTGAGGATGATATGTCGAACTCAATCTCAACTTAGAACCCAACGCCTCTTGCAGACTCTTCCAAAACTCCGATCTAAACCTCAGATCTCTATCTAACACAATACACAAAGGAACACCATGCAGCTTCACAATTACTCAGATATAAATCTCTGCCAACTTCGCAATTGGATACGTGATGTTAATAGGTATGAAATAGGCCGACTTCGTAAGCCTATCAACTATCACCCAAATTGATTCATGCCCTCTTAATGTAACAGGAAGCCTTGTCACAAAGTCCATAGAAATGCTATCCCATTTTCATTCTGGAACTTCTAACGGTTGCATCAACCCAACAGGCTTCTGATGCTCAATCTTCGACTTCCGACAAGTCAAACACGCATACACAAAACATGCTACATCTTCTTTCATTCCGGGCCACCAAAATATTTTTATTAAATCTTGCTACATTTTAGTAGCTCCCGAATGAATACTTAAACGACTCCAATGGCCCTCTTCAAGAATCCTCCTTTTCATATCTGCATCATCAGGAATACAAATTCGTTCATATAGCCTCAACACACCTCTCGCATCAATCTTAAAGTCACTATTCTCTGATTGTCCATAATTGTTCATGATATCTACTAATTTCACATCCAGCTTCTGAGCCTCTCGAATACTATCGATAAAGTCATTATTAATCTTCAACATTCCTAACATCACCCTCTGCCATGTCACTTCACAAACCAATCTCATATCTTTAAATTTCTCAATTAATTTTAATTCCTTAATCATCATTGCTGACATATGCAAGGTCTTTCTGCTTAAAGCACCGACCATAACATTCGCTTTTCCTGGATGATAATTCAAACCGAAATCATAATCCTTCAGTAACTCTAACCATCTACGTTGTCTCATATTCAGCTTTTTCTGATCAAACAAATACTTTAGGCTTTTATGATCACTATAAACTTCGAATCTGGACCCATAGAGATAATGCCTCCAAATCTTCAACACAAACACAACTGCAGCCAGCTCTAAATTATGCGTAGAATAATTCTTCTCATGGATTCTCAACTATCGTGATGCATAAGCAATTACTTTATTTTTCTGCATAAGCACATCTCCTAAAACCATCAATGAAGCATAACAGTAAACTACAAACGGTTCTTCTGGATTTGGTAAAGTCAAAATCGGCGCCAACATCAATTTCTTCTTTAATTCGGTAAAACTCTCTTCGCACTGAACATCCCACACAAAAGCTTTACTTTTACAAGTTAATCTAGTTAACGGAAGTGATAACTTAGAAAATCCCTCAATAAACCTTCTATAATATCCAGCCAACCCTAAAAAGCGTCTAATCCCAGTAGCCGACCTTGGAGTTTCCCATTGCAACACAACTTCTACCTCTGAAGGATCCACAACAATACCATTTCCTGAAATTACGTGGTCTAGATAACTGACTTCTTTTAACCAAAACTCGCACTTGGACAACTTCACATACAATTTCTTATCTCTCAAAACATCTAACACTGATCTCAAATGTTCCTTATGCTCCTCTTCTGACTTAGAGTAAATTAGAATATCATCAATAAATACAACTACAAAACGGTCCAGATAAGTATGAAAAATACGGTTCATGTATTCCATAAATACTCTCGGCGCATTAGTCACACCGAAAGGCATCATAGAATACTCATAATGTCCATACCGTGTTCTAAACACCGTCTTCTGAATATCCTCATCTTTCACTTTAATCTGATGATAACCCGATCTCAAATCAATCTTACTGAACACACAAGCACCCACCAAATGGTCCATAAAATCATTTATTCTCGAAAGCGGATACTTATTCTTGATCGTCACTTTATTCAACTATTTATAATCAACACAAAGTCGCATACTACCATCTTTCTTCTTCACTAGCAACATTGGAGCTCCCCACGCAATACACTTGATCTTACAAACTTTTTCTCAAGTAAATCTTCCAACTGCTTCTTTAATTTAGACAACTCGGATGCTGACATTCTGTATGGTGCCATCGAAACAGGTCTAGTACCAGGTACCAGATCAATAGAAAATTCAACTTCTCTCTCTGGCGGCACATCAGGAATCTCATCAGGGAAAACTTCAGGAAATTCCTTCACTGTCATCAATTCCTCAATCTTAGCTTTACTCTCAACAGAAAACGTTGCCATCAAAGAAAACATCTGAGATTATTCTCTCATCAGTTGTTGTAACTCTCTGAAAGATAACAAACCAACTCCCTCCTCTTCAGGAGTAGAAAACCTTACAGACTTGAGATAACAATTTATATGAACGTAGTTATATTGTAACCAGTTCATACAAAGAATTACATCCATTCCAGACAACGGTGAGCACACTAAATCAACATAGAAGTCTTTATCAAAGATCGACAAGGGACACTTTAAACACATAAGAGAAGTAGATACTTATCCCTTAGCTGGAATCTCAACAATCAATTCACCATTCATAGCAGACAAATTTAAACCCAATCTTTGAACACAGTCAGCAGCAATAAAACAGTGCGTAGCACCAGTATCAATAATAGTAATTAAAGGAGTACTATTAACGAAACATGTACCTCAGATAAGTTTGTCCTTGTTAATAGTCTGAGTTCCGGTCAACGGGAACACTTTTCTAGTCTGAGCTTTCTTTGGCTTCTGACACTGGCTACCAATATGCCCTTCTTCGCCACAATTAAAACATATCATTTCCTTGTGCTTGCAATTAGCTATTGCATGCCCAGTCTAACCACAGGGAAAACATCTCTTTACCTCAACAGTGCATACATTACTTTTATGACCAGCCTGACCACACTTGAAGCAAACTATACCAGCAGAAGCATCTCCCCACTAGTTCTCTGAGCAGCTTTCTGTTTCCCCTTTCCAGCTGGAGCATCATACGGCTTGCCACGGTTCTGGTGTTGCTTGCCTCTTCGATCACTGACAACCTTGTAATGAGCATTATTGTCCTCCTCAAATATCATGCAGCTATCAACCAACTCGGAAAAGATTTGTATCTTCTGATACCCAACAACCTTCTTGATTTCAGAGCGTAACTCGATTTCAAACTTAATGCACTTTGAAAGTTCAGCACCAACACTATTATAGTGAGGATAAAACTTAGACAGTTTAACAAATTTAGCAGCATAATCGGTGACAGACATGTTTCCTTGCTTAAGCTCAAGGAACTCAATTTCCTTCTTGCCATGGACATCCTATGGATAATACTTCCTCATGAATTCCCTACGGAATACATCCCAGGTAATCACTTCACCTGAAGTACCCAACCTCTCACGAGTCTTTAGCCACCAGTCATCAGCTTCGACTACTAGCATGTAAGTTCCGTACCTAACCTTCTGTGCCGGAGTGCAATCCATAACATGGAAGATTCTCTCAATCTCCTTCAACCATCCTAAAGCTGCATCTAGATCATGCTTTCCTTTGAACATTGGCGGATTCTCTCTTTGAAAAGTTGCCAAGCAACGGGATCCACCATCTTCACCAGCATTTGGCAAGTTCTGCACAGCTTGTGCCATCGCTTGGATTGCAACAACCATCGCAGCGTCGTTTCTTCCAGCCATCTCAACTTATCACTACAACACAACCAGAAGTTAGAACAATAATAATACATGATTGTTACACTACACCAAACAAGAGCTTAGACATCGCTTTTTTTTGCCTTAGACAGCGCTTTAAAGCGCTATCTAAACATGCGCTGCTAAAGGTTTAGACAACACTCTTTTAAATCTTAAAAGCGCTGTCTAAAGGGTGGTATATTTAATGAAAATCCCTGTCTATGGTACCATTAGACAACGCTTTTTGACATTTTTAGGTATACCTTAGACAGCGTTTTAAGAAAAGCGTTGTCTAAGCCCCACCTTTTTTAAACTTTTTTAGGTATACCTTAGACATCGCTTTTGGCAAAGCGCTATCTAAGCCCCACCTTAGACAATGCTTTTAGTCAAAGCGCTTTCTAAGCCCCACCTTAGACAGCGCTTTTTCTTTAAAGCGTTGTCTAAGGTATACGAAAATTTTTATATAATTTTTTTTAAACCCCAATTTATACAAGGTTTTTCAACCAGAATTTTGACCTGTTTTTGAACCAATTTTTTTCCAAAAAATATCACAATTTGGATATTCAAAACAATCTAATTTGGCCTATTTAAATGTACCAAGTTATGCACCAAACAAATATATATCCAAATGGATTGGCAATTCAAACATATATACTTACAAATGTACATATTACTTATACTACTTTTGCTACAAATGTACCAATTCAAACATATTACAAATAATTACTTATACTACTTTTGCATCCAACCAAATCATTGCTTCAAATCTACATAGGTCCTAAAACAACACAAAGATTGTAATTCAATTAAAAGAATACAATATTATAGTTACAAAGTTACACATTTAAATTCTCATCAATTAAAGTAAGAGTACAATATTATACCTGATAAAACACTAAGCTCTATAATGTATTGACACCATTCCTCTTTCATTTCTTCTATTTGATCTTTAGAATAATATGCACACTTGAATTCATCAAAGTACTACATAATAATATAACATAGTGTGATTTAGTTTCAACTATTTAATTATATGAGAGATATGTGTTAAATATTAAAATAACTCATAAGTTAGAAATACATACATCGGATGGAATCTCTAATCGGCCTAGAGAAAGAGTATCTCTCATAAACCTTAACATGAAATATCCGCAATCTATTTGATTATGATACTGAGGACACTACAGATGAAAAGAAAATATGGATAAATCCTAAGTTTTATCAAGTATCATCACTAATATAATAAAAAATGTGATAATTAATAATATACCGCCACTTTTATCCATGTAATGTTGTTGGCTATCCTCTTTGATACTTGGACATCTCTTTGGGCTCGAAAAGCTTGTATGATGCTAATAAAATATAAATGAATAATTAGAACAATTCACATAAATTAATAAATACACACAAGAATATTTAGAGCAATCTCACTTACGTGTCAATCGTGTTCTTCATATCCGGGTATATTGTCCAATCATTTCCTAACGAGTCAAGATAATATACAATTTCTCTAATAGGATTGATTGTGAGCAACAACCAATGTCCACTGTATAATTAAACAAATTTTAGATGTAAATTTTCTACACGATGTCAAAATACAAAATAACTATAATAGATGAATTTAGAATGAAAATCTAACCCGGTATTAAAAGGTATAAAGAACAACTTTTATGTATCTTTGTTGGCCATGAAGAGGTTAAGAACGTACACCATCACGTCATCTGGTCTACTTAATATTAAAGCTAAGTTGACGGACGCGGGGCTTAAGAATCCAAATCTTTGGTCCAATCCACTTGGGCACATCACTTTGTTATACAAAAACCTTAAATAAAAACATCATTAACATTAGACTATTCATTTAAAACATAAAGTAAATAAGTTGTTCAATTAATATAAAAAAGTAGATTGGATATACCTCACATATGTATTGACAACACTGGCACCTATTTCTTCACGACCAAAAACTTGCATAAATTCTTCATTACCAAATGATTGTTCGTATTCAAAGCCAAAAATAAATTCCTCCATATGTATAAAACGAACACCTCCGGTCGGAATATCTGTCAACTCTAGAAATGTCTGAAGGCATGACCTATACTTGGAGATAGGTTTCTTCCTAGCCGCGGTCTTCTTAGCACCAACCTTATTTTGTTGTGTAGAGACGTTGCTAACCTCCTTATCATGAAGCTACATATCATATAATTAGTTATATGAAGTGTAAAATTAAGAATTTAACATATTCCATGCATAAATGTCATATAATTGTAATGTACCTATTTTTTGAAACAACGGACTCGGTATGTCGCGGAATAGCCTTATATTTTGATTTGGATCTTGTTGGAGTCTAATTAACATAACCAAGTAAAAATGTACGTAAAATGCGCGTAAAAAATTTGAATCTACACATTAAGGTTAACAAAGGTTCATAATGGTTTTAGGCATACCTCATATCCTACGCTAATGAGGCTTGTCGTCCATGCAACAAACGAACCTAATGCTTGTTCCACCGTTGTTGCATCCGAAACATCATCAGGATATGGTAATAATGCATTCGGCTCAACTACAATTTCAACCGAGACTTTCAAACATCCAGTAGGGAGCTCTCTAGTATGAAGTAATTCTCCGCTATTGTTATGCACTTTTCCCTTTCCAACCATCCGATAATATGGTGACGACAAATATAGCTGACAATGGTAAATGCCCTAAAACCAATAATAAAATAAAATTATTAATAATGTCTATATATGTCAATTACATAATCTAAGGTAATAGTTCAATTTAAAACAAATATATATATAATTACCTCTGGAATGGTCGGTTGAAAGTAACAGTTGATACTATCTTTATCCGAAGCATCTTTAAAACATGCTGAAGCGCTAGCCTCTTTTTCTTTCCTTAATGCATCAAGCTCAGCTTGCATTGCTTCCAATTTTGCATTAAGCTCTCGATTACTAGGAGCCTTTCCTTTTTTAATACTCAAGGAGGTTGGAGTGATCCCAAATCCCTTACCCCTCACCCGACCCGAATACTCACGGACATCTAATGTCCGACTAAGTATGCTCTTAGTATCATCTGGAGATAAAGCTGACTGAGATAACGCCTCCTGAAAATCGGATGAATATCGAATACTTGTCAAATATTTGTTAATAAAGATTTTATATAATTAAAGAAATAATGTTATACTTGCACATTTCTCATACACTTGTAGAACATCTTCTTTAGTAACTCCAGATTTTCCCACACGGGCTTCCTTCCACAAAACATGTGCAAGAAGAGATCTTTCAGAACTTCTCTCCTTCTGCAACTACACATTAAGTCATACAATATAATCAAATAAAACTCATATATGATGAACAAATATATTATTGCAATTTATAGATACTTACCATAGATTGTTCTAAGCGTCCATATTCGACACGTCCTTTTCGGTATGGATACGCAGGACTTGATGCTCTTTCCCGATTTGTGTCACTTATTCTTTTAAATGTTGGGTCCTTTCGTTTGGATTTGAACGCTTCCTATTCTTCTTGTGAAATCAAACTTTCATATTTCTTTGGAAGCTCCGCATCAACATGATTACCATCTGCATCCCTAAGATACTTGGATGATAATCTTAAAAGTTTCATGAATACCCTATATTGATACATACTTTAAGTTTCATGTCCAATATTGGAGAATAACTTACACTATTCTAGTTTTTATGTATAGAATAGTGTAACTATATACAAAAAGAGCTTAAACTAATAAACACTTCTACAACAATTTCAACTATATACAAAAAGAGCTTAAACTAATAAGCACTTCTACAACAATGTCAACTATATATAAAAAGAGCTTAAACTAATAAGCACTTCTACAACAATGTCAACTATATACAAAAAAAGCTTAAACTAATAAGGACTTCTCCAACTTATCGACTTAATCAACTACAACATAAAATATACTGACTAAACACAAATAATTAATTATATTTAATAAAACAATTAATTAAATATTTGGGCATTACATTTTGTACTTGACTGAAGCTTTTAAGTAAGGTCAATGATTGTCTTTGAAGTGTGTCTTATTTTTCTTGATTGTTAGTTTTGTTATCACTGATGTGATTGAAGGGGAATGAGAGGTGTCTCTTATCTAAGAGTTCTTAGATAGAAATTGCATTGAGTAGGTATTAACGGAAGAAGGTAAACTGGATGGTTTAGCTCTGAATTGATACTACTGATAGTGGATTTCCTTCCTGACTTGGTAGCCCCCAGAGTAAGTGTATTTGCACCGAACTGGGTTAACAATTGCTTGTGTCTTTTACAGTTGTTTTGTTTATTTACCTTGTTCTTTTTAATCTGTCAGATATTACTGTCATAACATCCTATTCAACACCTTATATCTGTTGCCAGAATTTCAATTATATTTTATAGAGACTTAATCATCTGGTTCGACCAGTTTTATATCTATATAATTGTGTTATAAAGACCAATCTATTCAACCGAATTATCCGATTTAATTCGGTTTGATCATGCGGTTCGATCAGTGACTCAGTGGTTCAATCAATAAACTAGTGACCCGTACCCTCACTAGTTTGATGACATGTCCGTTTTTAAAACACTGATCGAAATTGACCCGTTCATTTATGGATTGGATTGGGTTGGATTCCCATATTTATTTCCATAAAATACATAATTGGGAATTATATAAAAGAAAATAAGAAACACCATTTATTCTTAAAATTATGTAAATTTATTGGTCTAATACTATTATTGATGGATAATAACTTTTTTAATAAAATTATGGTTATTAATGAAAGACTTAATTGCAACTTTGGTCCCTCTGTTTTGTCTTTTTTTTTACTTTTGATCCTTCCATTTTAAAAATCACGTTTTTGGTCCCTTTTTTAAGTTTTGTTTTGGATTTTAATCCCCCAACCAATTTGAAAGTACTTTTTGATGATGTGACACTTGTTTTGATGATGTGTCAATGTTAAATAATTATTAATTTTTCCAACTCATTATTTATTAAATTTTTAATGTTAATTCATTTAAAAGTATTTCATTAATATATAAAAATAATATATATTCATATTAATATCCCAAAACATGTTCTTGTTGTTCTCATCTTCTTGTTATTATATTCTTCTTCTCATCTTGTTGTTCTATTTTTTTCTCTTCTACCATTAAAACATCACCAAAAACAAACAAATAAGAACAAAAATAAGTAGAAACCCAACATTGTGAAATCCACTGGAATCTCGTCGTTCTCACAATTTCGTCAAAAACACACAGATTCGCCGACGACCTCACTTCCACAACACAAAGAAAAAGCCACAAATTCAGAGAAAAGACGCAAATTCACAACAAAATCTTTCAAAAACCTTCACCATTGAGGAATTTTTTCACATTGAAGAAATCTAGATCTTCAATTTTTCACTCTCCTTAACACCATAGCGCAACCAATTCAATCCACACCATAGCATCACCATTCTTCAAACTCAACCTACAACAACACCATAATTCTCAACAGTAACACCACACTTTCAACAACAACTCATAAACAAACAAACAACAACAACAACCAAAGTCATAAGCAAATAAAATCGAAGAGGTGATCAAAGATATAAGAAGGGAGCAAGAATCAAAGAAAACGAACAAAGGTTATATTGTCGTATTCTAGGAAATTGGCCGAAAAACTCATCGGAGCTCGCCAGAAAATTCAAAGACCGGACAAAATCAGGAATTTTGATTTGGTGAGATTTTGCGATTTTTCTCGCTTTTTTCATTGATCTCTTTTTTGCATTTGTTATGAGAATTTCCCCTATGATTGAACGCCTTGAAACCTATTGATTTAGCTAAACAGAAGCGTATTTAAATTTTAGGGTTCTTGAGTTTCATACTAGTTTTCCAGATTTCGATGTTTATTTTGAATTTCTATGTTTGGTTAATGGGAATGTTTGTTGCTATTCTATGTGATTTAGGGATAAGAGATAGAACTGTGAATTGGATATGAAGATTTGTTGTTGTTCTTATTTTCGTCAAAAGATTAAGGGAGAAGAAGGAAAGAGAGAACTCGAGAGCGATGAAGTTAGAGAGATTTTTTTTATGTTTTTATTTTCTTTTAATGAAAAAATATGTTTTAAATAAGTTAATAAGTTAATATTAAACTTAATAAAAAAATCTATTTTAAATGAATTAATATAAATGTTAAAATAAAAATAATCAATATCAAATGGCCATATCATCAAAATAAGTGACATGTCACTAAAAATTAATTAGAAATTTTTAATGGGACTAAAATCCAAACCAAAACTTAAAAAAGGATCAAAAATATAGTTTTTAAAATAAGGGGGATTAAAAGTCAAAAAAAGATAAAATAAGGGGACCAAAGTTGCAATTAAGCCTTAATAAAATATAAATTTTATATTTTACTTAAAATAATAATAAAATTAATAAAATATTATTAAAATCACGTCAATGAATTGGGTCAACGAGTTGTTAAAATCCGAAACTAAGACTGCCAAAAACAATTTAATTAAGGATTTAATTGATATGCACTGATAATATAAATAAGTATTACATTGTCAGTGAATCATAATCGTCAGATGTTATAACAAATTTGATTTTTATTTTAAAAGTTTATAAAGTATAACACAGGGATGATGATGATAATAAATTGACAGTATAAAATATTTTCCTGTTAATCCATATCAATTAATCCATTTAATTAATCCCAAACCTGCCCACATACCTTAATTAAATCATCAAACAAAACTGCAGAGAGACACACTATGCACATATACCGCAGCTGCAATATAATACAAACATTATTTAAATTAGTAATTGTCATATATTTCTATGACTATGTTTGCAAAAACATATTTTAAATTTATATCTTATAAACTCATATCACAATACATATTTCTATGACTTTGTTTAGTAATAGTATTTTCATCCAGAATTTATAGATTATTTTATTTAAATAACATTTTAATTTATACTTTATCAAGTTTTTTGGTTTATTTTTATTCTTGTTATTTTAATTATAATTCACGCTATTATTTATAAATTATTTTAATTTAAAATAAAATAACTATATATTAAATATTTTTATATTATTTTAATTTATCAATTAATTAAATCATTAATTTTATGAAATATTTCAATTAACTAATCAATTATAAACCAATTAAAATTATAAATTATAAACCATTAATTATAAATTATAAACTATCCGTTAATTTTTCAATCAATAACTATTTTTATCAAATAGAATCTATATCTTTGAATTTAACTTTTCAAATATTTTTACTTTTATTAAAAAAAAGAATAGCAAAAGTAGAAGAGTAATCAAACTTATGGTCAAGTTAACTTTTTGAAATCGAAATTTGGTCATTCAATTATTTAAACTTGTGTTTATTGGATTCCTTTTGTTATCTGAAACGAAGACCGCCAAAAACAATTTGATTAATTCCAAACCTGAATCACATATGAGTTAATTAAATTAGCAAAAAATTTGGAAGATACACATGAGCACCAAACTAAGCACATATACATGGAGCTGTAATATAATATACCATAATTTATTAGTACTTGTCAGCTATATACACCCCCATTTTATCAATATTTTTGTTATTATTTTTCTAGTTGATCTTTACATTTCTTTTAAATAAATGCCAAAGACAATTTCATTAAAAGAAAAGAGCAAAACAAGAAAGAAGACGTGGACATCAACCAAGACCCTTAATTAAGTCCTTATCCTAAAGTAAGAGATATTTGTTTGTTTCTCAAATAATTAGATTTAATGTGAATTCTTTAACCAAATGACTAATAGAAACGAGAAATACCTTTTATATATATACTGTGTTTTAAAATATAAAAGAAAAAATATATTTTTGTTTTCCTAAAGTATAACAGAGAAAAAAATCAACTTTTATCTTTTCTTTTGTATAAATAAAATAAGACAAAGATTGTATTTAGTTTACCTTCTCTCATCTTTTCTATAATCAATAAACAATTAAAAATATATTTACATTTTCTAAGCAGTTTATGATAAGAAAAATACAAAAATCAAATTATTATGTCTTTATTTATTTTAAATAAGTGTGATTTTTATTTTTTTCCTATATTTTAAAACAGAGAAATACAATTCAACCATTTAATTATAAGGTGCCAAATAAATAAAAATACTCGAGAATACTTGAATTACTATTATTATCGAGATATCTAAATAGTAATCATGAATCAAATAAGCTCGACTAATTGAGTAGATCATTCATCGAATAAATTTACAAGACTATTAAGACGATTCATTGTAATGTTTTTGAAAATACAACTCTCCAGATACAAATGTGTTTTTAATAAGTTTAATATTATTTGAAAAAGTGAAGGTTGATTACTTTATATGAGATTATTTATATATCTATTATGTGTATTATTTTAAAGCTTTGAATAAATATATATTATTTCTCTCATTTATTTGGATGAATCTTTGAGTTTTAGATGAGTGTTTTGACTATATAATTTCTCTTCATGATGATTCATCGAAGATATCAAAGTCTGATTCGAATAAAAGATCAACTCTTTATATGCGAAAATTTTCTTAACCTAATGATCAGATAACATCAACTAAAAATAATTAATTTACAAAATAAACTATTAACAAAATCATATTATATATCAAATTGAAGAAAATTCCAACATGAAACAAAATCCAAAATATCAAATCATGTATGAGTAGAGTAATATGATGAGTTTCTTTACCCTTAAAATATAAGTAACCAAACTAGAGTAGCCCACAATTTGTGCTCTCTCTCTCTCTCTCTACCAGACAATGTTTCACAACCTATGGATACTACTCCCACCAAACAACAACACCAACATCTAAGAAAACATCAAAACCAACACCATCTCAAACATTGTACCTCGTTCTTCTGTCTCAGAACCTCCACAAACCCAAACCCATTTTCCATTCTTCTTTTCTGGCTTTCCAAATCCCTCAAAACTTTCTGTCTCAAACTTCACATCTCACACTCCTCACAAGCCTGTCATGGTATGGTGATTAACTCATCTCTCATGTATACAATGGAGGGTTTGAGTTTATCTCAAAATGTGGCTTCTTGTAAAAAAGAAAACTTTTCTGATTTGATTGAGGAAAAGGGTTGTTGTCAGAGTAGTTCAAGTTCTGAGATTTTGTCTTCTGAGAATATTGGGAATGAAGAAGAACATAGTCAGAGTAGCAGTACTGAGGAAGATTCATCTTCACCACCTTCTTGTAATAGTCCTCATCAAAGTGAAGATGGTAAGAAGAAGCATTTGGTGGAAAAGGAATTTGTGAAACAAGTTTCAGCATTACCAGGTATTGATTAATCACAATCTCAATTTGAAATTTCTAATTTAAGTGATTTTTTTGTTAAGTGATTTTTATTTTGATATGTAGAAATTGAGATGATGAAGGAGAGGTTTGCAAAATTGTTACTTGGAGAAGATATGTCAGGTTGTGGAAATGGGGTCCCTACAGCATTGGCTATCTCAAATGCAATAACTAACCTATGTGGTAAGCATAATGAATAATCTGAAGCAGTTTCTGTCTTCTGATCTGATTTTTGTACTTTATTTCAAGTGTGTGTTTGTTTGAGTTAATTGATTCTACAAATAAAATTGATTTTGGCTAAAAGTTGGTTAGATTTAAAGTGATTTATGTTTGAATACATTCATCTAAATTCGTTGAGCATTAAATTTGAGGCTAAAATTTAATTGTAGAGAGAGGCATTCAAGTTAAAATCAATTTTACTCGAAAACATCCAAACCTGACAATCAATTCTACATCTCTAGAATCAAGTTCAGTGCTAGTTTTTCTGTGGTGAATTTAATTGGCTGCATTTCTTGTTTCTAATTGTTATTGTTCAATTTTTTTCGAAAATGTAGCTACCCTATTTGGGCAACTTTGGAGATTAGAGCCTTTGCGTTCGGAGAAGAAAGCAATGTGGCGACGAGAGATGGAGTGGCTTCTTTCGGTTAGTGATCATATCGTTGAATTAATTCCGAATTGGCAGACATTTCCTGATGGAAGCAAGCTTGAGGTAATGTGGAGTCATATAGTGTATGATGATTAATTTGTTTGTTCACGTTTAACACGATATTTCTTAAATGTGATTCAGGTCATGACTTGTCGTCCACGTTCGGATCTATATGTAAATCTGCCAGCTCTGCGCAAATTAGATAACATGCTTCTTGTAAGTTTTATACGACATCGAGTTTACTTCATTAGTAGATTTTCAAGTAGGAAGCTATTCTAAAATATAAATTGTGGTACTTTTTTACTTTTGCAGGAAATTCAAGATAGTTTTGTTGATACCGAGTTTTGGTATGTCGATCAAGGTGTTATAGCTCCAGATGCGGGTAATAGTCCGTCCTCGTTTAGGCAAGCACTTCAGCGACAAGAAGAGAAATGGTGGCTTCCGGTTCCCCGAGTCCCGTCTTGTGGTCTACATGAGAATTCAAGAAAGCAATTGCAGCACAAGCGCGATTGCACGAGCCAAATACTAAAAGCTGCCATGGCTATTAACAGTATTACTTTAGCCGAAATGGACATTCCCGAGTCTTATTTAGAGTCTCTTCCAAAGGTATGACAAGCGAACCGAACCTTATTCTATTCAAATTTTCTAACTTTGCGAAACGAATGAGATAATGATCGAATTGCTTATACAACTTACTATCTTTCAGAATGCTAGAATCAGCTTGGGGGATGTTATTCATCGATATATCACGTCGGATCATTTCTCTCCCGAGTGTTTGCTAGCTTGCCTGGATTTATCTTCTGAGCATCAAGCTATAGAGATCGCAAACCGAGCCGAAGCTACCATGTATATATGGCGTAAGAAGACAAATTCAAAGCCTGCTAATGTCAGTGGCAGAACAAGTTCAAGAACATCATGGGAAATGGTCAAGGATCTAATGGTCGATGCGGACAAAAGGGAGTTGTTCGCCGATAGAGCCGAAACGCTACTACTTTCCTTGAAGCAGCGTTTTCCCGGTCTCCCTCAAACGGCTTTGGATATGAGCAAAATCCAATACAACAAGGTTCGTATTTGTTATCTTCAAAACCAAAAGTCCTTTTAATGATCTAACGATTATGATTGATTAACAAAGTCTACAAAATTTTCTGTTGTCTTAGGATGTTGGAAAAGCCATTCTCGAGAGCTACTCACGAGTCCTCGAGAGTTTAGCATTCAACATGGTATCAAGAATCGACGACGTTCTCTACGTAGACGACATAACAAAAAACTCCGATCAATTCTCATCTCATTCAAAAGCCGGTGTAATTACTCGAAAGAGTATTTCACTTCCATACTCGGCGCCTGTCCCAACGACTCCATACAAATCAGCTTTCGGAACGCCGACGCGCTCTCCCGCACACGCGATTAGTCCTTCAAAGGGAGGAAAATCTCCACTCCTCAATAATGGGAGCAAAACTCCTCAGAGAGGTGTAGGAGTGAAGAAATCTTTGACAGATTTTCTCAGCATTGATGCAAAAGGGAGTAGTTCAATTGAGAAACAAGTTTCAGAATCAAAAACAGTTGATGAAGTGCCAGCATTTGATTCCAGTGATGTTAAATAGTCTAATCTTTTTTCTAATGTTTTTTTTTTTTGGTTCTTGTTATGTATATGAATGAAATATGTAGAAGGATTCAATTTTATTTAAAATGAATAGTATTTTACTATTTTATTTTGTTTAGTTATGATGATATTAATTAGGTGTCTCTATGCTCCATATGCTAATTTACATCAACCAAATTTCATTAAAACTATATGAATGATGTGGAAAAATTGTAAGTTATTGAATTATGAATTTATTAAAAATAAGGGGCATTCCGAGAATTGAACTCGGGACCTCTCGCACCCTAAGCGAGAATCATACCACTAGACCAAATGCCCATGAATGATGTTCAGTTTTTGGCTCATGTTATTTCTTGAATTTTATTTTGTCTGGTGAAAACTGTTTGGACTTTGGGTGAATCCCCATGCACTAGGGAAAGCACACAATTATCACATTGCACAGCCATTTATGGAACAAATATTTAATTAAAACCAATAACAAAGCACTCCTATCTAGTTTAGAGGCATTGTTAAGCTAAGTGTTTGTGACTGTGTGAGTTAGTGTTCTGTGGTAGTTGGCTTAAAAGTTACTCCCAAGCTAGTGTTCTATAGTGTCATCATTACATTGCTCCCTTAAATGTGAAAAACAAAAACAATTCTCATCTAGCTTGTTATATTCTACAACAAATTTATGTCGACACAAGCTTTTCATTGCTCAGTGGTGCAATAACAATAATATACACTAACAAACTCACCAATTAGGACTAGTGCAGGTTCCATTAATCTAAGGTGGATGACTAGACCAACCATATTTCATCACTATAAAACACTATCAAATGCATGGTATTTTTACATAGAACAAGAAATATTAGACATACATTAAGAAAACAAAAAATGGAGGGTCTTATGAAGTTGTTGTGTCTTGTTGGTTTTGTAGTCCTTGTTGCAGGGATTTATGGAGTTGAAAGTGCTGGTGAATGTGGAAGGGGTACAACACCAGATAATGAAGCTTTTAAGCTTGCACCTTGTGCTAATGCAGCATCTGATGAAGATGCTAATGTGTCTCAAAGCTGTTGTGCTCAGGTTAAGAAACTTGGTCAGAATCCAGCTTGTCTTTGTGCTGTTATGTTATCAAACGTTGCTAAAATGTCTGGTGTTGACCCTAAAATTGCTGTTACTATCCCTAAACGTTGTAACATTGCTACTCGTCCTGTCGGTTACAAGTGTGGACGTAAGTAACTAACTAATTAACTAACTATTTCTTTTGTTCGTATTTATTTGTCGATTTTAAATTGAATACTCCATGCTAATTCTTGTTATTGAATTGTGAATTTTGCAGCTTATACTCTTCCTTGAAAGCAAAGATAAGTGGGATATGCAATGTTGCTGGTTGCTACTAGTATGGCACAACAACTTAGTTGTGTTATAATGTAACTTTGTTGTTTGTAGTGTGGATATAAGAGCTATAGCAGCTCACTTGTGTACACCCTTAATAAAACATGCATTTTCAGTGTTTTTATTTTATCTGCCTACTAAAAGGTGATTGTTTTTACATTATATTTCAAAAACATTTCTCGTCCCAAAAATTTCAATTACCTTTCTCATCCCCAAAAGTTACCTTACCTCGTAGATTGAGCTTGTCTAAGTTTCATACAACTTGAGCAAGTCACTCTCACGACTAACGTAAGTTTGACTCAAATTTCTATATTACAGTCTTTCGTAAAAATATTTTCTTACGTTTATACATTTATCGGTCTGAGAACTTAAACAATAAAAAACTTTAAACAAACTCTACAACTCATATACAACTTCATTATCCATCCTAGAGCTAAGTATGGACATGAGTTTAATTCTTACACTGCAGCCTTTAATAAGGCTTTGATAACATGTTAAATGTGCTTGTATATACATCCTAAAGCCAACTTAAAGGGTGAAGTTGACCTCACACATCTTTACATTCAACAACCCGAAAATCTAAACAATATGAGATTAGAACATTTCTCTTGTAACTTCAAGCTTTATCCACATTGAATCCATAATCTTCTCCCACGTGTTTTTTTTTTTAAAATTTATCCTCTAGACACAAGATAATGATATTTACAGCCTTATCCATTGTCTCAGACTTATTTGCTTATGTTAGGCTTGTAAGCATCAATTTCCTCTTCAATGCTTCTATACACTTTTGTTGAGTTAATATTATTTGCAGCTTCACTTCTTATAGCCCAAAATCATTATCTCCAAAATACTTCTCAATATTTAATTTAGAACTTATGGTATTCACTTGTAAACTTAACATTTTTATCTTATGGTGGATGCCACTTTTAGTGAAATAATAGATCAACCACACCAAGTCACTTGTAAACGTAACGTTTTTATCTTATGGTGGATGTCACTTTTAGTGAAATAATATATCAACCACACTAAGTCCTTTTGATGTGTGGGATAATAAATAATAACAACCAAAATAAATAACTTCAAACAAAATAAATATTCACAGAAGAATGTCAGACAATTAATTAACAAGCAAGACAAATATAGAAGATGAGTACACTGAAAACGCGTATCGTACCCGATACGTACCCGGTACTGATACTTTGCCTAAAATGGAATATATATGTTTCAAAAATACTATGAGTATAGCTTTCTCTCTTTCCCAATCTCCCTCTCTCTCCATCCAGAGAGAGAGAGATAAATATTTATTATTTTGATCCACCTAAAAGACCCAATAATTAAAGCCCAAAAGAGAACTAAACGTGATTAAACATGGAACATGTATACCTCTATTATATTAACTGTAGGATAGATGATCACGACCATTGGATCATTCTACATTGTCCATATTAATAAGACGATCATGCACATTATGTGTCATCAATTATGCGAGCAATTATAACCGACCTACTGTATAATGAAGAAAGCGCACCATTTTACAGGAAATTAAAATTCAATTCTCCCTTTCGCATCATTTTACTCTCATACTGACTTGAACGCTAAAGTGTTAACCTTATATGTGACTCCCTTTCCACTGCATCAGAAACACAAGTTCATTGCAACGATATTCATCTCCTATTCATCCAATCAATTATGGTTTTGTAAGAGAAAAATGGGCCATATGTTGGAATCGATATCTGATTCCCATGTATTTCTGTATTTAAATGTTCATTTATCAATTGAATGAATCAGAATTCATTCGATCTTGAAATCTAGATCTTTCTCCTTAGAGCTGTAGATCTCCCTTTTCGATATTATCTTATGAAATTAATCTTCTCATTCATTTGATATTTTCCAAAAATTCATCAATGATGGTGGTTTCTATAGCCACTTGCTCCGCTTCTCAATGCGAAGCCATCGCTCTTGCAACTATAAAAATGACCAAAGATCTACCACCGTCTCTTCTTCAAGAAGCAAACAATCAAGTGAAGGTGTGAGAAAAACACAAGAAATAGGGGGTATTGAATTGAGGTTTTCACTCTTGACTACTTTTTGCATTTTGATGAGTTGCGTCAAGCTATGCTATGAATGCGTTGCAAAAGCATAAAGAAATAAAAGCATACAACAAGAGTAAAGAACACAAGATATATCTTGGTTCACTTGAGAACTTTTCAAGCTAGTCTAGTCCACACGCCAAAGTGATTTTGCCTTAAACAGGGACTTAACCCATTATAACTAAGATCCATGATTACAATCGCACAGCCGCACTATGACTAACTCAATGAAGCGTTATGGGATGCTTCCGGATATAACGTCCATTGACCCAACAAAACCTCTGCTAGGATTTCATCTCAACTCACAGCTAGACCGTTCAGGGATCCCATCAGGATATAACATCTACTTGAGGAGGAACCTGCACGGCAACCTGCCGTGACTAACTGCACAACACCAAGTGTTATGACTTCCTGCGCATCCTACAACTGTGACTAACTGCACAACAACCTGTTGCAACTTCAAGCTCCAGAATCAACTGTTCTAAGTTGCACCAGATACTTAGACCCATAACATATCATCAAAAAATATAGTTCTATGAATGTGCTTGCAACTAATTTTCGTGTCCCAAAAGTTCTGACCTTTACCAGGTCCTTTAGGGAAAATGTTGTTTACAAATGTTTGGCTTATTAATAAGCAGATTGTAAACTCACTTAAGTATATCAGAAGAACTTAAATACACACTAAGAATATTACATTTTATTCTTGCTCTGTTATGTGGTCTTCTGCTTCTTCAAGTAGCTTCTTCAATAAACACTTAAAGGTTGAAGTCTTCTTCTTCTTCAAAAGCTTTGCTAGCTTGATCTCCGTTGAGGCATAAGAAGGACTTCTTCGTCTTGATTCACATAAGAACATTTATGGACAACAACCCATGTTCTTATTCAATCCAATGATCACTTCAGTAGTTGATTTGTTGTTGAAGCATCCATGATCATCTATACTGTCTTCTGCGGATTTGCAAGTCTTTAGCAGCATATGAAGTTAAGCACATTGTGAATTCAAGATCTCTCTGCTTTTAGCAGATTGTTGACAAAGATTAATCAGCTAGAAGATCCTATTACCCAATTCACAATCATCTTACTAAACTCAAATGCCATTGGTCTCTAACTTCCTCATTCCTCATATTCATCCAATTATCCTATTAATATTTAACTTCCATAACTTCCAAACTAACACAAAACTACCAAACAAACACAAATCTCAACTTTCATTTTTTCATTCAATCCTAATCATTCTTAACAATTAATCAAAGGGCTGAGATTGATGATCCGTAACTAAGTTTTAAATTAATTTTAACCAATGATAAACTCATTACTTGGATCACAATCCAAGGGTGATTATTCATTTACAAAGTCTATATAAACATGTCATTTTTCACAATTTGAGGGCTAGCTAATCTTTCTTAGAAAATTCATAATTTAATCATTATTTGTTTCACTACTCTCTCTCTCTCTCTCTCTCTCTCTCTCACACACACACACACAAAAGTCAATCTTCATCGCCATTTAGAATTTCCATTGAAGTTCTAAAATGGTGGAACTTAGCCACAATTTAAATTCAACGAATCATTAATCAACAATTTCTACATTATCATCAATAATCATCATCTAAAGTTTATCAAGTTTCATCAACAATTATCATCTAATGTTTATCAAGTTTTATCAACAATCATCATCCCAAGTTCATCAATTCAAGCTTATTCATCAATATCCTATATTCAAGATTCATCTCCTATATTCATTCAACATCGAAAACAATCATCAAGTATTGGAAGTTAATTAGATTAAAGGAGCTTATTCTTGAAGTTTTTCGTATTTCACTCGGACACTCCTATTTTCAACAATAACTGGAGCAAACCTTTGTTCCGTCAGTAATCCTTTATCTCTTATAAATTTTTGCTATGAGTTATTGAATGTTTGCTAGTTGATTTAGATTGAACTGCTATTTTGGAATTGCTTATTGGATAATTACTTATTTTTACATAAAACACATAAACTTGAAAGTAGCGGTTTTTTTAATTCTTAACCCTTAATTATGTGTGAATATATCATTAAAACAATTTTTTCGTCACAATTCTGGATATGTGATTGTTTTTCCATGAATCGGTCGATTCTTTGTACACTTTATTTTTCACCTTTTCGCCCGATTCTTTAAAAGTTGTAGCTCATTTGCAAAAATACGATCAAATATTTGGATTCTTGGCAAAAAAAATCGAGGTTGGTGATATATAATTTGCATATTAATTTTTTATTTATTAATTCTCAGTAGATAAAAATTCGAGAATGTATGAAAAAAATATCAATGAACAAATATGAAAAATATCCAAAACTCACAGGATCATGCCACATGTCCTTGCCATTTCCTTTTTTTTTTTTTTTTCCACAGCGCCATGTGTTGTTTTTGGCTCCCATCATCATATAGAAAAAAACTGGGAAGATTACAAATCAAAGTGATCATGTGTATGCGGGTGCAGCGTGCACCCGCGTTAAGATGATCCAACAACCCCTTCTCTCTCCATATTGACCCATTAAGTTGACTGTTGACTAGACAACATTTTTGTTTGACCAACCAGGCCTTCTGGGCCTTTTTTGGCAGCACCCCTATTGGGCTTCTTTCCTTCCAGCACACCTAAAAACTACATTTCACCGTCCCTACTTTATTTTTCATGTTTGTTTTGTTATTTAATTTGTTTGCTTTTTTAAGCATATTTTAATTTTCTTTTTCTACACATTTTGATACATTTTTTTTAATTCTTTCCAATACATTTTAATACAAAAATTAAAAATAATATTTTTTAATAGATTATTTTGAAAATAATTGTTTAGTCCATATTTTTTTAATTAGGATTAATTCTAGATTAGATTTTAGAAGTTAGTGGCATAATAACACTTTTTGTTGTGATTCTAAACTAGTATTTAGCCCGTGTGTCCGTACGGGTGTACGCGTTGCCGCATATTATTAGTTAATTGATCTGAAAGATGTGTTTTTATGTTTGTTTAGATTTTATATGACTGATAGTGAATGTCCCGTGTTATAATTTTATTCTATGAGCAACAATTCAAATGTACAATGAAAGAAATATTTTTTTTTGTATGAATCTAACTGATAGTGTCTCATGTTATAATTTAATTTCATGAGCAACACTTTGAGAGTAATATTTGAATAATTTTTTATTATATATTTCCTATTTTATTTATATATTCAATTAATTAGTATAATTTATATATTCTAACAAAACAATTGACCATAATATTCAACATATGAAATTTAATAATGTAATTAGCGATGAAGAATCTAGTTGAAACTTTCTATAGGTGCCTTTTTAGATATATATTGTGAAATTTACTCTTCTATAATTGGACTTATAAGTTTCCTCATAGGTAAATAAAAGGTTGTTCTTCATCTTTTTCACCTAGAAATTAATTGCCTCTTCATCCTTCAATCCAACACTTGTGACCTGAAAACATCATAATAAAATCTTAGAAAATAGACATCTGATTTTTGTCTGCAACTGCATATAATTACGAAAACAGATACTGAACACGTGAAGTGATGATAAAATGGAAAACATTGTTTCTTACTGTCTAGGCATTTGAGGTTAAAATTCATTTTCATTGACAGTATTAAGAGTGTCACATAACCAACATACCAAGTCTTGTAGCATACCATGGATATTAAGCAATACAAATATGACCATGAAGATCCAAAGATACTAACTGCAAACATCAAGATAAAATTATAAATTAGTGACAAGAATGAGTCAATAACTTTGCACTCTAAGTCTACAAAGAAAACCCGGTCAATTAGCTACCGATGAAGATATTGATAATTATAGAAGCAAAATTAATAGAGAAACAAAATTAAACTTTCGAAAATTACCTATAAATGTACTTATGAAAATTAAACTTTCGATTTTCCATACAATGAGTCTAAAATAGAGAAATAAAATTAATAATATGGTTCAATCATAGATAATAGAAGCAAATGCAACACACTATAATCTTACCATAATGAAACTTTGCCTTAATGTTACATAAGGTAGTTCATTTTGGAAAAGGTTCACTGCTACTAATAAGGTATTATATAAATTAGTGGAAGTTATTAACATGCTAAACAAAATAGATCCAGCGTTCTACTGCATTCATGATATTTGCATACTCAGTCTTGCGGAAAAATTTATCTTTTAGGTTAATTAGTGGGCTTTGTTGATTTATTTGCAAAGCACAATATTATGCTGACAAAGTTTGTAACGGTCACTCAACAAAGATTGCAATTGTACATCCCTCATTTGTTGAGTATGTTGAATTTGTTATTATTGCTGCTTATGTGGAATTGTTACTGAAGAACTAAGAATATCTTGAATCAAATCGAATCGAAAGTGAAATTGTTGCTCATTCTACCCTTACAAGAGTTTAAAATATGATTACAAACAATAGGTCTAATTTTTCAGATCTCACAAAACTATATCCGAATAAATTGATTCCTAAAACAAATATCATTCAACTTAGAACTTTCAAAAAATCATTAATAAAAGAATATCAAAATAAAGCAATTCATTGGCAGAGGATCATAAAAAACAGAAGAACCACTTAAATGAAGAGAAATAAATGAAAAGTAAAAGCAACATACCTTGAGAATCTTGTAGACGTTGTTGTGAAACCGTTAGCTGAAACATTGGAAGAAAAATACATATTTACGAGTCGAAACAGAAAAACAAAAATGATAACAAAAACAAAAATGATTGCAACGAATTAAATAGATTCCAAAACAAAAATGAAATCGATAACTCTGCAAATCCATGTAAAAACGAAAGCGAAAAGGAAAGGTGGTGGTATATAGGGCGGAGAAAGAGGGTGGCGGTTAGGGTTAGATTTAGGGCTTGTGAGGAAACTTAGAGAGAGAGAGAGAGAGAGAGAGAGTGAGAAAATGGAAAATGAAAGAGCAAGAGAGAGTGATAAAACTTTGTAGCTATTATCTCAATGCTATGCTGACAGGTGGGGCTTAAAGAGGCATGAAACTGATAAGACTTTGTATTTTGTTAATTACTAATAAACTCTGTTGATAGTATAAGTTTTTTTGTTGTGAAAAGGGCAATTTAGTCAGTTTGGTTAACTTATTAGTATTTGGTAGATAGAAGATTCCTAAAATCTATGTGCTTCCATATCTTGATCTATGCCCTGATTGATTGATCAAAGTTAATTTTGATTAATTAATAACTTCACTTTTACTTAATCCCATATCCAGTCAAGTGATTAAAAGTCTTTTGATCACTTGATGGGATTAGATCCCTATAATTGCACTTGAACCTCAAGTCAAATTAAGCTTCTCATGCAAGACCCCAAGACTAAAGATTATGGACATCAAACACAATAAAAATATTCATCTTCAACACTTGATAGTTATGATGAGGATTGTACGCCACGAGCCTTATGTTGGTGTAAGCCCTAGAGGCCAATACTTTTGGTACTTGTATTGAATTATTTATTAATAATAAAAAGGCATTTCTTTATTATGTTTGTTTTTCCAAAATGATAAAGTCCTTAGAATAGCTAGTTAGTTTAATGAAATAATAAGTGTGATTTAATCATGAGATTCCATTAAACATAAGGACACTATTCTTAAAGTATCCATAGTCGAGCTTTAATGTGAAATAGGATAGCCTTAAAGCATTAAGACTATTATGTAGATAGACTGATGATCACATCTCATGGATCATGGATAAGGAGTTATCAAGTCTTGACATAGGTATGGATATTAGGAGTAATATTTATCTGGATTGACCCACTATTAGAAGTACTACATAGAATGTTATGTAAAGTGTCATAAGTTACTCTCATAGTGATAGTGATGTATACCACCCTTCGACCTGAAACTACTATGGACCCTAGATGTAGAGTCAAGTACTTTATTGTTGATCAAACGTTGTCCGTAATTGGATGATCATAAAGACAGTTGATGGGTACTTCACAAAGCATGCTGAAGGACATGAGTAGTCTAGATCGAATTTGCCCATCCTGCATAACATGATAAATGTCTAAGGACCCAATATTGAACTGGACAAAGATGACACAGTATATGCTTTGTGTTCAATATAGACATAAGGGTAAAAGGGTAATTGTATACGCAAATACTATCACAAAAGGTTTTGTCATATCACATGACAATTTTGTGATGTAGCAGTGATGTGTTGCTAGATACCGCTCACTGTTTATTATGTTAAATACATGATTTAATATAATTGTCAACGTCGCGAAATCCTATAGGGTCACTGTAACACCCAATTTCTACTCGCAATTAAATATAAATAAATCAGAGTTCAACAAAAATGGGGCATCACATTTTGTTCTTTTAAATCATATATCACGAACACATCAAGTAATAAATCAAGTCTTTATTATGCAGCGGAAATCATTAAAGTCATAAACATCTCATCTTTAAAAATTCAACTTCATAATAACTCATAAAAATGCAAAACATCTTCTTAAAGGAAACATCTTTAATCAACTAAAACAAAACAGAAGTTCAATTAAAATTAAGCATTCGCTAATCCCCCCGAAGTGTTACATATCAGAGCGACCAACGACTCAAACCATCTACGGACTCTTTGCTACTCAGGATCACCTGCACGTTACCAATAGAGGGTAACATTCAACAGAAAGGGGTGAGACATCGACAATTATAAACAAGATACAATAATCAGCATATATAAGTAAAGTCATTCAATCACCCATTCACATCATCATCATGAACATCGTATCATCATAACATATATAACATCATTATAAATTATTCAACAATGCAATTCATATGTGACTTGGAAATGTATGCATGTGGTACCATTCAGAACGAACTCCCATCTTAAAATTCATGTCATTTAGGTGGGCGTCAGCAAGACATAAGTCTTAATCTCAAACATCATTTTTACCATTCTAGGCCATCTTAATTATGCAAATATGTATACGGTATGAGAATGGCATACAACACAATCACACATCGAAAACATCATTCAACACATCATCTTAGTTCATCTTACATCGTAACATCACCATGTCGTTGGTCATAAGACCTACATCAGAATACATCATCGCAATAGTATAAAATCGTCTTAATCTTCTTAGTTCATCGTCTTTAAGTCCAACACCTAATTCCTTTCAACAATCGTTAAATCATTGTTTTATTATCCCCTAATTACTTCTATCATTAATGATTAGTTTCCAAACATCTTACGGATCATCAGAAAAAGGAACGGACGCGAAACGATAGGCGAATCGTTGCGAAATTACAAAAACGCATACATGCTGCCCAAACGCGTACCAAACGTGTATCACCCTTCCTCATACTCGTATCACTTTATGCACATACTCGCCATACACATATCACCTTACGCTCTTACGCGTACACTATGCAAACGACCAGAGTGCCTGCAAAAAACCACTCTCCATACGCGTAACAGGCGGCGTAACCACTAGATGTTATGCGTAACACCTGCCTCCATACGCATATCCCAGATCTGATATGCAATCCACCAGAGACTCCTCCAATTCAACCTCTGTTACGGGATTCATCATTCTATCATCAAAAGTCAGTCCTACTTGGGTTTCTACCATGTTTTAGACTCATAATTCTTCATCTTTTTACTCATCTATCATTACTACACCAATTATCATCCTATTATCATCATCTACAATCCAATTCGTCACAATTTCATCACACATATCAGAAAATCATCACAACAATCATACACAACAGAAATCAACAGAGGATTCACATCCCTTATACGATCAAATATTCATCTAATTCATACGAAATGGCACACAAAACATCATACAACAAGGAAACTAAATAACTCTACCACATACATACAGATTATTTTCTCCTAGTTATAAGATACGAATCACACTCTTACCTTTGGATTGAATGGAACTCGAATCTACAGTTGAAACTTCCTACGAAAATCCTCTTGAAGATCCTTAGCCCTTGCTCTTGCTCTCTCCAAGACTCGTTCTTTCTCCCAAAATTCTGATTATGACTAATTCTTTCTAAACCCCTTACTAGTCTATTTTCTTATTTTAATTAAATGTCATAAAAAATAATACCATTATTATTATTACAAAAATTCATTTAATTAATCCACTAATGGGCTTCTATCTACACCTCTCAATGTTACTATTAAAACTCCCAAAATAAGTCTATCTCCTAAATCAACTTAAAACAACTTAAATCAATTAATCATCTTAATAGAAAACATCACACATCACAAGTAACAACAAACCTACTCAAAATAATTTAATTAAATAAATTAATTAAATCGGGGTGTTACAGTCACACACAAGGACAATTAGAGAAGAGGTGGAATAAATAAGGTACACCGTAAGGTACGGTACACTAGAATGGAATACGAAATATGATAAGATACCATATGATATAATAATTATTATTATTATCAATTTTATAATAGTTATTATTAATTTTATAATAGTTATAAAATATAATAATAATAAAATTATGGTTATTATAATAATAGTTATTATAATAATAATATAACAATATTATTATTATTGAGTTGGACTTTTAGCTTAAAGCTCACACACGTAGTTCTATAAATAGAACCCTTGTGAAGAAGCTCAGTAGTTGTTGTTTTGAAACCCTGGTCGTATTCCTTTCTTTTTGCTCTCCTTCCACTTTAAACCTTCAATCGTAACCAGCTAGCACTGTGACTAAAGGAAGTTGTTCGTGTGGACTAGGTAGAGGCGTTGTTCATCGTACAACGCTCATGATCAAATCGGAATCAAAGGTTTCAAGCGCCATAAGAGGTAAATATTTTATCACAAATCATGAACTTTCGTAAGGATCTCTAAAGGAAAATTTTTGTTTTCCGCTGCATTTATATCGCAAATTTCCCATCACCTTAAGCAACAGAGAAGTATGAGAGGGATTATTCCTACCCTTATTCCGAGTACCATTGAGTACGGGGCACATGCCTTAGTTATTCAAAATATTCGCCTCTGTTAATAGACTTTAGTGAAATTCAACATAATTGACAAGTCTTCTTCCCCACATTCAATAGACAACACCCCAACACTTTAACAATCTTCATCAACAATACTTTCTTCTTTGGACCAAACACTGCATTCTTTGGACTTTCATACATTCTGTGGGTTAAGCACCTCATGGTCAAGCACTCATTTCTAAATCAATACCTTTCATACATTGCCATGCGGAGCCTCATTCTTTTGAAAACTCTTTTAATTTATTTTTTCCATGTGGAGCCTCATGCTCTGATAACCTCATGCATTTCCCTGTGGAACCTCATGCTTTGTCAAACCATTTTCTTTTATTTTTGCCTTGTGGAGCCTCATGCTCTGTCAACCTTCTTATCTTTCCCTGTGGAGCTTCATGCTATAGCAACCCCCTTTGTAGGTCTTGATCCTTATATCTAGGAAAAATCTTACATTTCTACATTAGACACACTTTTTGATTCAGAGACACCTACTTCATGGATCCAAACCATACAGTCCTGGTTCAAACAATACTTTCACAACACCTTTCTCATTTCACAACATTTTCAATTCAAGCAAGCTTTTTTCCCTTTTAAATCAACTCTTTCTTTTCTTTTGACACTTAAACCTTTTTTGCAAAATAACTCTTTTTTAAGAAAAAAACTTTTATAATTCGTTCCTTAGCAGTCAGACTAAAGCTTGAAGCATTTGAACTACGATCAAATCAGCTAATGTTTACACACTTCTAGGATACGATTATAATTATTCCCTATAAACAACCAACACACACTTATTTTCTATTCTGAACTACGAAGCTCTAATTCCCTCATTTCACTATAAAGATACGTAGGCACGAGGGCCCCAATACTCCACGAGCACACTAATTATAAACCTATTTTTCCCTTTTGCAAGTAATCCTTTAGATAGTAACACTCATCAACGCATAGAACAATCAAAATGGTTCTCGTCGAGTACGATGGATGTGAGAGATACTAATGCATTCCCTTTGCATAACCGACTCACTTATACATTTCTCTTTTCGTTGGGTTTTATCGATGTTTTTCATTTCCTTTTGGAATAAAGGTTGGTGGCGACTTTGTTGTATCATTGAGTCTGCGATAGACTCGAGTATTTTTTACATCACAATAACCTTCACATCATTTTATACTCTTACTGGCTCGAACGTTGGAGTATTAACCTTATAGGTCACCCGTCTCTACCCCATCAGAAGCATAAGTTCATCGCAATGATCTTCATCGCCTATTCACCAATAAATTCTGGTTCTGTAACTTAACATTTGTAAAATAAATTATTTAAGATTTTGTGAGCTTTTTAAGAAGTAAAAACTAATATAATTTTGTTTTCGTCTATAAATTTAAATTATGATGTCTTGTGGATTTGATTAAAATCATAATAATAATAATAATAATAATAATAATAATAATAATAATAATTTATTGATTTTTAATAACTAAATTTAAAGAAAAATATGAATAATTTACTTATACTATTAATTCAATACCCTTATGTTTTTAAATATAATTACCATTTTATACAACAAACATTTAAGGGGAGGTTTAGGTTACCCATGACACATGTATTTCAATAATAAGAAACTTTAAAGATATTCATCATATATATATATATATATATATATATATATATATATATATATATATATATATATATATATATATATATATATATATATATATATATATATATATATATATATATATATATATATATATATATATATATATATATATATATATATATATATATATATATATATATATAAAAGTGGCTCTAAGTTATAAAAAGTAATTTACCCATCTTGACCTAAAAAAAATCAACATTTAATTAGAAGCACTAACAAAACACTCCCAGCGAGTTTCGTGGATCATTAAACTAAGTGTGTGAGCTAGTGTTTTGTAGTAGTTGGCTTAAAAGCTAATTCCAAGCAAGTGTTATGTGTTGAAGAACTAAGAAAAACAAATACAATTCTCCCTATCCTTTGATATATTGTACAACAAAATTAACATATTCAAGTCGACATAAGCTTTTTACTACTCAGTGGTGCAATAAGATATTATGAAACTAAGCAATTTAAACTAGTGCAGGTTCCATTAATCTAAGGTGGATGACTAGACCAACCATATTTCATCACTATAAAACACTATCAAATGCATGGTATTTTTACATAGAACAAGAAATATTAGACATACATCAAGAAAACAAAAAATGGAGGGTCTTATGAAGTTGTTGTGTCTTGTTGGTTTTGTTGTCCTTGTTGCAGGGATTTATGGAGTTGAAAGTGCTGGTGAATGTGGAAGGGGTACAACACCAGATAATGAAGCTTTTAAGCTTGCACCTTGTGCTAATGCAGCATCTGATGAAGATGCTAATGTGTCTCAAAGCTGTTGTGCTCAGGTTAAGAAACTTGGTCAGAATCCAGCTTGTCTTTGTGCTGTTATGTTATCAAACGTTGCTAAAATGTCTGGTGTTGACCCTAAAATTGCTGTTACTATCCCTAAACGTTGCAACATTGCTACTCGTCCCGTTGGTTACAAGTGTGGACGTAAGTAACTAACTAACTAACTAACTACTTCGTTTATTTTTAAATTGAATACTACATGCTAATTGTTGTTATGGAATTGTGAATTTTGCAGCTTACACTCTTCCTTGAAAGAGTTGAGGTTATTGCTGAAAGCACAGATAAATGGGATATGCAATGTTGTTGGTAGCTACAACTTATATAGTTGTGTTGTAATGTAACTTTGTTGTGTTTGTAGTGTGGAAAAAGAGCTAGCAGCTCTCACTTGTGTACACCCTGAATAAATATGTATTTTCAGTGTTTTTATTTCACCTATCTACTAAAAGTTGTTTTTAAGTTTATATTTTCATTGAATGGAGAAAATGTAATTTTGTATGATAAATAGACTTCACTAAAGAAAGTCTAACTCTAGCAATAATATGGTTGATAAAAATTGACATTTAAACATGTTTGGTGTGAAAGAGAAAAGGGAAGAATAGAAAAATAGTTTTAACAGAAATAGATTTATCCTTTAAAAAGATTGAAATCTCTAAATAAATGAAGGACCTTAATGTCAAAAGCTTTTCTAATATAAATTTTCCAAGCCACATTACCACCAAGGAAACATGATTAAGATAATTGATAACCTTAGAGATATGTCAAATGCAATTATTAATAATTCTATCTTTGATAGACAGAAGTAATCTTCAGCATGCTAGTATATCAAGCATCAAGCATCTATGCTAAAATCTTTATGCTAGTATATAAGAGATGACACGAGATTCACCGGGGCTGGCAGATGGCACACCCTCCAAAGTAGGTTGACTAGCTGCTAAATTTTCACAATGTGCACCAATTTATCATAATGTGTATCCATTTATCATTATAATGTGCATCAATTTATCACAAGGTTTGCCCATTATCTGTGGCATTTGTCTTTCGATCAAATGAATCGCCTTGTGGGTTTGGGTAAAACAACCTACCCAGTTACAAAACGTGGAAATTGACATGTCTTCAAGCACTAACTCATGAAAGTTTAGTCAAATAAGAAAACCCCTAAAAAAATAGAGGAAATAACCGCTCCATGTTTCTTGGAGGATCAAAATAAACCTTTTATGGGTCCTAAGATCTAGGCACAATCGGTCTCAATAAATATCTTAATCTTGGTTTTATACCAAGCTAACTAAAAATCTGTGAAATTTTAATACCAAGTTGATCTTGAACTTTTGAAATATTTTGAACGTGTTGAACTTTCAAACCTAAACGGAAACTTGATCACACAATCCTCAAATCAAAAAAAATTCACAGGTTTAGCTTCGAGCCCAAGAAAATAATCCCTAAATGGATGAATTGTTCATCTAGGATAAAAATAAAACTTCCTTGGTGAATATACAAATCTATCCTTCTAGAATTATAACATCTTCACATGCAAAACGACTTTCTCGAATATGCTATGACTAAACTCTAGTGAGAGAAAGTAAACAAATATTCTTTTAAAGAGAGAAGTGAGAAATGGGAGCTCACGTTTCTAAATGTTAAAATATGTGGGAAAGGACCTCTATAGACTAGAGGTTGAAATATAATATGAAATTTTTTATGGCTAACAATGATGAATCAATCAATTGGCATAATACTCCAATCGATTGGTAGGCCTAAATTAATCGATTAATAAGTGCAAAAAGGTAACAAAATATATTTAGTCGTTACCATTCATTAAAGAATTGTCTTAATCGATTATGCCGAATTTTCAACAGGTCCAATCGATTGGACATAAGTGTCAATCGATTGGGAACAACAAAAACTTGCTCATAACTTTTCTAACACTTCCTCACTTGTCTGACACGGCTTCAAGGCTTTTTTAGAAATTTTTCTTGAGAAAAATAAGTTCAAAACATTTGTGTGTATGCTTGTGTGTGTATGTCTGTGTGTGATTAGCCCTATAAATATTTACGATAAAGCTCTTGTGCTTTTACAATGTTATTCACTCAAACATGTCAGGGTGAGATTTCACACACTTCAAGTCTTGTTAGATACTTCATTCTTGTAGGCACTTGCTTGATCTTTACTATGAGTTAAGACTTGATTTACATTTATTTTGGTTGCCATCATTAGAGAATCAATCAGACTTATCAACCATAATGCTTTAGTTGTATATATCTTTAACCACTTTATGCTTAAATATAGTTGTTATCATTAGGAACTAGTTGTCATCATCAAATGCATGTTTATATTTAAGATAACTTCTTTAATCAATGACCTACAAAACAAGGTTCCACATTCTCCCTTTTTCTTATGATGACAACACATCTTTCAAGGAAGGGGTAAAAGAAACAAACAATTTTCTTTGGAGTAATCAAACTGCTCCTCATTTTAGTAGATATAATACTCTACTCCCCTTGAGATTATACTTCTACCCTTTTGTCGAAATCAAAAAGGTGACTAAAGATACACTGCGATAAAATAAATATGTAAACATAGGTAAATAAACCTTTAGAAAAAGGAAAAGAAACATGGAATATTTAAACACAGTTAGACCATAGGTGAGACTATTCTATATAAAAAATCATCATCAAATAATAGATCTTATGGTAGTTGTGTTTGGTCTAGGATGAAGTGTCGAGGTATGAAGTCAAACTTATCATTAACCACATTTATCTTTCCAATTATGATTTTGAGTAGGTCTTTGGTTGATGGTAGTTGAGGAAGTTGATGAATATAGTGGTAGAAATATTCTATATCTATGGGTACTTCTTGGTTATTTGCTTTTCTTTTCTTCTCATTTGAAAAAAGGATTTTCAGTCATTTTTTCATTGATGATCTAAAATTTCTTTAATGGTAGAATTTATGTTCCTATTTTAGTTGTTTCTTATTTATAATCTTCACCTTCAAAACTGAATCCAGTATCTTCCAGAATTTTTGTGATCAAATTTCCATTTGTAAGACATACCCCTTCTTTCTTGTTTTCCATCATGTATTTGATTAGATATTTCACCCATTTCACCTTTATTTTGTTTTCTATTACCCATACAACTTTAACATGAGTTTTTGTTATGAGGCTAAAGTTGATTTTTCTTAGAAAGAGTATGTGATTGATCACATTGTGAAACATACAACTATCAGAGTGAATATATCTAACAGTGAATGAATTTGGTATAGAGGGTGATGGATCCTTCATAAGAGAGGATGTAGTAAGATATGATTGAACTTGTATCATTTATCTCTGGATATGAGGATAGTATCTTCAAAAGGGACATTGAGAATATCTCCAAATTCTTCTAGTGATAAAGTTATCCATGCCTTTTTTACTTCAGATTGAAGTATTCCATCAGTAAGGTAAAGTTTTTAGAGGAACACCTTTACTAATGATGGATAGACCTTTCTTGAAGGGGGCTACAGAGGAAGGAGGAAAGGTTGATCTCCTAAAAAGTTTTTAGAGAATTCACATTCTTTAAAATCTTATGAATCCAGGGTGTCAATTCTTAGAAGGCTTCGATCGTAAAACTTTTGAAAAATTCTTATTTCTTGTTGTTTGGTGGTATAGAAATCAAAGAAGGGATTGGTGGAAAAGTTTAATCTTTTGGGAGCCGTGATGATTTTGAAAGAATAATCTGACATTCGTAGAATTTTGGTATAAAATATGCAATGCAAAAGAGTGAGAGATGAATACATATTTATATAGTGTCATTTGATGATTTTATCGTGTATTTTTGGAAGGCATAAATGGAGATTGTGTTGATTGAAAATCAAGGTGAGATAATTCCAAATTGAGAGTGTTAATCAATTGGATAATGGCCCTAATCGATTATTGGTTTATCGAATCTTTCAGCGTTTTGGGCTGTCATAATTAATGTTAGGATTTTATTACCTTAGAGCACACATTTGAGTTGGATTTAATTTGACAATATGAGCGTCAAGTTTCTCCAATCGATTTCCATAAGGTTCCAATTAATTAGGATTTCGTTCGTCAGCCTCCCTAATGTGTTTTAGGCTTTGTGTTGGATTTATTACTTTTCTACACCCCTATTCAACTTATTTGCACCTCCTTTCTATAAAACACATAGAAACATATCTTTTTGGTTAGTGGAAATAGTTTATTGAGATGAGAAAAATTAAAACCTCTATTTTAAGGGATTAATCAAAGTTTTCCGATAATTTAACCTTAAAGTAATGTACTATCCTAAATATCAAAAGGCTTTGATAAAAGTTTCCCTTAAAGGGAAACAATAACCATATTATGGTGTGTCCTTATCAACACATTTTTGAATGCGGGAGTTGGCTAAACATTAAGGTAAGCATATCCATTACAGACATATCCACTCAACTGATCACTGGGGATCATAAGCATCAAGATATTCTTGAATTTTTTTTCTCTAACCATTGTTGTTGATATTGATCGGTGAACATTCTTGGATCAGAGATTTATTGTATACTTAATAGTATACCTCTTGCTTTACACAAGTCCTTTAATTATAATCGAAACACTGAGCTGCAAGGCATACCTGCAAAACACTAAGGTTTTACCTTTGGAACCCAAATCTTCTTGGTTCCATGTGCATTAGTTCTTCCAAAAGATCTAAGGTTGTTACGTCATAATTTTTCAGAACAAAAAGGCTCTAAATGTCCAACTCTTTTACAGTGTATGCAGTTATAAACTAGACAACTCTTCTTCTTGTGATCTATGTTTTTATTATGTTTTCTATCCTTTTTTAATCCTAGTCCATTCTTATTTAAGGAAGGCCTTTGACTTTATAGGATCAAGACAAGTTTTTATTTCCCTGGGTAAATTTTCCTAAGGTTTCATGTAAATCACTTCCTTTTTTAGGGAGACACAAATCTCACTAGTTTCTCTTGAATTTTGAATTTTAGTTATTTCTAACTTAAACAACTTATTTATTTCTTTAAGAGATTTTAAATTCTCTTTAAGATCTTAGTTGTGTTTTATAAGTTTATCATTCTCTTTAACCAACTCAGTACTAATTCTAAATGATTGTTTGTAAAATGTTTTAGTCTACACATTATCTTCCTCATAGGATACCTTTAAGTTGACTTAATCTTCTTTGTTGGAGGAATATTCTTATATGTTTCTCCCGAGGTTGATGTCTCTTCTCTTCTTTCGAATATTCCACCTGAAGATGCCTTTTCTTAAAAGTTTCTTACAAGTGAGTTTCCTTCGGACGATGTTGAATCTTCTGAAGATTGTTCAACTATTGAGAATGTTCTTTCGAAGGATTTAATTGGAGTCGTTTGGTACGAGTTTGATGAAGGTTTTGATTATTTGAGTTATTTTCTTCATCTTTGAGTAATTGAATTAGTTTGTTCAATTTCTCGATGATTTTCTTATTTAATTATTTTTCCTAAACTTCATGAAAGTTCCCATCTTTCGATTTAAGGATTGGATTAAACTTCCAATTCTTAACTCTTATATGTTGGTTAGTGACAAATGTTCAAATATAATTTTTAAATATTTCTAAATTTTGAAGAAAAAAATGAAAGTAACATCTTTATCTTCTTTGCCTCATGCGTTCATCTCCTTTAGCTGGATACTTGGAGAAGCTTCATATATCATTTCAAGAGTATCTCATATTTCCTTGGTGGTATTGCAATTCTAAACATACAATAATTTACTATCATCTTAAGACATTAATATAAAACTCTTGGTTTTAAAATCTATTTCAAATTTTCTCTTTTCTTATTTGATCCAAAGGGAATCGCGTGTATCCTCTACTTTTCTATTTACTTGGTAAATATGGATAAATAAACCATTGATTATATTTTCCTATAATTCATAATTAATAATTTGAATAAATATCCCTTAAAAGGTGTGTTATAAGTCATCTTTCTTCTGAGACGATTAGTCCTTAAATAGAAGTTAGGTTTTGATGTTACTTGTTGGACATGTGACTACACACACAAGAGAGGGGGTGAATTGCATGTTTCAGAAAAACATAAATTGAAGAAAAAAACAAAATTAGAGTTTGTAGACATTTTAAAATATTTTTCAAAATGAGTAGCGTAAAATAAAAATTCATAAGGTAGAATGCGGAAATATAAAGAGTTTAAAGGGAAGAGAGAAGAACACCAGTAATTATACAAGTTCATTCAAAAATGACTTAGTCATATCCCCAAGATTTGATCTTGAGAGTATCCAATGAAATTTAGAGCTTTAAAAAGGTTGAACTTTCAAACCTCCCTAATATATGGAGTCATTAGTCTTCAAGCTTCAAACAAATATTTTGTACATGTTGATCTTGAACCTGGGAAAGCTTTTAACACCGGGCTGAGCTCGTGAACTGAAACTTGGTTTTATATCGGGTTATCTAAGAACCTATGAGATTTTACAACCAAGATTTTCTCGAATTGAAACAAGCTTTAAACACCAGGCTGAGCTTGAACCGAATCTTGGTTTTATACCGAGCTAACCAAGAATATGTGTGATTTTACACCAGATTGATATTAAACCTTTGAAAGCTTTTGAATGTTTTAAACCCTTGAACCTAAATAGAGGCTTGATCACACAATCCCCAAACAAAAGCTTTTCACGAGTTTAGCTTCGAGCTTAAGTAAATAATCCCTAAATAGATGAATTATTCATCTAGGGTAAGAACAAAACTTTCTTAGTAAACTTACAAGTATACCCTTCCAGAATTACAACATCCTCACTTGTAAAATGACTTTCTCGAAAGTGATACAGCTAAACTTTAGTGAGAGAAAGGTAAACAAAAAAAAATATAGAGAGATATGAGGAATAAAAGCTCATATTTCTGGATGTTAAAATATGTGAGAGGGGGCCTCTATATATAGGCTATAAGTTGGCACAAAAAAGTAAAAAAAAAATATGGCTAATAATGATGAGCCAAACGATTGGAACAATACTCCAATCGACTACTGGGCCTAAATTAATCGATTGATAAGTTCAAAATAGTAACAAAATATATTTAGTCATTACCATTGATTAAGGCATTGTCCTAATCAATCAGGGCACATTTTTTAATTGGTCCAATCGATTGGACATAAGTTCCAATCGATTAGCAAGAAAATAAACTTGCCCATAGCATTTTTTATAGTTCCTAACTTGAGTGGCATGATTTCAAGCTATTTTTAGAAGTGTTTTATTGAGAAAAAATAGCTTGTAAACTTGTTTGTGTGTGTGTGTGTGTGTTGTGTGTGAATAGCCGTATAACTTTATGATAAATCCTTAATGTTTTTACAAAGTTAATCCCTAAGATGTGTTAGGGCGAGCTTCCGCACAAACTTCAAGTTTTGTCAAATACTTCATTCTTGTAGACATTTGCCTAATTTTTACTTTGAGATGAGGATTAAGTTATATTTGTAGTGTTATATTTTTATTGGGCCCCAAGAGGGGAAAACTTAAGAAAATGAGGGGAATCATAATAAAGGGGAAAAAGGAGAGTCATCTGGCATAAACCCTTCCTCCTGAAGATTAGGTGTAATGGCGAGGGGCAAGATACCCTGCAAAGTCAGGGGCCACTCGAAGAAGACATATGTTCGCTCGAAAGGGACAACAAGGTCGTTGAAATAGAGCTCCCACGTCTATTAAATGTGGATGATGATATGGGCCCATAGTGACTAACTTACAAAGGGTTATTCAAATGTAGAAACAACTTTCTCCATAATCCAAGGAGATCAAGTCCTCCCGTTACCACATTCCTTGGTCACTAAGTTAGGGTAAACCACAATCTAGATCTCTAACACAGGCCCATGATGTCGTTATATATAGTTATCCTCTAACGGGAGAAAGGGGATAGATTCTAAGTCATACACATCTTCCACAACCTAAAAGAGCATCACACTACCTGTAACCTTAATACACAATAATTCTAACCTTTTTTTTCTATAATCAAGTAGCGTTGGCCACCAACATAGTCTCTCACCTCATGTGAGTTAGTTCCGTAAACAGTCTCAAACACCGCTGTATAGGGTTTCTCGCTGTTGTGGGAAAGCCCTCGCCAACAAAACATGTTATACACCTATTAAGGCCTCTGACTCCCCCTTCCTTTGCAGGGGAAACCACACACACACACACACACACACCTCTACTTTTTGACCAATAAATATTTATTTTGGTTGCCATGATTAGAGAATCAATTAGAGTTATCAACCCTAATGATTTGGTTACATCTTTAATCTCTTTATGCTTGACTATAGTTGTTGTCATTAGGAACTAGTTGTCATCATCAAAAGCATGTTTATCTTTAAAGGAGCTTATTTGATTAATGACCTACAAAACAAGGTTCCACAAATTTTTGGTTCATAAAAGACTTTTGGGTTGATTTGAAATTAGATTTAATGATCATATTGTTAGAATTCTATTCGAATGGTATGTTGTGAAATGTTTAAATTTCACTTTTATCGCGCTAATACCTTAAGTTGAAAACTCTAAAATATTGTCAAATTTTCGTCCATTTTTCCTAGTTTGATGTATGTTTAAGGTTTTTTCCAAATTGCCTGTAAATAGATTGAGATTAATTATTTACATTGTTATATCGGAGTTGTAGTTTGCTTTTGTGAAAAGGCATCAAAATTTAGATGGGATCTTGATTTCCATTGAAGTGGTGAATGATGCTAAAAAGTAAAAGAAGAAGCTTATTTTGTTTAAAGTCGACTTTGAAAAAACTTATGACTTTGTAGGGTGAGATTATTTAGATGCAATGATGCTAAAAATGTGGTTTCCCTCTAAGTGGCAAGGTTAGATTTTAGAATGTTTTAGTTTTGCGATAACATCAATTTTGCTTAATGTCAGTCCAATTGATAAGTTTTGTTGTTAGAGGGGTATCAGACAAAATGATCCATTATCTCTTTTTCAATTGTTGTTAAAATAAGAAAGCTTGCATATTAAGATTAATGCAACTGTTAAAGTTGGTATTTATTCTATTTATCATGTAGTGTCATTTAAATTTACGCAACTCTGAACTTCAATTTATGGATGATACATTGTAGTGGGTGAGAAACATCGGAGTGATGGGAAAACTTTGAAGGTTGTCTAATATATTTGAGCTTATTTCAGGATTAAAAGTGAAATTCCATAAAAGTATATTGGTGGAAATCAATGTCTCAGAATCTTGGTTGGAAGACACGCCATTGATACTAAATTGTAAAATTGGCTAGACATCCTCTATGTATCTTTAAGGGTGAAAGGATTCAATCACATATGAGGTTGACATCGCAACGGTGACATGATTTGGTGTTTTTGAAGGAGGGCGGCAGATCAAGTGTGGGAAATTGGATTGTTTAGAGGGTGGTGAGAGAGACTGATAATTGAGATAATAATATTGTTTTGACCTTTTTTTGACAAAAATATATTAGTGGTTGAGATAGGTAGGTTGGGGTGGGGGTAGAAGATGGATGGTGGAAGTAGCATCAGAAATTATTCGCTTGGGAGGAAGAACATGTGGGAGAGTGTAATGTTATTTTTGCTAACATTTTTTTGCTAATCAATGTTTCTGACATGTGGATTTGAAAACCAAATATTGAAGAAAGTTATACACTCAGATGGGCGTACAATATTTTTGCCCAGACTTAGCATGTGGTTTCGTTAGAGTTCAACGAAATTATTTGGAACAAATTTGTTCAACAAAATTATGCCTAATCAAAATTCTATAAAGATAATAGATAAATTCTTAGGTACTCATAAGAAGTAGTTGGATATCGATATTTTTATGCAAAATGATTTAAAACACTAATTTATTTTTAAATAAAATAGATATATAAAGGGTTATGACATTAAATGTATATGTTTCATTGGATGAGATGCCCAATTGAATCTAAGGATACCGAAATATTCATTGAGATAATAGGGTTATAAGATAATAGGGTTAGAGATTTTAATTCTAATTCTTTCTTGTACTCTATTCCTTATGGAAAAGTTAAGAATGTTACTTATTTTGGTATGTTTTGGATTGAAGTGCTAAATTGGTCGTGGGTATTTGTTGTAATTTACCTATTAATCCTAAAGAGCATGTTCTTCAATGTTATAATTTACCAAGAAAATCTGTTAATGTCCAATATTGATCCTACAGAGCAATATTATTCTTTCTGAAGTAAAAATTTAGTGAAAGAAGATTTGATTTTGTGGACTAAATAACACCAATTTCAATTTATTTTTTAAGATGTGCCTAGAATGTCAATATACATGAGTCCAAATAAAATAGATAATGGTAGTCTGAACAAACAAATAACTATCAAATAAAATTTAAAAATTCAATACAAAATAGCAGATGAATTTACTATAATTTAACATCATAATTACTACAATTGATTTGGCTCAAGGCTAAGAAACCAAGTATTAATTATGATGTTAAATTGTAGCAAATTTTGTATTAAATTTTTAATCTTTATTTGATAATTGTTTGTTTGTTCATACTACCATTGTCTGTTTATTTGGACTCTTATATCCTTGACATGACATATCTTCGAAAAAGATTGAAAATTGTGTAATTTTAGTCCACAAAATCAAATCTTCTTTCCCTAAACTTTTACTTCAAAAAGAAGAATATTGGAATCCCCATGCCTATAGCAAATAAGAGGTTCTTACATTTCACCAAAAAAAGAAAAACAAGCAACAAAATCTCAACAACCAAACCAAACACACCAACTACTCCATAACTTGTCCCACCATTGATGGATAAGGATATATATAGGTGAGACACATGATGTTTTGGACATAGTAAATAAATAAACATAGGCTCAAACTCTTGAAACTACTACTAGGATAAGAAATTGAGTGGACATAGTACTACCAGTTAACCAACTGTTTTCTACATATTTCTAGATTATTATGCTTCATAGAGTATGGACCACACTTTATCTATCAAACTTACTTTAACCTATAGTATTGTGTGGAAATTTGTTAAGTGTAATAAATTTTGGTTCATGAATCTACACATTTTCACACTCTTGAAGAATATTTCATTATTCTTAAATAGTACTGCATCAACTACAACCCATGAATGTGTAGCTAAATATGGCACAAGAATCTACAACCATGGAATAAACTATGGATAGATCAAGCATGTCAAGAAACAAAAACACATGCATATCACATTGTTCATAGATGGGTCACATATTACATAGAATGGAAAACCATACCACTAAAATAGAGTTTCATAATTTAAAAGCTATAGCATATTCTATACCATCTACAACTTATTTATTTCCATCACTAAGTAATGTTATTCTGTATAGAAATATTATAACTATAGGTTCATATTGTGATTGTGTTGTTTGGATGATGAAAGTAACTAGCCATGTCATAAAAGATGGACCACACTGTCATGTCACACTATCTTCCTATTTACCTGCAATTATACATGTAACGAATTATTAGTACATCCGGACAAACATCAAACACACACAAGTGTCAGATACACAAACACCAGACATGCACACAGGTGTCAGTGTAACTGTACATGATAGACACAAGTGTCCGTGTAGGTGTCAGATACACAAACACCAGACACACAGGTGTCGGTGTAAGTGTACATGACAGTGTCTGACCTGTCACGAACAAATTCAAATCCGTAAATCAGTGAGAAATTCATATACCTTGAGAAGCATGTTTTCCTTGGCAAGTGTGTGATCTTTTAATAATAGAGAGATCCTATTGACAGAAAGTTAAACACAAAAAATAGTGAGCAATTTGTGACATAGAAGTGAACAGCAAAGTTTACACCACAAATCTATCAGAGATTGATATGCCTTACCTTGCCACCAGTTTCCTCTTGAAGCAATTCCTGAATCATCTTCTCCACCATCTTTCTTATACTGATAACCGAAAAAAAATCATGTTAGCCATTCGAAGCCATAGTACAATGTATCTAATTCCATTACAAAATGTTATATTTTATTTGAGTTAGCCGGGATTATAGTCAGAGCCGTCTTAAACTTTTGTAGATTATATATAGATTAGTCTTGATTCAAACATGATAATATAATAATAGACAGAAGTGTTTTAAATACAAATGCAATCACCATGGTGTTCGATTCCAAACCGCGACTACTCTGAGGATGAGAATAAACATCTTGGCCACCGTAATAGATTGATGAACTAAGCTGACATGGTTGAACTCTCTGATCATGATAAAGATAACTCATATCCTTATTAGTTTTGTTCTCAGGTTCAACCACACTTCCCTTACTCATATAATCTGCATTGCGAACAAGAACAAGACATCCAAAATCGCATTAATAATCCCTTAAAACACTATACCCACAACTGCAGAGACTAATCGCTCGAGCCAGAGAGAACCACAATGAATGGTTCTCTCCCGAGACTAAAAAACACTATTATTTATTTCTTGATAAATTAATCAAAAGTTATAATAGTATAATTTGATTATTAAATAGTGGCATAAAAACAGAGTATTCGAATTTCGAACCTTGAGTAGCAATTTTGGAGTTTGATCCCTCAGTAGAAGGTTTTCCATTAAGTGCAGAATGCAGAGACTCTCTTCCAAACACCTGAATCACCACAAATCTCAAAATCAATACAAATAATTATAATGATAATGAATTAATAACAAGAATATTAAAGAGATGAAAAATGAAAAAACAAAAACCTTAGAAGAAGGAGAAAAAATGGAATCGAAAATTCCAGAAGAAGCAGAGGAAGGATGAAAATCAATGGAACCAAAGAGTTCAGAAGTGAAAGAAGAAGATGAAGAAGAACCCAGTTTCTTTCTTCCTTCCATTATTATAGTAAAGACAAGAAAACAGAGAAACATTAACCACCGCCCCTACGGAAATGATATTTCCTAGGAAAAAACAGAGGGAAGAAATGAAGACAGAAGAGATGGGTAAGAGTGAGATTTGTCATACGCATTTATTTATAGGCGTTATTCATGAGGTGAAATTAATTATTTGGATTTTCTTTTAAATGTTTTTCTATACTATGTAATCTTTCCGTCAAAAAAGAAATACTATGTAATCATCTTTTATTGAAAAATGTGTCGGAGTCAATGTGAATATTGATTTCATTTTTCAATACTATTGATTTGTTTTTGACCACTTTCCATTCATTTTACTTCTCTTGAATTCCATTGAAGTTTGAGAATTGGTAATGGGACGGATTGGGAAAGATTTTTACTTCTCTTAAATTTCATTGAAGTCTGTGAATTAAAATTCAAACCCGTTAGCAAATCAATGAATTCGGATATTTCTGTTCTACCATTTTCTATTTAATAAAATTATTTTCTTAATAAAAATATTTACTTTTTTTTAAAATAAGTAATAAAATAAAAATATTTCAAAAATATTTATACATATATTTTATATATTTTAAATAATAAATACAAATTAAAATATCAAAACATTAACTATAAATATATTCTAAATTATGAAAATTATAAAAATAAAACTCATAATAAAGAATCTAGGAACGAATTAGAGCAAATATTATTGTTCATATTATCCAACTTGTCCCTATGTTTTATGAAAATTCAAATCTACGGATTTGTCCCCTCTAAATTACATGCGTTATATTTCCAAATCCAAACTTCTCATTTTTTATTTATGAATTGCACATAGTTATATTATCACTTCTTTAGTTTTACAATTAATTCTTTATTTTTAAAAGTTTTAAAAGTTAATTGTAATTTTTATTACTTTTTTAGATTTGGTCTTCTCATTTTAAGATTCGGGTTTTATGAATTGCACATAGTTATATTATCACTTCTTTATTTTTTTAAGGTGATTTGGTCTTCAATTTTTTATTTTCTTTTTATAGATTTGGTCTTGTCATTTTAAGATTTGGTTTTTAATTCTTTTATAAATTGTTTTTACCATTTAAATTTTTTTCTTAACTTGAAATCAAATTTATTTGACATGATACTTGATCTAATATAATTCTATGTTATTGTTTTAATTTACAATTAAATTATTTATTTATTAAAATATATTTAATAGTATTTATAATTTTCAATCAAATTATTTTAAATTATTTTTTATATAAATTTTAAAGAAATAATTAATTATATAAAAATTGAAGAATTAATTATAAAAAAAAAATACAGTCAATGGGTATTGACGAACCATTTACTAACTAACTAAATTAGGAATTTGAATTCACTGACCATTTATTAACTAACTAAACTAGGAATTTAAATTCACTGCACTCGTCCTTTTCACGCAATCATGTTGTCAAACTAGTATCAACCGTCTGATCTTGATTTGATGGATTAGAAAAAACAATTTTAATATTTATTTTTTAATTTAAAAATACTTTGCTGAAATGAAGATCTTTTAATTTTAATCAAATAGTCAAGTCTGCATGAATGTGTGAAAGCGGGATTTACTGACTGTAGTAAATTTGAATCCGTGAACTACACTTCACATTGATACTATTTTTCAGATTATATATTTACCAACATTGTATCTTCTTTGTGCTTGTGTTGCAAGTGTTAAAAACGATACCGTTTTTCAGTCATTTATTTTTCAATTTTATATTGTCTTAAACAGTTGAAATAAACACCAAATAAAATATAATAATGATTCAATTCTCAATTCTCTATTCAACTCTTTGTCTAATGTTTCAATTCACAATTTTCTCTTTAACACTATAATATCTCAAACTCACATCTCTCGACCTTATTTCCTCCTTTTATTTATTGATTTTATTGATTTGTAATTTCGAAGGATTTCCATTCAAGTAATATGAAGAAGATGAATAGGTATTTATCATAAGTGTGGTATTTGAATCGAACTCTAGTTTCGGTAAGGATAATTTCATGGTTCGATAAAGGTTTAATATGTAGTCAAAGTTTGTTAACATGTCAATCATATATGTTGTAGTCGAAGTATGGTCAAACATACAGTAGTCGAAATATTATGATCGTTAGCATGTCAGATTGGATCTTGTCTGTAAGCCCAATTGTTAAGTTAACTTGTAGCCTAAGGTAACTTAGTAGTCTATAAATAGACTAGTTCTCTCAGTTTGTTAAGAGAGGGTTAATTGTTGTTATTTACTTGTAATATTTGAACACTTATAGACTAAGTAAATAGTAAAACAATTTTAACAAATTTCATTTCTTCTTCTTCCTTATTCTCTCTTTTGCGAAACCTTATAGAGTTTCTTGTGTTTGTTCAAGAAGCTCAATATTTTCTCATATTTTGATTTATCCTTGACGACATCGATTCACAACAAATTGGTGTAGTGAGTGTGGAGAATAAGGTGTCGTCAACAAAGTATGAGATTAAGAAATTCATTGGTGTGATTCATTTCCATTTGTGGCGCTTGAAGAAACAAGCCTTACTGGTTTAGCAGAGTTTGTTAGAAGCATTGAAAGGATCAGAAAGGGTGGATGATTCCCTAACGCAGAAGGAAAATACGACGATGATCTATGAAAAGACACTTGAAGTATCATGCATTGAATGCATGGTTCTTTAAGAATTTTTACACTTCTTATTCATGTATCTTAAAATGGTTAAAAAGTGGTTGGAATGAGGGGCTACGATATCAAACCCCTTCCTACTTTAAACATCGGCAAGAGCTTGAGGAAAAACTGTTTAAGGATGAACAGATAAATCCCGGACCCTTCTGGACCGACCACCAAGAAGAGGTACTACTTATTTCAAAATCTTCCCAACATTCAAAGATTGTCATCTTTATAATCCCAAGAGATCTCAATTGTAAAATACATCTAACGACTCTTCGTAAATTATGTCTAACAAATAGCTAGTTTGATATATATATATATATATATATATATATATATATATATATATATATATATATATATATATATATATATATATAGATAGAGAGAGAGAGAGAGAGAGAGAGAGAAATAGTAGGTGCCAAATTTAGGTAACAAGTTTCAAATTCAATTTCATTTCACTCTTCTTACTCATATACTGACTTGAGCATGGAAGTGATAACCTTGTAGTTCTCCCCACTATGACGCGTTGGAAGCTACGGACCACCATCATCGTCGTTTACGTTCTCATTTTTGGTTCTAAAATGGAACATGAACTAAAGGTGAAACCCTACTATGTTTTACACTGGTGCTTTGCAGCTTTTATGAAGCCTTAATGCTTATTAAATGAAGTTGTGCAACACAAAGAGTATACTTTTGAGTATACATTAATTCAAATTAAAGTATATGATCCAAGGATGCTCCCAAATAGTTTATCTCAACGATCATGATCAAAGCAAGTTTTCATTGAGGGTGGTATCAATATCTCTTGTCTATGATGATCTGCTAACCTCTTAGCAGGTAGAGAAGATAAGTCTCTGTTGGACATATCTATCTTGTATTTTAACTAACTCACATATCCAACGATCTATATAGAGGGATATGCCACATTATGTTTGTATTCCCTCTAAAGGGGAGCATTTGTCAAGGTTACTTAATTAAAGGTTGAATAATGATAAAGCTCTAATTAACCCTTTAAATAAGTGTGTCTAATATTTTCTCATCAATTAAAAATATTTTTACTAACAAAATAAATGAGCTTCCTAGATAAGGGTGCAAACAAAATAAACATGGGTGCAAAAAGTATCAAAACCAAAGTAGAATCCAACCTAAGGCTCAAAGATCCAATAATGTTGAAAATGGCCTAAATAATAAACTAGACTCATTACCTAACCGATTAGGTGATTTTAAATTCAAATTTTAAATTTTGGCGCACCAAATAATCAATTAGGGAGATGAACTAATCGTTTAAAACTTTAAAACTCGACTCAATGACTAGTCCCAACGTCCACCGACATGAATTGAATGCACCTAATCGATTAGAACCCTCATCTTCTTTTTCCAAATACCATGATGTATACCTTCAATAAATATTATCATATTCTCTTACAACAAGCAATACATTTCTCCATTAAAGGATGATGGTTTGTTTAGTAAATTGTTTGAAGTTATTTCCTTCCTCCTGGAATAATTAGTCTTTAACGGGAGTTAGGCTCTAATGTCACTTGTTGAAATAGTGATTCCAAGCACAAAAGAGGGTGAATTGTAGTATTCTAAAATCATGATTAATTTTAAATTAATTACTTAAAACAAAAATTTATGTTATTATTTTAAAATGAAGAGATAAAAGTTAGAGAAAGATGGAAGCATGGAAATATAAATGAAAGTAAATACCTGAAAGTTAAGATAAATATTTCAAAGAGATTACACAAGAATTTATAGAGGTTAAGTCAATATCTTGGCCTATTCCTCTCCCTAAGAATTTATTCTTGAAAGTTCCATAATATAATATATTTGAGTTTTTGATAGGTTATGTCCAAAAACCTCCCTATAATTGACTAAGAGAGATTTTACACAAAGATGATCCCCTCAAACCAAAGAGGGGCTAAGATTAATAACTAAGAACGTGATTTTAACCTGCTAATCTCAAAAATCAAACATATGTTTTAACAAGCTAACCTTAAGAACTAAAAACAGAATACCATGTTTGTCTCTATAACCAAACGCATATTTTACTAGGTTTGTCTCAAGAACCAAACACATATTTTACTAGGTTTGTCTCAAGAACCAAACACAAAAATCTTTAAGAGAATCACACTGTTGAAGAACCACAAAGCATGACACCAGTACAAATGCTTCCTCACAACTATTTTTCACTCACAAGACACTAAGACAACTTTTAGTGAAAGAAAATAAAAGAGATAGATGAATAGTGTATATAATAAGAATCGAATAATAGAAATTAGAATTATGGTGTGTTTTGTAATGTGGAGAAACCTCATTTATATAGGAATTTTTTTTACTAAAAATATGATACATGTGCCAAATTAAATAATATAATTGATTATTTGACCAAAAAATTTATTATGGCACCCCAAAAGGCGGCTACCCTGATCCAAAAGAGGAAAGTCTCAACAACTATATGTTTTAATCGATTAGTAGTGTTTCTATTTGGAAGTCATTTTCCTTATTCTAATTAATCATGAAGTCATTTTACTTTTTTTAATCAATAAGGCCATGTCCTTAATCAATTAGAAAGTGTAAAATCTTTTCCAATTGATTAGAAATACTTCTTAATCAATCCCACATAAGCCTTTATAGGTTTTCTAGATACTTAAGGTGTTTTAGTTAATTCAAAAAGGTTTAAAACATTTTATATAAGTGTGTGAGATGCCTTAGTAACTTAGGAGTTACTCTACTTTTACAATACTCAAGTTACTCAGACATATGCTACGTAACTCCCCAAATCTACCCGGCGGAAATTCATAAATCAGAATTTCAAAAATTCAAAAATAATATAGGATGCCACATTTTCGACTTATTAAAAACAACTTCATATAATTTTCACCTATCAATGATACATAACACTTTCAATTCAAAGGGATTATAATAACAACTTTATTTCATTATTCGAAACCAAAACAACTTTCGCAACTACGCAACGGATTCACAAATATTCAACTTTGCATTAGTTAATAACTTGTTCAACCTAACAACTCAGTAATAACATGTTTTTTATTGAAACAACTTGAAACAACAACAACTAAATATAACAACAAAACAATTAAGCGTTCATCCCCCTGAGTGTTACGTATCAGAGCAACGACACCGACTTGACTACGAGGGTAAGCAACTTTAATCTGGAATATCTACACGTTACCGACCAAGGGTAACATTCAACAACAGAAAGGGGTAACATATCGAACCATATAAACAAGAGTATGATAATTAATACGCTAGATAGAATCATACAATTTTCATACTATCCACAACAACATCTTACCAATCACCCCAACAATCAACATATTTTATCAACTTAATTCACACATCAACATAACCAATTTCCAACTATACAACCAGCATAGACACCTTCATCAACTTCGACGAACATATGCAACATATTCAACTTCTTCAATATCAGCATAATCGACTTTGCGAACATAAACATATAAACAACTCAGGCAACATAATCATATAATCAACTTATTCAACATAATCATATAATTAACTTAGCAACATAATCAACTTATCCAACATGGACCACTTACTCAACATAATCAACATAAACCACGTAATCAACTTAATTCTACATAAACAACTTATTCAACTTGAGCATCTTAAACAACTTTATCAATTAAAGCAACATGAACAACTTTATCAACTTGGCAACATAAACAACATAATTAATACGACGCTGGATGCGACTCAACTATGCATATGCATGTGGTACCATTGGAGTAAAACTCTCAACTAAAAATATATCAGGTTATCGAGGTATCTGCAAGGCATAAGCCTTCAACTTAATAATTTTGACAATCCAGATCAACGTGGTGAGCATCCGCTCCAACTTAGAAATGCAATATATGCCATGAGACCAACAACGCAACACATAAAAAACCAACAACTCAAACAAAGGTAACAACTTAAATTCAACTCGATTCAACCTTGGCCATAGGCCTACAACTTTCAACGTTGGTCATACGACCTACAATTTTAACATCAACATTGGTCTTATGACCTATAACTCAAATAATCAACATTGGGTCCTTCGACCTTCGACTTAAAAATACCCAAATACCGGGACAATTCTCGCTCTTGCAACTTCTACGTATTCTATGTCAAACCCTTATTCCTTTTTATGCAACTTTGCAACTTCCACGTTCTCTCTAAACTTCTTTCTATTTTTACTGATAACCTAATTCTCTTAATTAATTTAATTAATCTATAATTCTATTATTTTAATAAGTCCACATATACCTATTTATTTTCCTCCACTCACCATTACCAATTCAATTTGACTTTTTAATTATAAAAATAATATTAATATTAATAATAATAATAATTATTATTATACTAATAATAATAATATAATTTTCATCACTCCTATAATTATGCTAATTATCCATTTTATACTATGTTTGAGAAAATATTAATTAAAATAATCTAATCAATCTTACTCCACACACCACTAATCTCTACATTATTAGTCATACACCCCTACTACCCTCAAGACTCAATCTTAAGGCCATTATCCTTGACTACGGGCACATAAAACACGAGAAATACACAACAAATATGAAATCAACCACAACAACTCATTATTATATTCACAAACAAGCCCACTAATATAATGGTATCATTCCAACACTATTTCTGCGACTTAATCAACTTAATTAGATTCGACTAACCACAACACAACTTAAATCAACTTAATTAAATTAATTTGACTAAAATCAACATAACAACTCAACACAACACAATTTCGACAATCAACACAAATCAAAATCAATAATACAAAAATATTTAATTAAATAAACATGGCGTTATAGTTAGAGCTTTCAGTCCTCCTTTTCGTGTGTCTTAGGTGATTCGAAATAGATGATGTTCCAGACTGGGCCTTAAGATTGTATTAGGCTACGGCCCAACATGTCGAGCAGAGGCCCATATACTTGAGCAGAGACGCTTAGCAGACGAGCAGGGGCACCTAACAGTCGGGCAAGTTTCCCGTACGACGGGCATGCACTCAAAGCTAGCAAGGAACATGTCTGTCAGTCCACTTGCCACGTCACCCAGCTGTCCCCCTTTTTATCTCCTGAAAGGTAGGGGCAATTGAACCAAGGACTTGAACACTTAGCTAGGTCTTCACGCTTCTCACGCGTTCCTTGGCAGTTCTTCCTTGGGCCTAGCTAATCCAGCCCAAGGAAGGACCTTGGCCCAGCGCTGGGGGCTCTCTATAAATACCCTTTTTCATTAAAGGGTCAGGTATTCTGATTCATCCTATAGCTTACCTACTTCATTGTACCTATACTCACTTAAGCATCGGAGTGTCTTGCAGGTACACCCCCCTCTCTCCCATTCTTTGGTCGTTACACCAAATTGCTGGAAGATCCTCTTGATCAGGTAAGATCAGTGGCGCCGTCTGTGGGAATCCAGCTTCCCCTTCTTCCATAACAGAAGATCAAAGCTCAAATACTCCGTCCTTTCATGATGTCCGGAGAACAGCTCAACGACCGCAACCGTCCCCTCGTCGACTACACGATGGAGGACAATTTGAACTACCACAAATCTGACGCCCGAGATGGACGCCCAGCCACCCCGTCTCCTGAACCCGAGAACAATGGGAATCAACCTCAGATTCAAGACCAGGCGATCAGCGTATTCCAACTCATCCCCGTGCCCGTCGAAGGGGATGTCACCATGATTGTTATGGTGAACGCCCTTAACCAAACCAGCTACATGCTCTACCAGCAGCACGAGAGGATCATGGCCCTAGAGGTTGACCGGCAAGAGGGAAAACCTCAGCAAGAAAGAAGGACGCAGCAACGTCCGGAAGTGACGAAGAAACGGGGACAACGCTCCCCAGAACCCAACAAGAGCAGGTCACGAGCCCGTCGGGATTCCGACCGGTCAGGGACCTCGCCAAGGTGCAATCGGAGCCCTGATAATAACGAGCTCTCCCCACCGAGGAGCGACGAGGAAGACCCGCATTTCCCCATCTCACGGGAAATAATGGAGGCACCACTCCCCAAAGGCATGGAGAAACCCCCAAACTTGGCCATCTACGACGGGACCACCGACCCCGATGATCACGTCGACAATGTCAACGCGATGCTAGACTACCGCAACGACATCATCGGGAACCTCAAGTGCAGGTTGTTCTCGACAACCCTTAGGAAAGGAGCCATGGCCTGGTACAAAAGTTTAGCCCCGGAGTCCATCACATCCTAGAGAGTCATGAGATCCATGTTCACGAGGCATTTTACAACCTCCCGACGCCATCCCAAGACAGAGGCGACCCTCGAAGCCATAGTGCAAAGGAAAACTGAGACATTGCGCTCGTATATCGAGCGATTCAACCAAGAGGCTGTCGAGGTGGACACTATGGAACACATGAAGAAATACCTCCTCGAAAGAGGACTCTTGCCCGGAAGCGAAATTAACAGGGCAGTTGGGATATAGCCTCCCCACACTCTGAATGTCCTCCTGCATAAAGCCCAGGCTTACATTAGATACGAGGAAAAGCAGGTTGCCCACAACGCTCGCAACAGTCGTAACGCCGGGGAAACCGACCATCCCAAGCGCGAGGACTCGAACGTTCCCCATCGCAACAGGGACAAGCGCGAGCCCCGTGAAGGAAGAGGGCCCGCGGGCCGAAACAGCGAATATACATTGCTGACAGCTCCCCGCGAGCGCATCCTCTCTGAATGCATCAACTTCGAGTTCAAGCAGGGCAGGGTAAGGTTCCCAAAACCTTCTGCACCCAAGCCCCACACAGACAAATCCAAGTACTGCAGGTTCCACAGGAGCCACGGGCACGTGACTGAAGACTATGTCCACTTGAAAGATGCAATAGAAATTTTGATCCAAGAGGGACATCTCAAGCAATACACTAGGAAGAACGAAGCCTCCAAACATGAAGAACAAGAAAAGAAGAGACCCCGGGAGGACACTCCCCCTGATGACTCTTCTTATCAGGTGGCCCTATGCGTATCACGACCAGAAGACTTCATCATCTCCGATCCGCCACCAGAAGGGCGAATCACCGCTCTCAGCCCCTAGGAAGACTTTCCAACCGCCCTTGTCATATCAGGTGGAGGGATGAATGGCGAAACCGCTGCTCTTTCAGTAGAACGCAAGTTCGACGAACTCCTCCTGACCCTGACCGCACCCGAGCAAAAGGCAACGCTGACAAAATACCGAGGCAAGTCCAATCCAATATCCTTTTTTCTAGAGGAGCTTCCGGGCGGTTCCCCCAACTCGGGCATCCCGCTGCTGATCAGGGCCAAGATGGATCACTTCGACGTCCGGCGCATTCTGGTCGACCAAGGCAGTTCGGTGGACATCATGTACGTCCACCTTTTTTAAACCCTAAATTTGAACAAAACCAACCTATCTCCCTACGTCGGATCCGACCTCCAAGGGTTCAACGGGGCCACAACGAAGCCGTGGGGTTACGTCGAGCTCCTCGTCACCTTCGGAGAGCAAGAGACGGCCAGAGAAATTAAGATCCAGTTTCTGGTCATAGAATGCTCCTCTCTTTACAGCTGCATCCTCGGTCGCCCGACTCTGGCTGAGCTGACGACAGTCCCATCCACCGCCCACCTGAAGATGAAATATTACACCAAACTGGGTCGCGTGGTCACAATCCACGACGACATCGAAGCCGCCCGAAGATGTTACGATGCCGCAGTAAAAGGACAGGCCATAATCAACACAAAGAATAACAAAAAGCCCAGGGTCGAGGAGCCTCCCCCCCAAGGAATCAACGCCATCGACCTCGATTTCCGCATCGGCGAGGACGAAGCTGAAGAGCAGAAACCCGCCGAAGGACAGACTCCCACTCACCCGTTCCGCCCAGTCCCGAACGGAGAGTTCGAGCTTGTCCCGCTGGGCGATAACCCCGACAGGACGGTAAAGATATGCATGGGGCTGCCCGAGGAAACGAGGAAGTAGCTCGCGATATGCCTAAGGGAGAACGCTGACCTCTTCGCATGGAACACCCCGGAGATGCCCGCCCTAGACCCTAAGGTCGCATGTCACCAATTAGCTTTAGACCGAGCAATCAATCCTGTAGCACAACGTAGGCGCAAGCGGTCCCCCGAGAAAGCGGAGGCTGCCGAGCGAGCTGTAAAAGACCTCATAGAGTCAAATTTTATTTCTGAAGCCCAGTACACAACCTGGCTCTCTAATGTAGTCCTCGTTAAGAAAAATAATGGAAAATGGCGCATGTGTGTTGATAATACTGATCTTAATAGGGCTTGCCCCAAAGATGCTTTTCCTCTCCCTAACATAGATAAACTCGTCGACAATTCTGCAGGTTTCAAACTCCCTTCCTTCGTGGACGTATGCAGCGGATATAATCAAATCCCTATGTCGGACATGGACAAGAGACACACGGCATTCATGACCCCGACCGACAATTACTATTACAACGTAATGCCTTTCGGACTCAAGAATGTCGGGGCCACGTACCAGCGCATGATGAACAAAGTCTTCCGAGGAGAAATCAGGGATATGCTCGAGGTATACATGGACGACATGATCGCCAAATCACACGATGAGACTGGCCATGCATGACACCTCCGCAAGGTCTTCGAGCAGACGAGACAATGCAAAATGAGGTTTAACCTTGAGAAATGCACGTTCGGCGTCCGGGCAAGATAATTTCTAGGTTTCTACCTCACCGAGAGGGGAATCGAAGCCAATCCCGACAAATGTCGAGCATTCTCAGAGTTCCCGACCCCGAAATCTAAAAAATCCTTTCAATCCCTCAACGGGGTGCTCGCCTCGCTCTCTCGTTTCATCGCCAAATCCGCTCAGCACGCGCTACCTTTCTTTAAACTCCTCCTAAAGGAGGCCACCTTCGAATGGACCGACGAATGCAAGCAGGCACTGCTCCATCTGAAGAAGGCACTCTCCGAACCCCCGGTCCTGTCACGACCATTGGAGAGGGAGACCTTATACCTGTATCTGTCCGTGGCAACCGAGGCCGTCAGCGCCGCTCTTATTTGAGAAATTGATGAGGGACAAAAACCCATCTACTTCATAAGCAAAGCACTCCAAGGTCTCGAGCTCAGATACCAACAAATTGAAAAAGTTGCATTAGCTCTCATAAACGCCGCGAGAAGATTACGTCACTACTTCCTCGCTCACACGATCAAGGTAAGAACCGATCAACTAATAAAACAGCTCCTTGGTCGACCAGACATGGCCGTCAAAATGTTAAAATGGTTGCTGGAACTTTCCAAATTTGACATACAATACGAGAACAGGAAAGCTTTGAAGGCTCAAGCCCTGGGCGACTTCGTCGCAGAAATGACGCACAACCCTAAGCCGACGGACGACGCCCACAAATGGACGATCTTCGTCGACGGCGCCTCCAGCTTGACAGGAAGCGGGGTCGGGATCATCCTCGAAAACGAGGATGGAATCCTGATTGAGGTCTCACTAGCATTAGCCTTCCCAACTTCCAACAACCAAGCCGAATATGAGGCTTTCATCGCCGGTCTAAGATTGGCCGAAGACCTAGGAGCAAAGGAAGTAAAAATATCGAAAGACTCCCAGCTTGTGGCATCACAAGTACGGGGAGAGTACCAAACCAGGAACGACAACCTTATCGAATATTTAGCGTTTGTCAAAGAAAGACTCGAAAAATTCGAGAAGTGGGAGGTCTAACACGTGCCCCGCGAACATAACACGCGAGCGGACATCCTATCAAAGCTCGCTAGCACGAGGAGGAAAGGCGGAAACAAATCAGTAATCCAAGAAATCCTTCCTCGTCCCAGCACCGAAAAGCCACCTCCCCCGCTCGAGGTTAACGTGATCGGAGACACTCATTACCGGATGACACCCATCTATAACTACCTCACAAAGGGCGAACTCCCCGCAGACCCTAAAGAGGCGGCAACTACTAAACGGAGGGCGTGCTCATACGTCCTCCTCGAAGGGAAACTCTACCGCAAAGGACTCTCCATCCCGTTACTCAAATGCGTCGAGGAGGAGAAATTCCACGGCATATTAGGGGAAATGCACCGAGGAATCAACGCCCAACATCCCGGCGGACGATCACTGGCACGCAAGGCTCTCCGAGCGGGCTACTATTGGCCGACTATGCAACACGACTCTAAGGAACATGTCAAAAAATGCGACAAATGCCAACGACACGCCGACATGCACCTCGCACCCCCAAACGAGCTAAAAACGCTCTCCTCTCCTTGGCCCTTCGCATGGTGGGGCATGGACATCCTCAGCCCATTCGTAATTGGATCGTACCAAAACAAATACCTCATTATAGGGGTAGACTATTTCACCAAATGGATCGAAGCAGAAGCACTAGCCAAAATAACGGTGCAGAACATTCTTCGATTTTTCAAACGAAATATCCTCGCTCGATTCGGCATACCCCAGGTCCTCATCACAGACAACATAACGAAATTCACGGACGGAGAATTTCAGGACTTCGTGGCTAGCTTAGGCACTAAACAACGCTTCACGTCCGTCGAGCATCCTTAAACCAACGGACAAGCGGAGGAAGCCAACAGGGTAATCCTGCGCGGACTAAAGCGCAGACTCGGCAAGGCGAAGAGGGCATGGGTCGAGGAACTACACAGCGTCCTATGGGCATACCGTATGACACCACATTCCACGACAGGGGAAACCCCATTCAGACTAACATACGGCACTGAAGCATTCATCCCGGTGGAAATACGAGAACTGACGAGACGCATAGAGGAGCCCCTCGATGAGGAGATGAACGACGAGGCACTCCGAGTCGAGCTGGATCTCGTCGAGGAGATCCGCTCCAAAGCAGCCCTTATGGAAATATCCCTCAAACAAAAAATAGCCTTACGCCATGACGCAAAGATCATAAAAAGAGAGTTCCAGGTGGGCAGCCTGGTCCTCAGAAGAAACCAAAAGAACCCAAGAGAGGGTAAATTGGCCGCCAACTGGGAAGGCCCCTACCACGTCCGCGACAAGACGAGCAACGGGGCCTACTATCTGGAAAACCTTCAAGGTGAAGAACTTGCTCGACCATGGAACGCAAAAAAACTTAGACAATATTATAGCTAAAATATAACCCGGGAGACATGGGAAGTATGGCCACGCTCTTCACCACCAAAACAACAGGGAGGATATACGCTACCCAGGAGCGAACACAACCCTCCCTGACGCTGGACACCTCAAACGAGCCCCAATATCGCAGTACCACGTTTGGCAGGGCACCCAGCTCGCGATGGGAAAGCCCAAACCCCGAGGTCAGAGTTTTCTAACCGCGAACTCTACCTCGATTTTAGGCGAGCACAACGCCTGCCACCTCGTCGGTTCCCTAAACCGACGAGACCAGCATTGTTAAGCATAAACAGTTCAAAAATATAACAATCAACGAGATCGACATTAGACAAACAAATAAAAAATAAAGCGAATTAAAAACATTCATTCAATACGGCCGCAGCCAAAAGAGATACAAAGTGAGCCCGAAGGCCAATGTTCATACAGGCACAGAGGCCATCATATACAGGAACGCATGCCATACAAAAGTAAACAAAACAAAATTCAAAGACTCCGCACGGAGTTACTTTTCATCCTCCAGCTCCTCATCAGCTGCGAAGGGGAACACAATCTCCCCGTCAGCCACACAGTAGCCGTGAGCCGACCCCACCGTCACCAACCCGGGGTTCAACACCTTCAGCTGATCGGTGGCATTGTCGAAACCTTCCTTGAACATCTCCACCAGGTCCTTGTTGGCAGCTCGGAGCTGCTCATTTTCCTCGGCCACCTTTTTGTGCCCAGCAGCTTGCTCTTCCAGACTCTCCTTCTCCGCCTTCAGCGTATCTCGTTCGAGCTTCGCTTCCTCCAGCTCCTTCTTCAGCCCCGCCTGTAATTGATGTTCCTCCTTATAGTCATATAGGTCTTTGGACAACCTATCCTTCTCAGTACGGGCCTTCAGAAGAGCATCCTCCAAAGAAGCCGTGGAAACTGCAGTGTCGGACAGGACCATGGCAATCTCCATCACCCTAATAACTGCGGCCAGATCCCTAGCCAGCTCCCTTCGTCGGACATCCGCATCCTGGCTCAAGATGGCCTTCGCCTCGGGCGCCGCCACCACGACAGCACCTTTGGCCTTAAAAAACTCCTGCTCTAGATAGCAGGGAGGCAGTAGATAACTCCCAGGGCCACCCGGAGTGTTTCCCCCCACTGCGGCAGATCGGGCAAGAGTCTCATCCAGGCGCTTCCGTTTGAGAAGAGGAGAGGTGGAAGGAGGAGGGTTGTCCTGTATCTGGATCGGGGAGGATCGTTGAGCAGGAGGAGGAGAGGTAGACACCGGGTTAGTAGTATTAAAGGTACCTTCCCCGGGGTCAACGGCCACCTCCTGAACTCGGGGTGCCACTTTCTTCTTTTTCTTAGGAACCCTGTCCGGGGCTCCGACTTGGTTGGCCAGCTTCAGAACACGGTCACGAACTGAAGGCATAGCACCTGCAAAACAAAAACAACAAAAACGTTAGTAGGAAAGACACGACCAAGGAAAATAAGAGTAAAATAACACCTACGCAATAGTTTCATGGCCTCCTCATTTGTATCACACTCGAGCAGAGTCTTCGTGTTTATAAGACGGGGTTCACAGATCGGCATCCCAGCCTCATAGACATAGGGAGCACCTTTTCGATCGACCCAAACCGCCAGGTTGAAACTCTGCACATATTCTACCAGCTTCTTGTAAGCCAGCCTGTCCTCGACACCCAGGCTCGAGAACTTCACCCGGTAATGACCGGTTGAGAGCTTGAAGTGGTCGGGCTGCCACCTCAAGGGTATCCTAGACATAATTTTCTCCTTCCCAACAACATTCCGCTTGTAATAATAGAGGGAGTGCAAGGCGAAACGGGTGATCGGCTTCACCGTGTACCATCGCCTTTTAAAGTGTCGGGCAGAATCCACGTAATTCTTGAATAGCCTCACCGGCTGCTTAAAGGACACCCAGCTGTGACGCCCTCGGACACCAGACCTTTGCAGGTTGAAGATGTGGAAAAAGAGGGGCAGAGTGCACCCAATGCCGAGGAAACGACAGACTAATTCGAACGCCCGCATAAAAGCAATGGCGTTAGGGTGCAGTTGTGACGGCGCCAGCCGAAGCCACTTGAAAACCCCTATCTAAAACGAGTTGAAGGGCAACCTGACCCTCGCCTCTCAGAAGGCGAACTCGTACATGGCGAACTGCTTCCCCGGAAAGCGATGACATATTCGGTTTTCCTCTTGAGGAGCAAGACACTGCCAATTCCCAGGCTCCTCGGGACTAAGATCTTCCACCACGGCGTATGCGTGGGTCGTCTCATCACAAAAATAAGATTCTTCTTCCAAGGGTTCGTCCGCAACCCAGGATAGATCGTTTTTCCCGGACAAGGAAACGTGCTCAGTATCCTCCCCGATATTTCCCTCCTCGACATTTCGATGTACGACCTCCTCCTCATCTATGGGCCGCGGTTCAACATCTCCTCCCCCAAACTGCGGATGCTCGGTCATACCTGAAACACAAACAGAAAAAGTGAATTCGACATCGCATCAAATCCACCCTTCCACCGCAAGTCAAGTGAAAGGGCGTAAAACTAAAACGAACGCCCCAACGCCTGACTACTGATCTAGACCGACGAAGGGGCGACCCTCACGAGCGTATGAGCACGTGAAGTCCCGACCCACGAAGTCACACTGACGTGGACTCTACGCCCGCGGCATGCTGGCCTTATCTAGGAGTATTCATGCACACATGAACTTCACGTCCGAGGCATGCTAAACTTGCCCGGGACGTTCATGTGCGTATGAATTTTACGCCCGAGATATTCATACACACATGAATTTTTCGCCTGTGACATGCTTAACACGCCCGGTTTATTCAAACACATATGAATTTTTTTCCCGGGACATTCTAATCCTACCAGAAAATTTCATACCTAAAACCTAAAAAACTATCCCCAGACTAATTCTACCTACTTTACGCAAATAAATCATGCAAATTTCTAGCTACTAAACGGAAAAGCACATAAAACAGGGAATCTGAAGTGGTACCTGGCATATTTGAAGTGGAGGAAAAAGCGGTGGCGCACGAGCAGAGACGGCGGTGCAGACGGCGGAGACGGGCGGAGAAAGATTTTTCTTCAGAGCTTCCGGTCAACGTCAGAGCGAAAAAGTCCAAATGAAGTGGATTATTCCCTTTATATAGTCATAAGCGCGTGGACGGACGCGCTGAGTCATCATTGCCTAGTGCCTACACCGCTATTTGTACAGGAAACGAAGCGACGCACCATTAATGCTGAGACACGTCAATCCACAAGAATCCTGAACGACGTCGGGCGATTGTACATCTTCCCGACTATATGAAACATCCTCGACTCTGTTAAACGCCACATGCCCGACGATAAAACGCATCAGTTGACTCTGTTGACACCATGCTCAACACAGCTATGCGCCCGCTGCTTTATCCAACGCGCATACACCCGGCTATATTACAATTCATCAGTCCGACTCGGAGACTCAACTTGGGGGGCTCTTATTACGGACTGGGCCTCAAGACTATATTAGGCTACGGCCCAACAGGTCGAGCAGAGGCCCATATACTCGAGCAGAGACACCTAGCAGATGGGCATGGGCATCTAACAGTCGGGCAAGTTTCCCATACGACAGGCATGCACTCAGAGCTAGCAAGGAACATGTTTGTCAGTCCACTTGTCATGTCACCCAACTGTCCCCCCTTTTATCTCCTGAAAGGTAGGGGCAGTTGAACCAAGGACTTGACCACTTAGCTAGGTCTTCACGCTTCTCACGCGTTCCTTGGCAGTTCTTCCTTGGGCCTAGCTGATCCAGCCCAAGGAAGGACCTTGGCCCATCGCTGGGAGCTCTCTATAAATACCCTTTTTCATTAAAGGGTCAGGTATTCTGATTCATCCTATAACTTACCTACTTCATCGTACCTATACTCACTTAAGCATCAGAGTGCCTTGCAGGTATACCCCCTCTCTCCCATTCTTTGGCCGTTACACGAAATTGCTGGAAGGTCCTCCTGATCAGGTAAGATCAGATGAATTAATTGTATATATCTTTTTTCAAAATAGAATTTTGTAGTTTCTCATATTTTTATAGAAGGGAATAGTTGTGCAGATGCCCTTGCTAATTTAAATCTTACATTGATTGATACTTCTATCTTTTATACCATACATTTGCGTATTATGGTTGATTTTGTAAACGACAGACTATGTTTGTGTTTCTTTAGATTTGCTTAACCTTGAGAGGGATTTGGACTAAAGTTTTAAACTCATACCTCTATTATCCCAACCGGTCCCATCCTATCTTTTTGTAGGAAATTATACCTTGTACCCCTACAATTATCCTGATACCCTTACATAATTTTTTAATTCTAATTTTGCCCTTTTAATATTTAAATAAAAATTTAAAATTTTTACCGCGAAGTCAAAGTAAAAAAATAATTTTTTAAATTTGGATTAGACGAACCGGATGTACAATGAGTAAGTAATCCGGTTAAGAAAATTACAAACCGGAAGTAGCGTTGTTAAGTTTTCCGGTTTAGAAAATTTCTAAACCGGAAGTAGCACACATATGTTATCCGGTTTGTAACTTTCTTAACCGGAAGTAGATGAGTTGGGTTATCCGGTTCGTATTTTATTTATTTATTTATAAATTTTCATTTTTTTTTTCAATTTTCAATTTTATTTATTTATAAATTTATAAATTTTCAATTTTCAATTTTATTTATTTTTCATTTATTCACTATTGATTTTTTTTTTTTTTTTTTTTTTTTTTTTTTTTTTTACATTTACTTAATTTTGGGAACATTCAATTTTTTATTAATCTTTTAATTCACTTAATTAACAAAAATATTCAAGAATAGGAAGAGTAGTAGTAATACAAATTTTTGTGTGTGATTATTTTAAAACTCTTTTGATTTTTTTTAATGATAATAACGTAACATCATACTTAAACTATAATCAATGAATAATGTTAAATTTTGAATTTATAATAGGATATTATAATTATTATACCATTATGATTATCCTATCATGATTATAATCATAAGAAACAATTATTAATTTTTATGCGATTTTAAAATGGATAGCATAAACAATACATTGAAACAATATATTCAAACTATGCTTTTGTTAAAATAAAATAAAAATTATTAATAAAAGTTCTAAAATAAAAAATACAAATAATAAACTATAAGATTTAGAAATTAAAAAAAAATGTTTTGTAATAAGTTATAAATAAATAAATAACTAAAAAATATTTGTTGCATTTTCTAAATACATTTAAAGAAAATATATAAATAAATGCTTCTAATTAAAATATACAATTAAAGTTATAATTATATAATTAAATACGAGAAAAATTAAAAGAAGATTTTAATTTAAAAGAGGTTTGTAAAATAATTTTAATCAAATATCATTTTAATTTTAGTTTATAATTTAATAATATTAAATGATAAAGTTAAATATATATTTTTTATCTTCTTTATACAACATTCATTCTTAATTTATCTAAAAATAAATAAAATATTAATACTATAAATATTTCATTACCAAGTTTATTATTTATTTATTTTTACAAAAATTCAAATTGAATTTTCTAAATGATTTGTATATGGTGTTATTGATAAAACATGAAATATTATTGATTTAATTATTTAATAAATAAATATTTAATTAATTAATTTATAATTTCAAACTTGTATTTAAATAAAAAATGTGTTGGTTACTATGTATTTACATTGTTTTTAAATATATTTTTTATTTTTATATTGTTAATTATTTATTTGAAATAAGTTCAATGTATTTAATTTTATTTGGTAAGAAGTTACTTTCGACATTTATATCGAAAAGAAAAAATTGAAAATTGAAAATTTATAAATAAAAATATTGAAAATTTATAAATAAATAAAAATTAAAAATTAAAAATTGAAAAAAAGTGAAAATTTACCCAATCATGCTACTTCCGGTTAAGAAAGTTACAAACCGGATAACATATGTGTGCTACTTCCGGTTTATAAATTTTCTAAACCGGAAAACGTAACAATACTACTTCCGATTTGTAATTTTCTTAACTGGATTACTTACCCATTGTACATCCGGTTCGTTTAATCCAAATTTAAAAAATATTATTTTTTTACTCTGATTTCGCGGTAAAATTTTTATTTAAATATTAAAAGAGCAAAACTGAAATTAAAAAATTATATAAAGATATCAAGATAATTGTAGGGACACAAGATATAATTTCCCTTTTCGTATTCTTTTGTAATATGAACTTAAATGAAATGATTATATCCGTTTGTCACTCCTAACTATATTCTCTCTTTTCTTTTCTTTTTAAAATCCAAAACAAATATGTGTATAGTTAACTTTTTCTTCATTAATGGATATTTGATTGATTGATTTAATTATCTTAGGTGGATCTTTTTGTGTTTATAGGAACGCATTATGAGAAGGAAGTACAAGAGGATGACCTCATCTAACCCGACCATATGCTACAATCTTATCTTTTTATCATGTTGGACCCATTTCCTTTGCTCTTCGTCGATTCCAACTAAAAATGGTTAACATTTATTGTTCTATTAACTCATTCAATAGGAAAAAAAATGGAGTGACACTTGGAGAATGAAAGCCATTTGGAGGAGCTGAAAAGGACCCAACTCTTCATTTAGAATTTTAAAATGACACTCATGAAAAGATAAACAAAGGATAATGTTGTTTACCATTTATGATTTTGATCACAATTTTTTTATAGTTATGTTTTTGTTATTTTTAGGTGAATCCATTTTCAACTTAAAATAAAATTAATAGATTTTAGGATCAAGTTAAGATTGCACTGAGATTTAAAAATTAAAAGAGATATATTAAAAAAGGAGAAAGACTTTAAGGTTTGACTTTTTTGTATTGATATAGGAGGTTATAGTTTTTTTTTTCTTATAAAAAAGTCGGTAATACTTTGAGAGTTCTAAATTGAACTTTTCTTCTATTACGTGAGACATTTTATTTGATTTCTCCCACATGTTATCCTATTAAAGATAATTAAATTGGAGGTGTTATTAAATATTAAACATAAATATATTTTCTCTTCCGAATATTTCACATTTCATTTTTAGTTTCTATGAGAAAAAACATATATTTCTTTCTATAAAAATTATATGCATTTCATTTTAGTCTTTGATATTTTCTAAAATTTTAAAAGTTATTTAATTATTCCTAAATTTTTAAATTTTTAAATAATTTTTTTCATACGTGTTTAAATTATTATAAAGTATTTATTTATTAAATTATATAATTTTTTAAAATAAGAATAATTAAATATAAATTTTTTAAATTTCAAAACATAATGATAAAAGTAATGAAAATTTCGACTTAGAAATCAAATTTTGAATTCCTTTTTTTCGAGGAACTTTTAATAACGTTGTAAATATATCTCCAAAATAATTATTCAAAAATACATATTGGTTTAACAAAAGAGACTAAAACTACGTGTATAATGATTTTATAGGGATCAAAACACACGGTTTTTTTATAGGACCAAAAACAAAGGTTGATAATTTCATAGTGATCAAAAATATATTTAACCCTAAATATTTAATATAAATATGTTTTTTAGTAATATAAATTATATTATTTTTGAGATAATTTACTTTTTGAATTCATTAAATAATCAATATATCTAATTTATAAATCAATAAATATATTATTTAATGAATTAAAAAATAAAACTGATTTACATTATAAAATCTATTTATTTTGCAAAATTCAGCTCAACCAATCAATCAATTGTTAGTGATATCGATTTTTTTTTTTTAAAGTTAACATAATTTGTTTTATAGGCATAAAGCAAAAGTTATACGACCTCTAAAATGGGCCACTTTTAGCTATCACATCATTAGAGACGATGTTTATTGTTAAAAATAGGAGATTGTATTCATCTTTATTGTGTTCTTATATTAATTAAAAGTAATATTATTATTTTTAATGAACAATTTGTATCAAGCGGGATTCATATTTGATAGAAACACACTCTCAAGACTCAAATTTTCATCACTAGATCACACATAGGTATATTTAAAAGTAATATTATAAATCTGAAAATTTATATTTCTGATTTAATATTGTAAACATTTTGCTCACACATGCTATTATTTTTACCTAAATAGACCACCTTTTCAAATTAATTCCCTTTAATAGAGAGTAGTTGTTATGCAACGTGTCATTGATTTGTTACAGCTATATGTCAGCTGTACAGTTAGTTAGATCTAAGGCTACTTTATATATCATGCCTTTGTACTCTTTCTATCTAAGATCAATATATGAGATTTTCATCTTTCTTCTTTTCTCTCTCTTGTGGTATTGTATCATGGTATCTAGAGCTTCTTCTTTCCTGGTCCAGTAATCTTCATTCATGGCGTCACTGTTTCGCAGCGACGTCGCCTTTCCTTCCGCTCACGTCAAGCTCTCTGTTAAGCTTGATGATAAAAATTTCAAACAGTGGAAGCAGCAAATCGATGGAGTTGTGCGTGGCCACAAACTTCAACGCTTTGTCACTGTTCCGATGATTCCGCAGCGTTCGCCGGTGACTTTTGATCTGAATCTTAGCGAAGTCACTGATGCGTATCTTGATTGGGAGCAACAGGATGCTCTTGTCTGCACGTGGCTTCTCTCCACGATTTCTAACTCACTTCTTCCCAAACTTGTGGATTGTACTCACGCGTGGCAGGTTTGGACGGAAGTTCACCGCTACTTCGCCGTGCAGCTCACGACGAAGGCTCGTCAGCTATGATCTGAACTTCGTCGTCTTTCCAAAGGTAATCTCAATATTGAAGCGTTCATGGCGCGAGTTCGCGAAATCAATGAATCATTGATTTCAGTTGGAGATCCTGTTCTGATGTGTAACCTAATTGAGATTGTGCTGGATGCGCTTCCTGAGGAGTATGATTCGATTGTTGCTGCTGTCAATAGTAAGGAAGATCTCAGTACATTGGAGGATCTTGAATCCAATCTTCTTGCTCATGAATCTCGATTGGAGAAACACAAGAAAGCGATTCTCACTGAACCTACTTCTGTCAATCTAACACAGGTTCCGCCGTCTGAATCTTCTTCTCCAGCTGACTCTGTTTCGCAAGCTTCTGACTCCTTTCCAACTGGTACTAGTCACGTTAATGCTCACGCAGAAAGCAGTGGTTACATCAGAGGAGGTTGTTAAGGGCGTGGTGGCGGTCGTTTTGGTCGTCACGGTGGTCGTTTTGGCAAAACTCAGTGTCAAATATGTCACAAAAGTGGACATCATGCCTCTGTTTGCTACTACAGGTACACTCAGTCCTCTTCAAAGTTGTTTCCACCGCAACAAGCTCCCTTCAATCCATTTCTGGCGAATGCTTGTCCTGTGTATGCTCCTGTCTTTGGTTATTCCTCACCTAGACCAGCTGCACCACGACCTTCTCCTCCTCAAGCCTTTGTGGCTAGTTCTGATCCCAACTTTAGCAACCAATGGTGGTATCCTGACTCAGGTGCCTCACACCATGTTACACCTGACTCTTCCGACGTGCCTGATGCTCAATCTATGACTTGTTCTGAACAAGTCTTCATGGGAAACGGCCAAGGTTTGTCCATTAACTCTATAGGTTCCATGAAATTTCCCTCCTCTCATCTGTCTCACACACCTCTCATACTTCACAACTTACTTCTTATTCCTCACATCACCAAAAACCTCATCAGTGTAAGTAAATTTGCACAAGATAACAAAGTTTTCTTTGAATTTCATCCTTCTTTTTGTCTTGTCAAATCTTAGGGTTCTTCTGAGGTGCTTGTTCATGGTATTGTTGGAGATGATGGTCTTTACAAGTTTCAGTTTGCTTCCTCTCAAGTGTCAAAGCCTTTGTCTAGTCTCCATTCTAGCTCAGCTTTAGATTTCAATAATTGTAATCCTAGGGCTTCATGTAATATTGTCTCTCATTCCAATGATATTAGTCATACTATTACTGATTGTAATTCTTCATTTTCTATGAATAAAAATGATGTTTCTGCTGTTAATTTTCCTATTGTTTACTCTACTGCTAAGTCTGTTCCTACTCTCAGTAAGTATGCTTTGTGGCATACCAGGTTGGGTCATCCCCATCATCAAGTTCTTGCTGAAGTGCTCAAAACCTGGTGCATTTCTCTCTCTTCTAAGTCTGCAGCAGAGTTTTGTTCTGCTTGTTCCTTAGGCAAATCTCACAAACTTCCTACTTCTCTCTCCACTACTGTTTATAATCATCCTTTTAAATTAGTGGTTTGTGATTTATGGGGTCCTACACCTATTAAATCTTCAGGTGCCTATACCTACTTTCTCACTTGTGTAGATGCCTTTTCTAGGTTCACTTGGAACTTTCGTCTTAGGCTAAAGTCTGATACTTTCTCTCAGTTTGTTCAGTTCAAAACTATGGTGGAACTTCAGTTCAACCATAAAATCAAAGTTGTTCAAACTGATGGAGGTGGTGAGTTTAGACCTCTCACCAAATATCTCAATGACCTTGGCATTGTGCATCGTTTCACTTGTCCCCATACCCATCATCAGAATGGCATTGTTGAGCACAAGCATAGACACATAGTTGAAACAGGCTTAGCCTTGCTTGCTCACTCTACCTTGCCCCTTCAAATGTGGGATCATGCCTTTATCACAGTGAAGGAAAATTGCGATCTAAACGCAGCGGAAAACAAAAATTTCCTTTAGTGATCCTTACGAATGAGCATGGTCAGTGATAGAATCGTTACCTCTTTGTGGCGATTCAGATCTTTGATGCAGCGATCACAAGCGTTGATGAAGTGCAACGCCTCTACTCAGTCCACACGAACAGCTTCCGGTCACAGTGCTAGCTGCTTACGAACGAAATTATTTGAGTGAGAAAAGAGAATCAAAAACGAAATTGCATCAAGTGAAAGCTTCATCACAAGGGTTCCTTTTATAGACTCTCTTGTGAGTTGCGGGCTAAAAGCCCAATTCACATGATCCATAATAATATTACATATTATTATAATAACTATTATTATAATAAATATATTTATTTTATTATTATTTTATAACCATTATAAAATAACAATAATTATTATTATATTATCTGAATTTCTATTTTCACTTAAGTGCACCGTACCTTACGGTGTTCCTTTGATTTCTCTATCTCTCATCAAACTGTCCTTATGTGTGTGACCCTGTAGGATTTCGTAACGTTGGTAATTATATTAAATTATATATTTAACATAATAAATAGTGAGCGGTATCTAGCAACACATCACTGCTACCCAAGTCACGAAAATGTCATGTGATCTGACAAAACCTTTTTCGTGATAATATATGTTTGTACAATTACCCTTTTGCCCCTATGTCTATATTGAACACAAGGCATACACTGTGTCATCCTTGTCCAGTTCAATATTGGGCCCTTAGACATTTCTCCTGTTATGCAGGATTGGCAAATTCCATCTAGGACACTCATGTCCCTCAGCATGCTTCGTGGAGTGCCCATCAACTGTCTTTATGATCATCCAGTTACGGATAATGTTTGATCAGCAATAAAGCACCCGACTCTACATCTAGGGTCCATAGTGGTTTCAGGTCGAAGGGTGGTAATACACCATTATCACCATGAGAATAACTTATGACACTTTGCATAACATACTATGTAGTATTCTCATAGCGGGTCAATCCGGTATAAATATTACTCCTAATATTTATACCTATGTCAATACTTGATAACTCTTTATCCATGATCCATGAGATGTGATCATCAGTCTATCTTCATAATAGTCTCAATGCTTTAATGTTATCCCACTTTGCAATAAAGCTTGACTACGGATATTTTAAGAATAATGTCTTTATGTTTAATGGGATCTCATGATTAAGTCACACTTAACATTTCATTAAACAGACTAACTATTCTAGGGACTTTATTATTCTGAAAGACAAACATAATAAAGAAATGCCTTTTTATTATTAAACGAATAATCCGATACAAGTACCAAAAAGTATTGGCCTCTAGGGCTTACACCAACAATCTCCCACTAGCACTAGAGCCAATTAGGCATACCCTTAATACCCATAGATCTAGTATGACCATCATGCTTCTGTTGCGCAAGAGGCTTTGTTAATGGGTCAGCGATGTTGTCAAGTGTAGGTACTCTGCATATCTTCACATCTCCCCGATCGATTATCTCTCGAATGAGGTGATAACGCCTAAGTATGTGTTTGGATCGTTGGTGAGATCTAGGCTCCTTAGCTTGTGCGATAGCACCATTGTTATCACAATATAAACCAATGGGATCCACAATGCTAGGGACTATGCCAAGTTCACTAATGAACTTCTTGATCCAAACAACTTCCTTTGCTGCATTTGAGGCAGCAATATACTCGGCCTCAGTTGTAGAATCAGCAACTGTTTCTTGCTTTGAACTTTTCCAGCTCACAGCGCCACCATTGAGACAGAACACATAACCAGATTGTGATCTAAAATCATCCTTATCTGTCTGGAAGCTAGCATCAGTGTAACCAATTACATCAAGCTATTCCTGACCTCCATATATCAAGAATGAATCCTTAGTCCTTCTCAAGTACTTAAGGATATTCTTGACAGCTACCCAGTGAGCATCACCGGGATCATATTGGGACCTACTCGTTGCACTTAATGCATACGAGACATCTGGTCGAGTACATAACATGACATACATGATAGATCCTATTGCAGATGCATATGGAATCTTATTCATGCGATCCCTTTCTTCCTTAGTTGAAGGGGATTGTGTTTTTGATAAACACAGACCATGTTGCATAGGTATGAATCCTTTCTTGGAATCATGCATATTAAAGCGTCTCAACACTTTATCTATGTATGTACTCTGACTTAGGCCAAGCAGTTTTTGTGATCTATCTCTATAGATCCTAATTCCTAATATATAGGCTGCTTCACCTAGGTCTTTCATAGAAAAACAATTCCCTAACCAAGTCTTCACTTGTTGCAAGGTAGGGACATCGTTTCCAATGAGTAATATGTCATCTACATATAATACCAGAAACACGATCATGCTCCCACTAACCTTCTTGTAGACACAAGGTTCATCTTCATTTTTGATGAATCCATATTGTTTTACGGTTTCATCAAAACGAAGATTCCAGCTTCTGGAAGCTTGCTTCAATCCATAGATTGATCTCTGTAACTTGCATATCTTTTGGGCATCTTGTGGTATGTCAAATCCTTCAGGTTGTGTCATGTACACATCCTCAAGAAGATTCCCATTAAGGAAAGCAGTTTTGACATCCATCTGCCATATTTCATAATCATGATATGCAGCGATGGCAAGTAAAATCCGAACAGATTTAAGCATTGCAACTGGTGAAAAGGTTTCATCATAGTCAACCCCATGAATTTGTTTATAGCCTTTTGCAACCAGTCTTGCTTTATAGGTATGTACCTTACCATCCATGTCAGTCTTCTTCTTGAAGACCCACTTGCATCCTATAGGGTTAACTCCTATAGGAGGTTCTACCAAGGTCCAAACCTGGTTTGTGTACATGGAATCCATTTCAGATTTCATGGCTTCTAGCCACTTCTCAGACTCAGGACCAGTTATGGCCTCTTTGTAGGTCACATGCTCATCTTGATCCATGAGTAATACATCACCCTGATCACTTATGAGATATCCATATCTCTCAGGTTGGTGACGTATCCTGCTTGACCTACACTGGTCTTGTTCTACTTGAGCAGGTTGCTCTTCCACAACTACTTGTGTTTCCTGCTCTAGTTCCTCCATAGGTGTTTCAATGTTTTGTGATTATTGAATTTCTTCAAGCTCTATTTTCCTCCCACTGTTTCCTTTGGAAATAAAATCCCTTTCCAGAAAGACTCCAGTTCGAGCGACAAACACTTTGCCCTCAGAAGGATTGTAGAAGTAATATCCTCTTGTTTCTTTAGGATACCCCACAAATAAGCATTTGTCAGATTTGGGCTCAAGCTTGGTTGAAATTTGTCGTTTGACGTAAACTTCGCAACCCCAAATCTTCATGTAAGACATATGTGGTTTCTTACCACTCCATATCTCATATGGTGTCTTATCAACCTTTTTGGATGGAACACGGTTAAGTGTGTAAGCTGCTGTTAATAATGCATGTCCCCAAAAGGAGTTTGGAAGATCGGCGTGACTCATCATGGATCGGACCATGTCTAACAAGGTTCGATTTCTTCTCTCAGATACACCATTCCATTGTGGTGTTCCAGGAGGAGTAAGTTGGGATAGAATCCCATACTCTTTTAGATGGTCATCAAATTCTAGGCTTAAATATTCACCGCCTCGATCTGATCGAAGAACTTTAATATTCTTACCTAGTTGGTTTTGTACTTCATTCTTGAATTCCTTGAACTTTTCAAAGGACTCAGATTTGTGTTTCATTAAATACACATATCCGTATCTACTGAAGTCATCAGTAAAAGTGATGAAGTACTGAAAACCTCCTCTGGCTGGTATGTTCAGTGGTCCACATACATCAGTATGTATGAGTGCCAAAAGATCATTAGCCCTTTCACCTTTTCCTGTGAATGGGGACTTTGTCATCTTTCCAATTAAACAAGATCTGCATGTCTCATATGATTCATAATCAAAAGAGTCCAAGAGTCCATCTTTATGGAGTTTGGAAATGCGTTTCTCATTTATGTGGCCTAATCGAAAGTGCCAAAGGTAAGTTGGATTCAACTCATTAGGTTTCAACCTTTTAGTATTAATGTTATAAATTGGCATTTCAAGATCAAGGACATATAGTCCATTATTCATTTTTGCAGTAGCATAGAATATATCATTCAAATAAATGGAGCAACAATTGTTCTTTATTATGAATGAAAAACCAAACTTGTCCAAACAAGAAACGGAAATAATATTCCTGCTAATTGCAGGTACATAATAACAGTTCTCTAACTGAATTATTAAACCACTAGGTAAAGTTAAAACATAAGTTCCTACAGCTAAAGCAGCAACCTTTGCTCCATTGCCAACTCGTAGGTCAACTTCACCTTTTGCCAAATCTCTACTCCTTTTTAGCCCCTGCACATTAGTACAAATGTGAGAACCGCATCCAGTATCTAATACCCATGATGCAGAAGTAGATAAATTAATTTCAATAACAAAAATACCTGAATTTGAAGTCTCTACTCCATTATTCTTATCTTCCAGGTACTTTGGGCAATTTCTCTTCCAATGTCCGGTCTTACCGCAATGGAAGCAAGTGCCCTCCTTTGCTATTCCTCCACTAGGCTTCAAAACAGGAGGAGTGGGTTTGGGTTTGGCAACTTCCTTGCCTTTCCCTCTACCACCCTGTTTGATGGGCCTCTTGTTCTGTTTCTTTCCATTACTGACCATCAGAATGGATTTCCCTTTTGTCTTCATATTCTGCTCAGCAGTTCTCAACATGCCTAGCAGTTCTGGAAGACTTTTGTCCAAGTCATTCATATTGAAATTCAGGACAAACTGACTGAAGCTCTCTGGCAATGATTGCAAGATCAGATCAATCGCAAGTTCTTTTCCAAGGGGAAACCCTAATCTGTCAAGGTTCTCCACATACCCAATCATCTTGAGTACATGGGGACTTACAGGGGCTCCCTCAGCTAACTTGCTGTTAAAAAGGGACTTTGAAACCTGAAACCTCTCATTTCTTGCTTGCTCTTGATAAAGCATTTTCAGATGTCCGATCATATCGAATGCAGACATGTTCTCGTGTTGCTTTTGCAACTCAGAGTTCATGGTAGCAAGCATGAGGCAAGCGGTTTCATTTGCATCATCGAAATGCTTCTTATAAGCATCTCTTTCTGCCTTTGGTGCAGAACTAGGAGGTTCCTCCTCAGGAACTGGTGTCTCCAAGACATACAGCTTCTTATCGTGCTTGAGGACAATCCTCAGATTACGGTGCCAATCCAGGAAATTTGTCCCAGACAATTTTTCCTTATCTAGGATGGATCGCAAAATATTGTTCGATGTGTTTGTTGTCATGGTAATCTACAAGAGAAATATGAAAATATAAGTATCATTAAAAACAACATATTTAATTAGGCCTTTAATCAAATATGCTCCCACTATTTTATTCAAAACAAATGACCCTCATCATTTGATTCGGAAAATCCCGTTGGAAGACTTTCTAGTGGGTCGAGATCCATGTTTCACTTTGTTTTAAGTCAGCGTTAGGCTGATTACACAAAACTAAGTTATTTAGGTAGTAACTCCTTCCAATTGTATCTCATACAACTCTCGAATATTTTCAATTGGGTGAATAACTCCTTATTCTGATCCATCACATGAATCATTCCCAATTCTTGCTTCTAAACATGTATAATATTATTATAATTTGTTTAGTTAAGTTTGACCTATTGTTTTAGCAATTGGATATTACAATTATCCCATCACACCTTACTAATATAGAACATGCACCTCGCGTAGGCGAAACCTACAATGCTCGATACTAGTCTTGATGAGTGCTAAAAATTGGAAAGCATAAACTTAATATTTAATTTTGAGGGAATTTGTTATTAGTTTGATCTCACCGGCTTAACATGCAAAATGTCTCTCACATGCATCAACATACAATTACATGCATCAACATACATATAAAAAGATAGAATTATGGCCCCTAACGCAATTGTTCTCTCAAGCCAATGAGAGAACCTAAGCTAACCTAATAACGATCTAAGCTTCTCCAAGCATGATCTCCAAGGTTATCCTCCTTTAATATTGAATACTTCTTTTTTCTTCATAACATAATATTACATTACATATAAGAAAACTCGTTTTACATACGAGGGAGTGAGATGAGAAAAGAAGTTACATAAAGAGATTGAGAGAGAGGCACGACACGCAGGCCGTATTTAAAAATCCCAAAACAATAATAAAGGATAAACTAAGGCCATAACTGATCACCACAAATAAATAATAATAAACACACTTTTATTATTAGTTTAAAATCCGATAATTAAATAAACTAAATTAAATTTCGGCTGATTGATCACACTTTGCAGACTTAGCCGGGGGTTCCGCTGCCCGGTCAGCGGACGGTGGTTCCGCTGACCGTTCAGCGGACGGGGGTCAAGGGGGCAGCGCCCCGACGAAAAATTTTATGAACACTTCATTGTATTTCACGTCGTTTCCTGCACAACTTTTGTGCATTTACAACCCCAACCGGAAAAGTCTGCGGCAATACAACACTTGTACTGCCATTAATCCTAATGCAACAATTTCATGCCGTCAAACACAACTCGATTGATAACTCAATATGATAGATCAACATGTCATTGCTTCACCATACTAATGTCGGATTCCGAAGCGAATGAAAATGATGATCTTTCAAAAGAATTACAATCCTTATGTGATTGAATGGATGAAATCAAAACAGTATATCCCATATACCATCTTTGCATCAGAATTTCTTATATCTTATATAAAAGTGATCGATCTAATTGTGTAACCTATGAATGATCAATGTATCGCACAACTTCACCATACTAATGTCGGTTTCTGAAGCATAATCAACATCAATCATCCAAATCGTACACAACAGATGCCAAATTTAATTAATCGTTTATTGTTAAATTCATTCTGTGTTTTAATCGAATCAAATACAGAAAAGACGGAAATTTAACAGCTATCAGATCCATGGTTTCGTAAGTGGCTCTGATACCACTGAAGGAAAATTGCGATCTAAACGCAGCGGAAAACAAAAATTGCCTTTAGTGATCCTTACGAATGAGCATGGTCAGTGATAGAATCGTTACCTCTTTGTGGCGATTCAGATCTTTGATGCAGCGATCACAAGCGTTGATGAAGTGCAACGCCTCTACTCAGTCCACACGAACAGCTTCCGGTCACAGTGCTAGCTGCTTACGAACGGAATTATTTGAGTGAGAAAAGAGAATCAAAAACGAAATTGCATCAAGTGAAAGCTTCATCACAAGGGTTCCTTTTATAGACTCTCTTGTGAGCTGCGGGCTAAAAGCCCAATTCACACGATCCATAATAATATTACATATTATTATAATAACTATTATTATAATAAATATATTTATTTTATTATTATTTTATAACCATTATAAAATAACAATAATTATTATTATATTATCCGAATTTCTATTTTCACTTAAGTGCACCGTACCTTACGGTGTTCCTTTGATTTCTCTATCTCTCATCAAACTGTCCTTATGTGTGTGACCCTGTAGGATTTCGTAACGTTGGTAATTATATTAAATTATATATTTAACATAATAAACAGTGAGCGGTATCTAGCAACACATCACTGCTACCCAAGTCACGAAAATGTCATGTGATCTGAAAAAACCTTTTTCGTGATAATATATGTTTGTACAATTACCCTTTTGCCCCTATGTCTATATTGAACACAAGGCATACACTGTGTCATCCTTGTCCAGTTCAATATTGGGCCCTTATACATTTCTCCTGTTATGCAGGATTGGCAAATTCCATCTAGGACACTCATGTCCCTCAGCATGCTTCATGGAGTGCCCATCAACTGTCTTTATGATCATCCAGTTACGGATAATGTTTGATCAGCAATAAAGCACCCGACTCTACATCTAGGGTCCATAGTGGTTTCAGGTCGAAGGGTGGTAATACACCATTATCACCATGAGAATAACTTATGACACTTTGCATAACATACTATGTAGTATTCTCATAGCGGGTCAATCCGGTATAAATATTACTCCTAATATTTATACCTATGTCAAGACTTGATAACTCTTTATCCATGATCCATGAGATGTGATCATCAGTCTATCTTTATAATAGTCTCAATGCTTTAATGTTATCCCACTTTGCAATAAAGCTTGACTACGGATATTTTAAGAATAATGTCTTTATGTTTAATGGGATCTCATGATTAAGTCACACTTAACATTTCATTAAACAGACTAACTATTCTAGGGACTTTATTATTCTGAAAGACAAACATAATAAAGAAATGCCTTTTTATTATTAAACGAATAATCCGATACAAGTACCAAAAAGTATTGGCCTCTAGGGCTTACACCAACACACAGCCACCTATCTCATAAACAGACTTCCTAGTGCGTCTCTTGAGCATAAAACTCCCTATTTCAAACTGTTTCACAAGTTTCCTGATTATGCTCACTTAAGAGTTTTTGGTTGTGCCTGTTTTCCCTTTCTTCGCCCTTATAACTCTCACAAATTGGACTTTAGGTCCCAAGAGTGTGTTTTTCTTGGTTATTCTACCATTCACAAGGGCTACAAGTGCCTATCTGCCACTGGCAAGATTTATGTCTCTAGAGATGTCATTTTCAATGAGTCTAAATTTCCCTATCCTACTCTCTTTCCATCTCCCGCCATTGATCAATCTTCTTCACTCCCCTCTACTCCTTCTTATTGGTCTTTCCCTTTTGTTCCTAATGTGTCTAACTCTGTCACTAGGGTTGTTTCTGCTGTGCCTATCACTCATGTTCCTTCTATTCCCACTCCACCCTCTCATACACCTTCTGCTGAACTTAGCAATTTCAGTCCTACTCCTGCCAACTCTGTTATTTCTTCTATCTCTGGTTCACCTTCAGTAACTGCAGAATCTGCTACTTCTTCTCCCATTCCTACTACACCTGTCAATTCTTTGTCTGTCACTCCTCTGCAGTCTGATATTGCAGAGGCTCCCACTATTTCCCCTTCTTCTCCTGCCTCTGAGTCCTCCATCAATATTGTACCTCTTCTGCCTAACCCTTCCATTCATCCTCACAATATTCACTCCATGCAAACAAGGTCTAAAAGTGGTATTACTAAACCTAGACTTAAATTTACCCTCTTACTTACTCATATGGAACCTAATTCTGTTGGACAAGCCTTGGCCTCTCCTCATTGGCTTCAGGCCATGAAAGATGAGTACACTGCATTGTTAAAGAATCAGACCTGGAACTTGGTGTCTCCACCTGATTCTAGGAAGCCAATTGGTTGCAAGTGGGTAGTTAGGGTCAAGGATAACCCTGATGGAACCATCAACAAATACAAGGCCAGATTAGTGGCCAAAGGGTTTCATCAGCAGGCTGGCAGTGATTTTACAGAGACATTTTCTCCTATGGTCAAGCCTGTAACTGTCAGGACTGTACTCACTCTTGCTGTGACTCACAGGTGGTCTATACAGCAAATTGATGTGAACAATGCCTTTTTAAATGGCACACTTGTAAAGGAAGTTTACATGCAGCAGCCTCTTGGCTTTGAAGCTGCAGACAAGACTTTGGTGTGCAAATTAAACAAAGCCATTTATGGCCTTAAGCAGGCTCCTAGAGCCTGGTTTGATAAACTCAATGGCTCTCTCCTAAGTCATGGTTTTCATGCTAGCAAGTGTAATCCTAGCCTTTTTATTCTCCATACTGGCAGCCTAAGTATTATGGTGTTGGTGTATGTTGATGATATAATCATCACTGGTAATTCTTCTGCCTTCATCAGTGGTCTAATCACCCAGCTAAATTCTGATTTCTCACTTAAACAGCTTGGCAATTTGGATTATTTTCTTGGCATTGAAGTCACTCATCTGCCCAATGGCTCCTTGCTTCTATCCCAAGCCAAATACTTGACGGATTTGCTAGCCAAAGTTAATATGATCAATGCCAATGGCATGCCCACGCCTATGGTCTCTACCAGTAAACTCTCTAGGTTTGGTTCTGAACCTGTCTCTGATTCCACCCAGTTCAGGTCTGTGGGGGGTGCCCTTCAATATGATACCCTCACTAGACCAGAGATCTCCTTTTCTGTCAATAAGGTGTGCCAATTTCTGTCAAATCCTTTGGAAGAGCATTGGAAAGCAGTTAAAAGGATACTGAGATACCTTAGTGGGACTTTGCACTATGGTTTACTGATTCAGTCTGCAGCACCTCACAAACCTCTGTCATTACTTGGTTTCTGTGATGCTGACTGGGCATCAGACCCTGATGACAGAAGGTCAACATCAGGAGCTTGCTTGTTTCTAGGTCCTAATCTCATCTCTTGGTGGTCCAAGAAACAACAGCTGGTGGCAAGGTCCAGTGCTGAAGCTGAGTACAGGAGTATGGCACAGTTAGCATCTGAAATAATCTGGGTTCAGTCCTTACTGCAGGAACTTCACTGCAGATTTCTTACTCCTAAATTACTGTGTGATAACCTCAGCACTGTGACACTTGCACACAATCATGTCTTGCACAACAGGACAAAACATATGGAACTGGATATATTTTTTGTAAGGGAGAAAGTGATCTCTAAGAGCCTAATTATGGAGCATGTTCCTGCCCAAGATCAGTGGGCAGATTTGTTGACCAAACCTCTCTCAGCCATCAAGTTATTACCTCTGCGTGATAAACTGCGAGTGTTCAATAAACTTAGTTTATTAAACACACCCTCAATTTCTAAGGGGGACTAATAGAGAGTAGTTGTTATGCAACATGTCATTGATCTGTTACAGCTATATGCCAGTTGTACAGTTAGTTAGATCTAAGGCTACTTTATATATCATTCCTTTGTACTCTTTCTATCTAAGATCAATATATGAGATTTTCATCTTTCTTCTTTTCTCTCTCTTGTGGTATTGTATCACCCTTAAATACTCTATGTGTTAGAAATTTTTTCAAAATAGTACACTTTCATAAAAAAATCTATCTTATTCTCTGACTTTATGTTGATGTTCCAAGTTTATATATGGATGTCAAATGAACGGTAGAAGAAAAAAATATTAGATTATAAAATTGATAATATTAAAAATAAATTAATTCGTTTAATGGCAATGCATCTCCGGAGATAAGTGATCCAAGAGATTGCAATATTGAATGATATAATGTCTAGGACATTTATTATAAGTCATACCACGAGTCAACCATCCAAACCAAAAAATTTAAATAAATTAATTAGAGATAGTAATCGATTTAAGTAAATAAATGAAAATGAAGTTATTAACTTACTTTTGTACATACGGGAATGTGGAGCTCATGTGATTGATGGGCACTAGGGATGTCAATTTAGATCAACCTCATGCTTGGAGAAAAACGAAGCATCCAGAAAATGTAGATGTATCTTTCTTTGTGTTTTTACACAAAGAGCTATACAAATAAGACAAACAAGCGAAACCCCAAATATATGTTCCTATTTTATTTAGGTGTCTTAATAAGGGAAAATACATAACATACATACTAGAACTACTACCTTAAGAAAATAATAATGAACCAATTAAAAGCATGATATAACACCTAATTTTTATTATTTTCCTTTCTTCCGTGGAATTTTCATCTAACATTAAATTGTTGTAATATGTCTTAAGGTGCGAAAGTAAGATACCTAAGCCTCTCAAATTATCCTCGCAAATTAAATTTGCAAAGTTGGTTTTTCCATTGAATGCCTTGTTAGACGACAAACTTTGATCTCGGGGGGGGGGGGGGGGGGATAGATCACAAGTTTTAAAATGGAATTTTTGGCAAAAAATTATTTTCAAAAGTTTTATAGCACTATGGAAACAACCCGAATTAGATCCTCTAACCGAAGCTACTACCGAAAAGCTCGGATATGTGTAAAATTACACAATTGAATGATAATGAACACAAATTATTCAACAATGATTAATCACAAACCAATTAAATGCTAAGCTACACATAGAGCTTATTCCAATGATAAAAACCAATTAAAAATACTCAAAGAAATTTATTGAACACTTTGTGTGCAATCGATAATGTTTAGAAATTTAATTTGTTTTGTTGATGTTAAATACAATTAAAATAAAAGGAATTATGATTAAATCAACAACAATAACTTAAAAAGTAATTAAAAAATTCCAATCGAATTGATCAAAATAACAACGAATTCAATAATTTGCAAATACAAAAATTAGAGAGAGAGAGAGAGAGAGAGAGATAGAAGGATTTGTTTGGGCAGATCCCCAATTGGCCTCATTATGGGTATGCTTGCCTTCAATTTGAAATCCAATTGAGATAGTTGCAATTAAACTTACTTTGAAAACAATGTATATACAAGAGATGAAGACCTCTAACCTTACAAACCCTATGGTTTGTTGTTGATTCTACCACCTCCAAAACCATTGATCAAAGTTTGATTAAGTCACCAATAATGCCACTAAAACCCACAAGTTCTTGTTACTACCTTGCAAGATCTCCTTGTCGCAAGATTTTTGCTCGGTCAAATTAATCCCTAACATGCACTTGTTGAACCCAAGATTCACGGAAATGATCCACCGTCTCACGTTACTCCCTTTGCATGGTACCACCTACCTTGTCCCAAGGCCTTCATTTGATCAAATTCGTATTTGCATGATCTTATCCAAAACCTTAAAATCCTCAATAATCTTAAAGGAAAACCCCAACTTGGTTTTCTTATTTGAAACACACAAAGAACTCGACCCAATATTCTCGGTTACACCAACCTAATCGGACTTTATCAACCTTAATCTAGATGGTGACCCAATCAAAAAATGATAATGTGTAATTTGATTATGTGTATACATAGAAAAGAGGTTGAAGAAGATGATGAGTATGCTTTGTAATTCTGGTTTCGTTTAGGTCTTACACTAGAAACCTCTTAGAAAATGATGCATGTATGTGTATATATGTACGAGAGATATGAAGCAAAAGGAATGCAAATGGATTGAGGAAAAATAAAACTTTTGAGAAAGGGAATCGTGTGTCAGCATATTAAAGCAATAGGTCGGCCTTTTAAGGTACTCAGGTGAGCATGTGAAAGTCTTAAGTCGACCAATGAAGGTCTTTTATCGACCTTGTGTCGACCTAAGTGAGGCAATCTAAAGGAAGTGGCTACAGGCTTTATTATTGATCCATGGTTTTAGACCTAAGATGTCTATATGACGACTTATACTGAAGTTCAAACTTCTATAGGTCGACCTAAACATTTATATGTCGACCTAAGACGTATTATTTTCCCAAAAAAATGTTTTTTTAATGCATTTATAATGTAAAATCCCTTTTCAAACCATTTTAATGCTTCCTAATACTAAAATGTTCATTTAGAATAGGAGGATACAATCCAATTTACATTAACGCAACACTATCCTAGTTTTCATGTCATTCAAAATACACCTAACGAAAAGTAGCACTCCCATACTCCTTTTTTTATGATGGTAAAACATGAGACAATTTGTTTTGCAATGTTGTTGTATTCATGAAGACTCCCCTTGAATATATGCATCCAACTTCATCTTGTATACTTTTTCCCCTTTGACAACATACCATCATAAAGTGAACAGGAAAACCATGAGAAGTATCTTAATTCACATACAAACCATAATACAATACAAAGGCAATTTTTAAAGATAAGAATATAAACATGATAGCACTCACATAGAATAACAATCATATTGAAATAGAATGCCTAAACATAAATACAAGCGACCAAAGCAACAATAGAACACAATTTCCACTTATTTATGCTAAATAACATACCGCACACATGAAACATAAGAGATACAATCTCATCAAAAACCCTTTAGGTTGTTACAAAAGCGACACGATTACAAACATATGTCTTCGATGCTTCAGAAATGTTTCACACTCATGTGCTCTAGCAAGGCGATACAAATTTATCACCATTAAAAAACAGTTATGTAACTATAACAATGACACACAACAAGAATTGTTTTAACATCATAACATGTTGAACCATAGTTCATGCAAAAATACATAACAAGCCATATACACCAAGAGTATATTTCAAGTATGTAAATGGAATAGAACTATAAGCATATAAATGACATACATCAATAACAATTGTTGGAAGTGAATAATCATGATCTATTTCAAACATCAAGAATATCAATTATATAAAACACAAGCAACGTGCAATAATAAAATGGCAACAAAAGAAGATATAAATGGAACAATATTACCTTGCTTATGAATTGATGAAGGATGCACTCTTAGGTAATATAACTTCCAATGAAAGTTAGAGAGATATTATATAAAGTACACGTAACAGTTTATACTTAGGCAAGATTTGATATATAGTGTATCCTTAATTCCCTTCAGATGTTAAAAAATGGCTCGGTCGCAAGATATTTTTTAAAAATATTCGCAAGTTGATGTTTACTATCAACATGCTCAAATACAACATCCCCTTTTTCAACATGGTCACGTAGGAAAGGTGACGAATCTTAATATGCTTAGTACAAGAATGTAACACCATATTTTTGGTTAGATTAATAACACTTGTGTTATCGCACATAATAGGAATATGTTGAAGTTTTATATCAAAGTCAAGTAATTGTTTCTTAAGCCATAAACCTTGTGTACAACAATGATAACTCGAATTTATATCAATTATTTAATACTGTTTCCGATCATTTAACATGTTAATTTAATTATTTTGGACAGTATTATGCGAGATTTGTATTTTTTTGCAGATATTTGATCAAACATGACTTTTGGAGGCAAAAGTATAAAAAGAAGACTTATTGGACAAGAAATGAAGAAAACAAAAAGAAACTGAAGAAAAAAATGCCAATTCTGCATAACAGACTGTAAGACGCTCGTCGGCCATGAGTGACGCTCGCCACAATGTCAAGACGCTCGTCATGAAGGCAAGACACTCGTCACAATGTCAAGACGCTCGTCATGAAGGCAAGACACTCGTCACAATCTTAAGTCAAATAACCTAATTACGAAACAAGATTCAAAATACAGAGAGAAATTATAAGAATGGTTCACATACAGTAGATAATTTCTCTTTACCCTAATCAACCTCAGTCCAAGCAACACAGTCAAGGCCAACCCTAAGTCCATGCCTTCAAATTCTCAACAAACCAAAGTTGCCAGCTATAAATAGAAGCTACCGCAAATTGCAAATGGAGCTTCGTTCTAGTCTCAAATTTCTGCCGTTTTTCCGTTCGAAGTTCAACTTTATTTTTTAGAATCGCCTTTATTTTCCTTTACCATACCCAAGTGATAGTTTCCATCATTAGGAAGATATCACTATATTTATTTGTTTCTAGCCACTGAATTATCGTTTTAGTTTCTAATATCGCAAAGTTTGGTTGATCAAGAACATTGCAACCAGGTTTCTAATTTTAATGCTTTATTGTTTAATTATTATCGCATTTATTTATATTTTGCAATTCTTCTCCTTCTACCTTTCTTTGTTTTTATTTAATATGTCTGGCTAAACCGTTAATCGGTACGTAGTTGTCTAACCGGAACGAATTCGTAGAATTAGGATAATACTTTAAATTAAGTTAGTTTTCGGCTTTTGATTTCTTAATATAAATAACTTTCGTTACAAGAGTAAGAGAGTATACAAGATTAGGATTAAGACCACGAGAGTGCGAGATCATAATCAGATAGCTGAAATCAGGCATTGTTTTAAATACCGCGGAAGCGCTTTAAAACTAATTAGAACCTTTAGGTTTCCAAAAAGTATTTCTAACTTGAATTGACACAGTGAGAGCGCTCAATTGAACTTAGGAATATAGTAATAGGCAAGACCACGAGAGTGTGAGTTAACGACTTTTAAATCGATAGATTCTACGGAGAGATAACTTAATAAACCTTAACAAGCCGACCCTCTATTGAATTCGCGAAGGCGAATCAATTACGTACCGATATTATTATTATTAATTTAACTTGATTAAGTTTTCACCTTCTAAAACTAAAAACATCACTCGCCTTAGTTAAACATAATAACACCCGACAACACTACGTTGATTATCGAGTCTCTGTGGGATCGATATCTTTTATTACTACGCGACAGACTGTGTACTTGCAGTTAGTAACCGTTAGACTCATAAAGTCGCGACCAAGTTTTTGGCGCTGTTGTCGGGGACTTAGATTTAGTCAATAGTGTAATTAATTGTTGCGCCGTCTAGACTAAGGCAACAATTTTACCTTTCCTTTGTCGATTGTATGCCTAGTACTCGCTCCCGAGGCGAAGACTTAGAACCCCTGATTGACAAAGTAAAACGTTTCATAAGTTCGGGAAGCTGAACCAAACCCAACGAAACCCTTATTCCTTAAGTTACTATACCAGAACCAGTTGAAGAACCTAAAATGGCCGAAAACGGAGGAGAACCACGTTCACTCAAGTCTTATGCGACTCCAAATCAACAAGAACCACACAACAATATTGTTGCACCAACCATAACCTGAAACAATTTCGAATTAAAACCTTCACTACTACAAGGTTTACAACTAAACCAGTTTTTCGGGAATCCTACAGATGATCCTAACGAGCATCTCATAAAGTTCGTACAATACACAGATACAGTGAAAGCAGATGGTGTAACCCAAGATGCAATAAGACTAAGACTTTTTCCATTCTCCTTAAGGGATAGAGCTTGGGAATGGTTACAATCGTTACCAGCCAACTCGGTCACAAAATAGGCAGAACTGAAGAAAGTTTTCTTATCTCATTATTTTCCGCCAAGCAAGACAGCCGCGCTGAGAGCTCAAGTCAACAGATTTCGACAAAAAGATGCTGAATCAATATACGAAACGTGGGAAATATACAAGGATATGTTAAGATTATGTCCACACCATGGGTTTGAAAACTGGGTAACCATCATAACCTTCTATAATGGACTTCTATACAACACTAGGATGACGACAGACGCTGCCGCGGGCGGAGCTCTTATGGAGAAACCATACGAAGAAGCCTACAACCTCATTGAGAACATGGATCAAAATCATTGCCAATGGGGAGGAGAAAGAACACCTGTAGAGAAGAACCATACTAAAGGAGGAATGTACGAATTGAACAGTTTCAATCATGTAAATGCCAAGATGGATGCCATAGCTCAGAAAATCGATAACCTGACCATAACACCACCAGCCACCGTGGTTGCAGTAACTCCAAATTATGAAATTTGTGGAATCCCAGGACACACATCACATGAATGTCAACTTCTTGCCGGATTAACCACAGATTAGGTGAAATATGCTCAAGGAAATCCTTATTCTAATACTTACAACCCAGGATGGAAATATCACCCAAATTTCTCTTACAAGAACAACAATGTCTTGTATGCGCCTAATCAAGCACCAGTTGTACCACCAGGATACCAAAAAGTTGTCGCACCCAATCAGAATGCTCCTAGGAAATCAACCTCGAACTGATGATTGCAAATTTCATTGCTACAAAAACTCAAATAAACAAGGATTTCCTGAATCAGAATATCCATACTAGTGAGCATATCAAACAATTAGTGACCAAAGTAGATGCATTAGCTACGCATAATAAGATGTTAGAAACCTAAATTTCTCAAGTAGCCCAACAAAAAGCATCCACTGCTTCCCTAGTCGGAACATTTCCAAGACACCCACAACCAAATCCTAAAGGTCATGTGAATGTTGTTATATTATGGAGCGGAAAAGAGTTGGACGGACCCATCGGACCTAGAACCGAAAACCTAACCATGTATCAACAACCTTAGAAATCAATTGTGAAAAACGATAAACCACAGGAAAAGGAAACCAACAAAAAAGAGACTGAGGAAAAGAAGAAACCTTATGTACCTCCGCCGCCATATAAACCACTGATTCCGTACCCCCAACGGTTAACAAATTCGTAGAGCTTCTGAAACAGTTAAACATTACCATACCTTTCATAGAAGCTATTACTCAGATGCCCTCATACGCTAAATTTCTAAAAGAAATCTTATCTAACAAAAGAAAAATCGAGGATAACGAAACAATTACACTTACTACTGAGTGTAGCACAATCATTCAAAATAACATGCCTCATAAACTGAAGGACCCATAAAGTTTCTCTATTCCTTGTGTAATAGGAAAGTTTATCATAGACAAAGCCCTATGTGATTTAGGAGCAAGTATAAGTGTTATGCCACTATCAATTTGCAAGAAACTGGATATGGGACAACTGAGACCAACAAAGATGTCGGTTCAACTAGCCGATTGTTCAGTTAAATTCCCAGTAGGCATTCTAGAGAACGTTCTTGTACGAATAGGTCGGTTCTACATCCCAACTGATTTCATAATCATGGACATTAAGGAAGATGCTACAACCCCTATTATACTAGGGAGACCGTTCTTAGCTACTGCCGGAGCTATCATTGATGTAAAGAAAGGCAGACTGACATTCGAAGTAGGAGAGGAAAAAGTAGAATTTATTTTAACCCAATTCCTCCAAGCTCCAACCATAGACGATACCTGTTATTTCATTGATGTCATTGACGAATGCAGTCGAGAAATAGAAAAAGAACTTCAATAAATTCAACATAAAACTTCAACTTTAAAACAACTTCAATAAATTCAACATCAAATACTTCAACATGATTCTCAACGTAAAACAACTAAAATTGGTTCATAAACTAGACAAAATCCACAAAGACAAAACATGTGTTTATCCCCCCGAAGTGCTACGTATCAGAGCGACAAACACCGACTTTAGACGACTAGGTACTCGAATCTTGATTACCTGCACGTTACTAACAGAGAGCAACATTCAAACAGAAGGGGTGAGATATCGAATAACATAAATAGGATATGATAATCAATACGTAAGCAAGAAAATCATATAATCACACCACTTCACACAATAAGCAACATCAACGTACAACTTACAACCAATAACGATAACGACATAATAAAATGCAACTCAACTTATATATGCATGTAATACCATTTGGAGTAAACTCCCAACTTGAAATCTTGCCAGTTTATCGAGGCAGCAACAACTTATTTGTCAATCCAAGCCAACTTGAATCGAGCATACACTTCAACTTAAAAATATGCAAATGTATGCAACTATGAATGGAATACAATAACAACATGAACAACAACGTAACAACTTGACAACTTAACAACTTAACAATGTAATTCAACAATGGTCATAAGACCTGCAACTTAATAATCTTCCCAAAGATCGGGACAACACAGCTTACAACAACTTATAACAACTTCAACGTGAAAAACGACAATTTACGGCTTAATCGATTAGATCACTAAATTAATTATTTTTAAATATTCAAATCTACTATAATCAACTTATTTTATCTCTACCTAAGTATAAGATCAAACCAACTCGAAACGGATACGAAAACAGGACAAATCGCCAAAAACTGCATTTTTCTGCACTCACTTTGTCCATACGCGTAATACGGCCATCTCCATACACGTAATGCCCAATTCTGTTACGCGTAATGCCTACGTAAGGGAACATGTTACGCGTATTTCCTTGCTTAATACTATCGCTCCCGGGATTTTCATCCTAGTACAAACGCGAAAGTGGCGCGGAAAAGGTAGAGGCGCCAGTCAGACATTTTTATCCCGAAGGAATGGAAAAGGTAATGTTGCACAAACTTGTGGAAGAAGGAAAGGAAAAGGTCTTGCGAACTAAAGATCTGGGTTCGGGAGTCGGTTACGACCTGGGAAGGTATTAGCACCCCAGATCGTCCGTCGTACTCGACGGGATCCATGCTTGCTTGTTTGTTTCAAAGGGTGAGAAAATAAGATGCTGCTGAATAAAACTGCTACTGAAACTGGAATGGGAATGGAAAAGGAGAATGGAAAAGGAAACGGAATGAAAGGAAAGAGGGAAATGTAAGGAAAATAAAGAATGTGCTCGAACGGGCCCTACCCCGCTGCCTACGTACCTCATCGGGAAAATGAGGATCAGAGTCGACGTAGTTCGCCTAACTAAGGCGGGAACTATTTGTTTGTGTTTTTTATAGCTGGAACTGCGTATGTCTATGCTCAGGTGTTGCAGGCTCATCTGGCACGAGTGCGTTTACCGTCTTGCATGAAAGACAAGTCGTCGCGAGCTCGCGTTGTGAGTGAATGAGATGAGAAAAGAAGCTCCCGCAGGATAGTCGCTTATTATTTGTTTTTGTCTTTTAAGAGAAGTGTTTTGAATTTGTTTGTTTTATGAAACAATTCCTTGATGAGACTTGTACATCATGATAGACGAGCTTACACCACTCCAAGATGGAATGATTGCGAGTGCTTCATGGAATAAGGCTATACACAAGGAATCCTTTCATTTATTTGTCAAGTGTTTTTGGATTTTGTTTGAAGATGAGAAAAGAATGACTCAAATTGAAAAAGGACAAAATCTAAGGGGAACTAAGACACAACCCTAATTTTTGTTTATTTACAAGAGATCCTATGGTTAATGAGGTTTCTAATCCTAGTGGAGAAAGGACTTAGAAACTACTAGAATGCAACTTACTTCCTAAGGAAGATAAATTGATTCTAAAGCAAAGGGGGAACCTATTCAAGTGAAATATCAATCAATATAACAAAACATTAAAATTGAACATAAGAATAAAATTCTAAACCAAACATTTAAAGGCCTAAACCTAAAATGGTCTAAATTTATTCTAAGCTCAATTTATTATGAATCCTAAGCCTAAGTTCTAAACTAAGGGAATTACCTAATATTTTCATTCTAAAAAATCAGACCCTAAACTATTCTAAATCACTATTAACTCCTAAGGTTAAATCTACTTAAACTATTTCCTAATGAACTCCTAATATTCTAGCCTAAACTAATGAGAATTTACATGTAACAAAGCCTAAAGGTTAATATCCTAAAAAATAGTAAAAGCTCTGGAAAAATTATGAGATTAATTCTATAGGGTCCTAAAACTACCTATAATATCGTGTTAAAAGATATCCTAAAAAATCAGAATTTTACTATGCCTAAAAATCAATTAATTCTACCTAATGATTAACCATTATTTTTTAAGGATTAGGCCACTAAAACATGAGATAAAATGTCCTAAAAAATCTACTAAAATTATACTAAGTACTATTATGAGTCCTCTAACTATGGAAAAAAGAGTGGGCCAAAAAAGTTACTGGAAGACTAAAAAATAAAATCTACAAATTTATGTATAGTTGAGAGGAATTCACTAAAAACTAATTACATGAAAAAATCAGAATTAATTCAAAAACAATGCAAATTCAGAAAAATAAAATGCCAAACATTTTTAAATTGAATTAGGGACCTACTTGATTTTTTTGAGAATTTTACTAACCATTTTCCTATTTTTATTGAATTATTTTCTAAACTAATACTAAACCAAAATAAATTCTAAAGAAGCATGACAGGGGGTGAGCTAAGTAATCTTTTGGTTGTTTTCTTATTGGGCCGCTAAAACAGGGGTGCGAAAAGCAACTGAACAAGGTCTAATGCGCTGGATGAGGGGGAGAGGTGCATTCAGCAATTTTTATGTTGTTTTTTTATATGGGCCTTGAAACGGGTGCAAATAGCTAAATATAAAAGCCCAGTTCGCAGGACTAGGAGAGGGAGTGCATTCAGCAATGTTTGTTATTGTTTTTTCATATGGGCCTAACACGGGGGGTTTGGAAAGCAATGCAAGAAGAGCCTACCAGACGGTGACAAGTGTCACCGCCGGTATGGCTGAGAATCTCTAAAGTTACATGATCTTATCTTAATGGTTGAATTTGTGACGGATTCAAGAGATATTAATGGAGATTATGCTAAAATTAATTAATTTAATGGGCATCAATTGGATTAAATGATATTGATGAATGTTAATTGTTTTTTATATCGTTCTAATTAACTTAACAAATTCAAACGAAAATACAAACCAAATAAACAACAAACCCTAGAAAACCTAAACTTCTCTTCTTCCTCATTATTCCGCCGCAGCTCACCTAACCCTAGCCTCTCCTCTTCGTCATCGCGACCCTTCCACCTTCTTCCTCCCTCATCACGCTCATCTTCTTCGCTCTCTGAAACAACAACGCCTTCATCTCCTTCGTCCTTCATCAGAACCAAAAACCTAACCCTATCCCCAATTGAAAAAACCAAATCACGTCATCAATCTGTTCCCTCCTCCGAAACAACGCCCATGGAAACAAAGAAGCTACCATCTTAACACCAACAACGACGAGACCAATGACTCAGCAACCAACCGATCAACTACATCCAAAAGGTGCTCAAATTCGTACCTGGAATGGAGCACTTCAACGGTGGTTTTGAAAGATCGAGGGCTTCGCTTGAAGGGACGGCGATGACAAACACTCAGATGAATGAAGTTCAAGAAGTTCAATCGAAGACTGTTGTTCGATGAAGGTGGCGGTGAACTATTCATCGAGGCTCACATTTGACGTTTAGGTATGATACAACAGAATCCTCTTCCTTTTGAGGCACACTCTCTCATTCTGATTTGAATCCACTCTTTGCTGAATTCGATTCACTAATATTGTGCTGATTGTAGATTTTTTCAGAATTTGTTGAAGAAGCGTGAAGAACTGATGGAGATTGCAGAGATTGATAATTTGCGGATTTGAGGAGGATTTCGATCCAGATGAAGCTTCAATATTGAAAGGTTTAGAGGTGAGGGATGAATGAGCTTTTGAAAGCTGTGAAGAAGAGTGATGAGAATTGAAGAAGATGAGAAGAGTTTGAGGATAGAAGAAAAGGGATGAGAAGAATGGAAGAAAAGATTGAAAAATGGTGAAGAGTGATGATTGAGTGGAAGAAGTTATGAGAGAAAAAACTTGAAGATGCAGAGCAAGATTTCATTTATATCAGTGAAGATTCTAAGGCTTTGGTGAAAACTCAGGTAAGTTTGTTAGCAAAATTCGGTTATGAATTCGGTTACATTTCTGTTATGACAGTTAGTGATTTCAGTTATGATCATTTCAACCATTAATTCCTTTTTGCTACCTGAACTTGCAGGCTTGTGAAGCTTGGTAATTTCGATAACCCTTTCCACAACACAACAATGTTGTTCTTCAATTTTGTTAACAGATTGGGATTCTTGTCAAGGACGTCAATAGCTGCCATTGCAACGCTTGCCAGATATGAGGTAAAGAAGCAGAAAGAACCTGTTGACTCCCTTAATCTCAAATAAATTATTGGTGGCTCTGGATGACCTGCGATTGTGAAACTTGTTGAAGAGCTCAAGAGTGAAGACGGAAGATGTAACCACATTTTCGTTTGGAGAGCGGCAAAGATTGATGAAAATTGATTTCTAGATTTCTATGTATTTTTTTTTGTTATATTCAGTAACTATTTACTTTTGATGAATGATTTTCCTGATGAAACCCTTTCTCTTTTTGAAGTTATTTTTCTGAGTTTTGTACTAGAAATCTTCCTCTCAACCAATTCTGTTATCCCTTAATTGCCACTGATTCCTTGTTTCCTTGTTGATTAATAAAATAATTCTTGCCAAAATTTTCCCCTTCCCTTTTTTATCAGTATTTTGCTATCAAAATGGTCCCCACTCATCTTCTTTAAGGCTTTTCCAAATGCTTGAAGAGCATCAATAATCAGTCCATCTACATCTGCTCCTGGCAAGTTTATAGCTTGGGAAATTTCTTCCATGCTTAATCCTTGGTCACCAGCCTTCATGATGGTATCATAAACAACCATGAAGACCTCACCACACACAACACATTCTTGTTCTTGTTTGGAAGGTACCATCATCAAATGACAGTACATACTCTGCCATAGCTTCCCAGGGTGATTCAATGTGATTTTTATTCTCAGGTGCTTGGTCGTATGAGTTAACCGTCTCCAGCATATGGTCAGCAAGTGAACAGTTACTGCTTTGGGCAAATATTCACATGTACATGTTTTTTTATATTCACATTTACCCCTCTGTATTGTATGTACAAATAAAATTGAAGTACCCTCATGGATTAAAATAAGAAATGACATTTAGATTTTTTTCTCAAAGCAAGTGCCATAGTTAACTTCTGTTAGGCTTAGAATTTTGGTTTTCTTTATAATTGGACATAATATGAGATTTAAATTGAACATGAATATTTATAATGAATGAGACTAGGTTTATGGGTGAATAAGGAAATGAATTTAATGTGGAATTTGGTGAATTGTCTAAAAAATGACAAGGATGTGTTTATAGGAAAAAACTTGGATAATGAATAATTGGTTCAGATAAAAGAAATTCAACTATGGATAAATGGACTTTCACAATGGATGATAGAAATATGAATGAGATAAAAAATGAGTAAACAGATTAGAAAAATGATTAATGGATAATGGGCTTTAAAAAGGTGGTTCACAATGGATTATGGACAAAAAAAATGGACAGACGACTAAAAAGAGACTGGAAATGAATTGACGAAAACATATAGAATAATGGAGATTAAAAACGAAAGTGGCATGGAATAATCAGGAATGGTTTGTAACAATGAGAACAAAGCAATGAACGGATATGAAGTCTCGATTTTAGCCCAAAGCCTATTTTGAATTCTCTCCACAAGCCCATGAACACGACCCCTCCTGAACCACTGCATAATCTTTTCAGATAAATCACACCCCTTTGAATCGTCTGAAACATGCCATGACCATTCGAATCCAGATGAATCACTGATAAAATGAAGACTGGAACCAAACTTCACACAAAACACTGCTCGATAAACTGATGAATCTCAACACACGACAACCTGAACCTTGAATATGCGTTGTCTGAGAAACAAACCAATGGCCCAAATAACCTTGCAGTTGCAATAATCTTCTGATAGTTTGACCAGAATTAGGTCAAACTCCCATCTGAATCGAAACACAACTGAACAAACGCATTTGAAGTGGAATCGTTGTCCAGTGCCTATTCTCCATCATCCCTGACAAATACAGATAAGGTACGAAACCCTAATTTCCCAGGGCCTTGATCACATGCCCTATGAATCCATGAAATGGACTATTATGATGTTAATGACTTAGTGAGAAATGCAGATGAATGCGAAACGATAAGCCAATAAAGGGAATAAATAATGAGGGCAAATTTTGAGGTATTACAGCTGCCCCTATTCAATCATATGTAGACTTGAATGAATAATTGCAACAACTTTTAGACGTTCAAGCTGTGAAGTGATTGAATACTCGAATAAAACCTGGAAATTTGAACTCAGGATAACAGAAATGCCATCTGCCCATTTTATATATATATATATATATATATATATATATATATATATATATATATATATATTTGTTTTGAACTCTGAATAGGTAGCGGAGATAGAACCAGGTGGAATAGAATTAATGCAATCACTGCGACTACTGAGCGAATCAAAGCCACGACGAGGGTGCCTGTTGGCGAAACAGGGCTTAACGAAACCATCAACAAAACAGAAACTCATCAGTGTGATTGCTGGGCAGGACCAAACCACAAAGAAACACCCGTGACTGCTGGGCAGGACCAAGCCACGGAAGATGCCTGTTAGCGAAATAGGGCTCAAATCAATATGATTGCTGGGCAGGACCAAGCCATAAAGAGAACACACGCGACTGCTGGGTAGGACCAAGCCACGGAAGATGCCTGTTGGCGAAACAGGGCTTAAATCAATATGACTGCTGGGCAGGACCAAGCCATAAAGAAAATACACGCGACTGCTGGGCAGGACCAAGCCACGAAAGATGTCTGTTGGCGGAACATGGCTTAAATCAATATGACTGCTGGGCAGGACCAAGCCATAAAGAAACAACACGCGACTGCTGGGCAGGACCAAGCCACAGAGGATGCCTGTTGGCGGAACAGGGCTTAAATCAATATGACTACTGGGCAGGACCAAGCCATAAAGAAATAATACGCGACTGCTGGGCAGGACCAAGCCACGGAAGATGCCTGTTGGCGGAACAAGGCTTAAATCAATATGACTGCTGGGCAGGACCAAGCCATAAAGAAACAATACGCGACTGCTGGGCAGGACCAAGCCACGGAAGATGAAACAAGTACGCGACTGCTAGGCAGGACCAAGCCACGGCGGAAAAATAACATTGATTTGGAAGGACCAAGATGTCTGACAAATGGCATAAGTATCTTCTGCGGGGAATACTTCAGGTTGAAATTGATGTTATAGGTTGACCGTAAACCCTCAAAACTGGCCCATGCTGGCATGCACATGTTGGATTTATGGCGTAATGCTCCATAACAATGGAAATGCTACGCTTTGGAGGATGCAAATGTAATGATGATTATGCATATGCAAATGCAAAGAGATCTCCTGACAAGGAGACTGCAAGTATCCCAGATGGCTTGACTGGGGAGGAATGGTGATCACTGCATTGATCTGGTTCATCCTGATGAGGAGGAGACAACTCTGCAGGAAAGCTGTCAATGATTCACCGGCTCTGAACAGCCGTCATTGCCAAAAATAAATTGGACTTTGAGATTGGTGTGCCAAGACCCTGCTGGAGATGGACCCTTCTTGAACTCTGGTTGGGAAGTGAGGACCTCCTGACTCGACTGGGAACCAAAGGCATGATACTATTGAGGAAGCAATTGCTGGGGAGGAAAAACATTTCTTGTACTGCTGGGAATTGCCCCTGTCTGAAGGAAAAATTATGCTTGGGGATGACACCCACCTTCTGCTACCTTGCGGGGAGAAATTTCAACTTCCACTTTACTGGAGATGATTGGAGACACCCTGGGGGACACCTGCTCTTGTTCAACCATATAGATGATCCTCCTAGGAATTTGATTTTAGCTTTGTTAGCAACACCAGTACCTGTACCTGCATGAACACAATCGATAGTACTTGCAACATGGAGAGTTAGTTTGGGCTCTACCTGCCCCAGGCTCGTAGTATGAATCATTATCCGGGCATCTCGACACCCTTTCAGAGTTGTATTAAATATTTATGTCCTCCTGCACGAGTTAGAAAGCATTCATATGTTCACAACACAATGTAAATCACAATTTGCTAGACGTTTTCGCAATCAATCAATGCTAGACGAAAAAAGCAAAAACAAGAAGCAAAATAGTCAAATTGACTGAAGTTGAATTTTTATTGATTTGGAAAAGATGGCCATGAATAGGCAATACAAAGAAAGCAATTCCCTGGAAAGAGGAAATAGCCACAAAGGAAAAACAAACTATCCTATTGGCAATGTGAGAAGTGGATCTCATCAAGTCTCAACCCGGTTATGACTCATATATCTTCAAGACGCTCCGCTCGCTCTGCCTCTTGAGAAAAAGTAATTGAACTGATCTCCAACCCTTAGGATAGCCTCAACTATATATAGGTTACAGATCTCGCAGATCGCAGTCGTTCGTGTCAATCCCTCTTTTGCGTGGATCGCCTTTTCAGGTTTTCAATCCACGGGATACCCTTTTTTGCCTGAGTTGTTCGATGTGGCTTTTCAACTCAGCGGGTGTACATTTTTTTTCAAGATTTCCCTAACTTTTGCCCGAGCCTTTGTTGCTCCCCGGATTTCCATCCTGGTACAAACGCGAAAGTGGCACGGAAAAGAATAGAGTCGCCAACCAGGCATTTTTATCCCGAAGGAACGGGAATGGTAATGCTGCACAAACCAGGAGAAAAGAAAAGGAAGGACACGGGTCCTGCGAACCAAAGAGACTGAGTTCGGGAGTCAGTTACGACCTGGGAAGGTATTAGCACCCAGATCGTCCGCCGTACCCGACGGGATCCACGCTTGCAAAGAAAACTGTTTCAAAGGGTGATGGGATGAAAGCTGCTGCAAAAGAAAAGAAAAGAAACTGGAACTGAAAAAAAAACTGAGAAAGGAAATGAATAAGAAAACAAAGAGAAAGAATGTAGGGAAAATAAAGATTGTGCTCGAACAGGCCCTACCCCGCTGCCTACGTACCTCATCAGGACAATGAGGATCAGAGACGCCGTAGTTCCCCTAACTAGGGGTAACAAGGAAATTGCTTGTGAATTAAGGCTTGAACTGCCTATGCCATTGCTCAGGTGTTGCAGACTCAGACAACGAGTGCGTAACCGTCTTGCAAAATGACAAGTAGGAGCAAGTTCGCGTATAGAGCGAATGAGGTGAGAAAAGAATTCCCGAAGGAAAGACACTTATTGTTTGTTTGTGTTTTTTATGAAGCTTTTATGAGTGTGTCACAAGGAAGTGAACTCAAGATCTTTTCCATGGAATGTGCACTTGTCACTACATTCCAAGATGGAATAATAGAACAAGCACACTCAAGTAAGGAGAAGATCCCCAAAAATTGAACCCAAAGATTAGGGCCTAAGCTCACTAACTCATTAACTTATTAAGTGTTTTTTTTGGTGTTTACAATGAAGAAGTGTTTTTTATGAGTTTCTTTGTGAAGAAGATACCTTGATCAGACTTGTGCATCACAAGGTAAGCTTGTACTATCCCAAGATGGGAAGACTACAAGTACCTAATGGGATAAGGCTATTGCTAAAGGTATTACTTCAAACCTTATTAAGTGTTTTCTTTAATATTATGAGATGAGAAGAGATGAAGAACCAAAGGATCACAAAGGTAAAAGTCTAAGGGGGACTAAAGAAATCCTAAGTGTTATCATGCATGGATACCCTAAGGTTAGTGTGGTTTCCTATCCTAAAGAAGAAAGAAAGAAGAAGAGAAGAAGAAGAAGAGAGATGAGTAAGGCCTAAGCCCAACAAGAAAAGGGTTAGTCACAATTAAGAAATAAGAAGAAGAGATGAGATTTGGAGATGTGGAACTCACATCCACACCTCTCACTTACCATAGCCCCTGCAAGGTTAGCAACATAAGCATATAAGTGAAATGAGATGAACATAATAACATGCCAACATCATACAAACAGAAGTGAAGCCATATATACAAGTGCCAAATGGATATGCAAGTTGCAAAGATGAAGAAAGAAGCCTGTAAGACAATATGATGCAACATGAAACACATATGTAAACAAATGCAAACTTAAGAAAGATGCAAGGCAAAAATGCACAAACATGGACTCAAAGCACACAACCAGAACCAAAATAAGTCAAAGAAGAGCTTAAGAAGCAAGAGAGATGAAGAGAAAAGACACACAAGACCAAACAATCACAACATGAGGTGAAAGAAGTGAGGAGGTGAAGTGAATACACTTAAGAAAAGATGAACTCAAAAGATAAGCCAAACACAAAATTTTCTAAGACACAAACCCTAAGTAAAGACCAGAATGGAACCTATACCCCAAAGAGACCCCAAATGAGAAGAAGAAGTTGGCAAAAGTTCCCTTATAAGCTTATGAGAGAGCTAATGATCACAAAGGAAGCAAAATGGGACAAGGTATGAACAAAAATTCACATCAAATCAGAAATGCATCCAAAAATTCGACAACTTAAGACAAATGATCCTTAAACATGATATAACAATGAGCCAAAAGGATTGGGAGAAAATCAGAAGCTAGATAGGTCAAATGAAGACATAAACAAGAACTAGGGTTAATAACTTCCAACACAAGTCAAAGGACCAAGACCCAATGAAAAAGTTTCTAAAAATCATGGGAAAAATCACACAAGAACTACATCATCTTAGGAATCCAGAGCAAAAAGAATGAACACAAAACTAAAAATAATGAAACCTAGGGAAAATGAACAAGGTAGATTGCTAAAAAAGGGATTAAAAAGAATTAATTGAAATGAAGAATTAATGGACACGTGGATAATAGGAATAAAAGGAAAATAAAAATATAGAAAAATAAAGAAAACTCAAATTGACACTCATAAATTATTTTGGGATTTTTTGAAACTTTGAACTAATTTTAAAAATTAGAAAGCAAAAATGAAATAAAGAAATTAAAATGAAAAAGAATTAAAATGGAAATGAGTCTGGGGTGCAGATAGTAGGAAATTGCATTGAAGTGGATTGGGCTTAGCAAGGAGGGGGGTGCGAACAGCAGCACCAGGCCCATCTCACTTGCGCTGGAATATAGGAAATAAGGTGGAAATTCAGAAATAAAAAGGAAAAAGAGAGAGCCAGGGGATTAATCTAACGAATCTGGAGGAGGACTTCATTAAATGACGTGTCTGATTCATTTGTGTGAGGTGAGGACGTATGATAATTAGTGTGAGGTGAGAAACACATTGAATTAAAATAGAATATGAAATCACGAAAGAGAGTTGAGGGCTTCATAACACGCGTGGCAGCATCCTGGATGCACAAAGGCAAGATCCAATGGCTGAAAGGTCTTCTTCAACCTCACAAAACCCTAGCCAACAATCTCCAGATTCCGGTGACCGGATCTAGGGCTCCGGCACCGGAAACCACACCTGATAAACAAGACATAATGAAAACAAACACAAAGCTCCAAATTAATTAAATAGGCCATGCTGAATTCAAAAATGAACATGAAAAATGCAATAGATCAAAGGATGCTACGGATCTAACAAAAACAGTTTGGTCTATGAAATTTAAACTTCAAATATCTCACTCATCAATGTACCATTTTCGAAACCAAAACTTGCAGCATGATCAGTGTACATCAAGGATCAAGAAATGCACAACTAATTTCATTTTCAGATCCAAAGATTTCAAGGCATACCTGAGTTGCAGATCTTGAAAGAGCTTGATAGAAGACCAGATAATGGATGCAAATCACTCCAAGTTCACTCTAGATGCAAAATAAATGCATCTAAAGCCTTGAAGATGGCCGTATCTTGAGCTTTGCAAGCACCTGCCATGAAATGGAAAGGTTGTTGAACTTGAGAGATAGCTTGAATGATGATGATATTTGTGATCCTAAGCTTGCACTGATCAAGGATCTACCACTGGTTTTTGAATTGAGCAATTGTGTGATGAGATATGAGAGAAAATGCAATTTGTGCAAGAAGTTTGAAATGAGAGGGAGTTGGAGCTTTCTAAAACCCTAGCTTGTTATATATGACCTCATAAACCAATGCTGAAAAACTTGTGTGATTTGCACGTGGGAATGGGGAGTGTAGATGTTAAGAATTGGCAAAATTTTTGACAAACAAGAATAAGTGAACTTAGTTCAGGATGTCACACCAGATGTTGTGACATTGACAAATAAAGTAAAAGTTAATGAACTTAGTTCAAGACATCAGGATGTCACACCAGATGTTGTGACATCGCAAACCTGCTATCTGACTTAAATGATGCATAACAGAACTGAGTAAATTCAGGGAATTTATCTGGAATTAATTGTAAAGAGATAAGCATTCCAAGGCGCATCTTTAGGGAACTTAGTTATCTGGTTTCAGTGTAATAGAATAACTAACTCACCTTGATTCAAGGAGATAACAAACTAACTAACCCTAATTCAAGGTGATGACTGTTGGATTTATCAAGGTCTGGATAATTTGCAAAAAGCCCAAAAACCAAGCATCTATTTAAGGAACTGAAACTCTCAGAAAAGAGTAGGAATTTTAGAAGACCAAAAAGGGTGTTTGTGAAGTATATCAGGTTTTAATTGTTTGTCACTTTATGAGCTTTTAAGAAAAAAGTGAATTGTGTCTTGATTGAAACTTTTAAGTAAGATCAAGCTGTTGTGTTTGAAGTGTGACTTCAATTTTATTAATCATTGTAAAAGATCACTGTGTGATTGAGGGGGAGTGAGTAGGTACTCATATCTAAGTTGAGTCTTAGGTAGAAATTGCCTTGGGTAGATATTAAGTGAAGGATTAAACTGGTTGGTTTAACTCCATAATTAATATTACTTATATTGGATTTCCTTCGTGGCTTGGTAGCCCCCAGATGTAAGTGTGGAGATACACTGAACTGGGTTAACAATTTCCTGTGTCATTTAATTTACATGCTCATTAATTGTTGTTTAAGATTTCAAGTGTTTAAACATCTGGTTCGACATCACGTATCTGATCCCAGAATTTCAATTGGCATCAGAGCAGGCACCCTGCCTGTATAACTGGGTGAGATCTAGGGACTGCAAATTTTGGGAACATGGACAGAGATGTAGGATCCGTGAATCGACCACCTATCTTGGATGGATCCAACTATGATTACTGGAAGCCAAGAATGGTAGCATTCTTGAAATCTCTTGATATCAGGGCTTGGAAAGCAGTTAACAAAGTATGGGAGCACCCTGTCTAAGACAATAAGGATGGGGCAAAAGTGATGAAGCCTGAAGAAGAGTGGAGTAAGGAGGAAGAAGATTCAGCACTTGGAAATTCCAAAGCCTTAAATGCCTTATTCAATGGCATTGGCAGAAACATATATAGGCTTGTGCATCACTGTGAGCTGGCCAAGGATGTTTGGGACACTCTAAAAACTACTCATGAAGGAACATCAAAGGTGAAGATGTCAAGACTTCAGCTTCTCACCACCAAGTTTGAAAACTTGAGGATGAAGGAAGATGAGACCATTCATGAGTTTTACATGAACATCCTGGAAATTGCTAATACTTCTGGTGCCTTGGGAGAGAAGATGAGTGATGAAAAGTTGGTAAGGAAGATTCTCAGATCACTGCCAAAAAGATTTGACATGAAGGTTACTGCCATAGAAGAAGCTCAGGACATCTACACAATGAAGGTTGAGGAGCTCATTGGTTCTCTTCAAACCTTTGAGATGGGAATGAATGATACAATTGTGAAGAAAAACAAAAGCACAACCCTGGTCTCAAACACTGATAAAGAAGAAGAAAGTCATGAAGCAGACTCTGAGGACAACTTATCAGAATCAATTGCTATGCTTGGAAGACAATTCAACAAAATTCTCAAAAAAATGGAAAACAGGCCCAGACCAAGTGGAAGAAACTCAACCTCTAAGAATAAAAGACCTTATGACTCTAATAGAAGGTCAAACTATGATGAGAAGACTAACCAAGGAAAAGGGATCCAATGTCATGGATGTGAAGGGTATGGACACATCAGAAGTGAGTGCCCAACCTACCTAAAGAAGCAAAAGAAAGGTCTCTATGTGTCCTGGTCAGATGAAGACTCAGGTTGTGAGTCAGAAGAAGAATCTGCAAAGCACATCACTGCTCTAGCTGGAGTATGTGAAACTGAAGGGGGGGTCCAGTGATGAGGATCTGACATTTGAAGAGCTTGAAGCATCTTACAGGATGCTGTGTAAAAGGAGCACTGAAGTATGCATGGAAAATATACAACAGAAGAAGAAGATTGAGGAATTAAAGGCTGAAAAGGCAAGTCATCTAGAGATCATTGACACCTTGAAAAGTGAAGTCAGCCTACTCAACTCTAAAATGGAGCATATGTCCAAATCTGTCAGAATGCTGAACAATAGCTCAAACACACTGGATGTCATTCTCAACAACAACAAGCACTCAGGGGATAGGACTGGGCTGGGATTTAATAAAGCTCAAAACTTTGAGGCTAGCACAAGCCAAACAACTCCAAATCCCATGAAGTCAAACAAGATGTTCAAGCAGATGTCTCAACATCATGACAAACACATGATGAAAAAGAAATATCAAAGATGGAGATGCCATCACTGTGGAAGGTTTGGTCACATCAAACCTTTTTGCTACAAGCTGCATGGATACCCCAATCAGAGTTCCCAGCACACTCTTAAGCAGAAGACAGAGGTCACCAAGAAAATTTGGATACCTAAAGCTAGTCTTTATGCTGATCAAAGCCACCAGTACATGCCTAAGAACAAGGTCAACAGGCAGCCTTGGAACTCTAGAGATGGACTCTACCCATAGCAGATGCATCAAAGGAAACCTCACAACAGGCACAAATGGTCCAAGAAGGTTGTTGCCTCTATAGCTCATACATCTTTCAGAGTATCTGCTAAGGAAGACTGGTATTTTGACAGTGGCTGCTCAAGGCACATGACTAGACTGAAGAATCTGCTGGTAGACTTAAAGTCAAACTCATCCAGATATGTAACCTTTGGAGATGTAGCAAAGGGGGAAATCAAGGGAGTTGGGACCCTGGACTACTTAGGTGTACCAAGTCTAGATGATGTGCTGTTGGTAAAAGGATTAACTGTTAACTTGATCAGCATAAGTCAGTTATGTGACCAAGGTTACTGTGTCAACTTCACCAAAACTGAGTGCATAGTTTCTGATAAAGAACAGAAAGTTGTCATGAGAGGAGCCAGATCAAAAGACAACTGCTATATGTGGGAACCCCAAGATTCCAGCCTCACATCTACTTGTTCCTTAGCCAAAGAAGAAGAAGTCAAGCCGTGGCATCAAAGACTGGGTCATCTCCATCTCAGAGGAATAAAGAAGATCATATCTATGGAGGCTGTAAGAGGGATCCCAAGACTTAAGATTGATGAAAGTAAAGTGTGTGGTGAATGTCAAATAGGCAAGCAAACCAAGATGTCACACCCAAAGCTCCAACATCTGACAACTTCCAAAGTTTTGGAATTATTGCATATGGACCTTATGGGACCAATGCAGGTAGAGAGTCTTGGTGGAAAAAGATATGCCTATGTGGTTGTTGATGACTTCTCAAGATATACCTGGTTAAGTTTCATCAAAGAAAAGTCTGATGTGTTTGATGTATTTAAAGATCTGTGCTATAGAATCCAAAGAGAAAAAGCAAGTTGTGTGGTCAGAATAAGAAGTGATCATGGAAAGGAGTTTGAGAATAAAAAATTCTCAGACTTCTGCTCTTCAGAAGGGATCAATCATGAGTATTCTTCTCCTATCACCCCTCAACAGAATGGGATTGTTGAAAGGAAAAACAGAACTATTCAGGAGTCAGCTAGAGCCATGATTCATGCTAAGAAGTTACCCCTGTACTTTTTGGCTGAAGCTATGAACACAGCATGCTATATCCACAATAGAGTCACACTAAGAAAGGGAACTTTATCCACCATCTATGAAGTCTGGAAGGGCAGAAAACCTACAGTCAAGTACTTTCATGTGTTTGGAAGTAAGTGTTACATTCTGGCTGATAGGGATCAAAGAAGGAAGATGGACCCTAAGAGTTATGAAGGGATATTTCTTGGATACTCCATAAATAGCAGAGCTTACAGAGTATTTAACTCCAAAACCAAGGTTATAATGGAGTCAATAAATGTGATTATTGATGATGCCTATACAGATGTTGCTGATGATGTTAGAACATCTGCTGACAGTCAAACTGAAGTTGAAATAAAAAGTGATAATCCTGACTTCACTCTAACTGAGGCAAGGTCAGAACAATCCAACAAACCTCCCTCCATCAAAATCCAGAAAGATCATCCTAAAGAACTGATAATTGGGGATCCCAACAAAGGTGTCATCACTAGATCAAGAGAGGTGATCTCAGGCTCCTGCTTTTTTTCAAAGATAGAACCTAAGAACATCAAGGAAGCTCTGAATGATGAGTACTGGATCTCTGCTATGCAGTAAGAATTAGGCCAGTTTACAAGGAATGAAGTATGGGATCTTGTTCCTAGGCCTGATGACATTAATGTGATTGGCACTAAGTGGGTGTACAAAAACAAGTCTAATGAGTAGGGAGTAGTTACAAAAAAACAAGGCTAGACTTGTAGCTCAAGGATATACACAAATTGAGGGAGTAGATTTTGATGAAACCTTTGCACCAGTAGCAAGGCTTGAATCAATCAGACTACTCCTAGGAATTGCTTGCATCCTAAAGTTCAAGCTATTTCAGATGGATGTTAAAAGTGCCTTCCTAAATGGGTACCTTAATGAGGAAGTATATGTGGAGCAACCTAAGGGATTTGTTGATCCAAGCTGTCCAGATCATGTATATAAGCTGAGGAAAGCTCTGTATGGTCTAAAGCAAGCTCCCAGAGCATGGTATGAAAGACTGACCACCTTTCTCATTAAACATGGATACAGAAAAGGAGGAATAGACAAAACCCTGTTTGTAAAGGATGAAGAGGAAAAGGTTATGATTGCTCAGATATATATGGATGACATAGTGTTTGGTGGGATGTCAGACAGGATGGTTAAACATTTTGTTACTCAAATGGAGTCTGAGTTTGAGATGAGCCTAGTGGGAGAACTAACCTACTTCCTTGGACTGCAAATCAAGCAGATGGAGGACTCCATGTTCATATCCCAAAGCAAGTATGCAAAGAACATTGTCAAGAAGTTTGGGATGGACAATGCAAGTCACAAGAGAACACCTGCCCCCACTCATTTAAAACTGACAAAGGATGACAAAGGTGAGAGTGTGGACCAAAGCTTGTACAGAAGCATGATTGGAAGCCTACTATATCTTACAGCTAGCAGACCAGATATAGCTTTTGCAGTAGGTGTGTGTGCAAGGTATCAAGCTGAGCCAAAAGTGAGCCATCTAAACCAGGTGAAAAGGATCTTGAAATATGTTAATGGTACATGTGACTATGGCATAATGTATTCTCATGGTTGTGAACCAATCCTCACTTGATTTTGTGATGCTGACTGGGCTGGAAGTGCTGATGATAGAAAGAGTACATCAGGAGGATGCTTCTTTCTAGGAAACAATTTAATTTCTTGGTTCAGTAAGAAACAAAATTGTGTGTCCTTATCCACTGCTGAAGCTGAATACATTGCAGCTGGTAGCAGTTGTTCACAGCTGGTATGGATGAAACAAATGCTCATAGAATACAATGTCCCACAAGATGTCATGAAATTGTACTGTGACAATTTAAGTGCTATCAACATCTCCAAAAATCCTATCCAACACAGAAGAACTAAGCACATAGATATCAGACATCACTTCATCAGAGACCTTGTGGAAGAGAAGGTGATCACATTAGAGCATGTAGCCACAGAGCTGCAATTAGCTGACATATTTACTAAGGCTTTGGATGCTACCCAATTTGAAAACCTAAGGGGTAAATTGGGAATCTGCTGTTAGACGCTGTGGCGAGTGATCTAGAGGGAGGGTGAATGGATCACACCCTTGTTTTCACGGATATAAAACTTTTTCAGAGTTTTCAAAGTATTATGGAAGCAAAGGTCCCGAATAGAATAAGCGTCTATTCTGAACCGGCCACTAGAAGACCAGACAAGCGATGACGTGCTGGATTTAACGATTGCTATGATAAAGAATAAACCACACGATATGAAAACAGTTGAATGCACCTATCACTAAATCAATTTCCAATGAATTGTAACACAAATATAATACGAAAGTAAAGATAGAGAGAAGAAACAATACGCCGAGATTTAGTAAGGAAGTTCCCCACGGTCGTCCTCGCGTGTGGGTACGTCTCCCTCTCAATTTCAAATCGAAATTGAGAAATCTTATATCAAAGTTGCTGAATCCGTTGATTACAAGGTTCGAATACAAAATCCAGAATTCTAAACTCCTAGAATTTCCTATTGTATCAACCTCCACTCGATTTGAGCCCAATCGAGATTTCCTGCAAGCTTCACAATCAATCCACCGGTTCCACGACCTATTTGCGAAATCCACCGATTCCCAAAACTCTCGCTGCGGCTGAATCTGACTTGAAAACTTGACTCACAAAACCCTCAAGAACACGTCCGTTCTTGAAGGAAAACCCAACTGGTTTTTCCCTTGAAATCTTCTATCAATCTTCAACTCAGCTAGATCTATGATCGTACCACTGAACGTTGTCTCTTAAGTCTTCAATTCATAGGACAGCAAACACTCTTGTTGATGTTCTTGAATAAGATCTTGAGAAGATGATGAAGATGTCTTGATTCTAGATTTCAAGCTTTGCTCAACAAAATTGAAGTTCCAACACACCACAAACCCTATCTTGATGTGTTCTTCAATGTTCAATCACTACTGAAAATTCGTATGCAAACTTTCTGTAATCCGTGATCTGTTTGCAAAATGAAAAACAAATGCATATATATGTTGCAGAAACTGTTAGACAAAATAACAGAACAATGAATCGATCCCAGTCAACATGAATCGATTCATACTGATTGATTTTTAGAAAAACAGAATTTATTAAACTGTATGAATCGATACATAACAAGATGAATCGATTCATTATGCGAAAACCAGAATTCACATAACAACATGAATCGATTCAAGCCATAAATAATCGATTCATTATGCGAATTTTTCAGCAAATGCATAAACAATGAAAACCAGAATTCACACTACAGCATGAATCGATTCAAGCCATAATGAATCGATTCATTATGCGTATTTTTCAGCAAATTCACAAACAAGGAAGATCAAAAGAACTAAAGTGATAAAACATATGGCATATCATAGAATCAATCATAAAACACTTTAAAATTCATAATCGATCAAAAACTAAGAGGCTCACAAACTCCCCCTTTTTGATGATGACAAATTTTGAAGTGAGAGAGAGAGAGAGAACTCCCCCTGAGTTTGTGCTCATCATTGTTCATTGTTGTCACACTTTTTCTCCCCCTTTTGTCAACAGCAAGAAAGGATTATAGAGGATGGATGAAAAACAGCAAGACTAAGATATAAAGGTAAAAAAAATCACTCACAAAGAATGAAAAAGAATGCGTAAACGAGTAAAACAAAAGCAAATAACATAAACAAGCAGTGAAATTGTCTAGAAAAGATACGAATTACAAAGCCAAACCGAAACAAATTGTTCAAACATGAAATGCAAACTATGTCTTAAGCAACACACAAATATGAAATGCAAAATGAAATGCTTCAATGAGGGGTATGGCCACCACATGACTCCGCATCATCACGGTCAGGATCACGGAAGCTTGGAGGAGGCGGTGGAGGAGGCATCTCATCTGGATTCTGCCCCATAAACGCATAATGCCGAAAACGCCTCTGGACTTTGGTACTTTGAAACCTTTCCATGATAACTGGGTGCGAACGACAATCATCCATAAAGCCAGACATCTCATTATAAAACACTTGATGCCACTTAACTAGCTCTGTATGCCAGGAATATTGATTGTGGTACATGCGAGTATGTTCGTCGTGCCACTCACGATGCTCCTTATGCCATTCAGATTGCTGGACATGCCAAGAACGAGCTTCCTCATGCCGAGCATTGTTTGCCACTTCCATCTGTGCAAACATATCAGTGAGATAAGCTGGAGCAGTAGTGGATGAAGTTGGTGCAGCCGACGAGGGAGCAGGATCATAATTAGTGGGAGACCACCTTTGTGGTATCCACTCACCCCAACCGGTGTTTGCCGGTGCATCGGGAGCAGGAATTTCAACTTCTTCCATATCTTCATCTCTGATTTCTTCGACATATATGTGTTCAGCCGGGTTATCAAAGTTATAGATGCGAGTACGTGTGCTACGTTCAAAGAAGTAGTAACACCGACGCTCAATGTCCCATCGATACCCCATGTGAGAAAGTGTAGCATTGTTGAATTCCTGCACACTTGAAACTGGTAGAAGAGGCACAGGAGGAAAAGTAACTTTCCAAAACTTCAGAATCCTCATGATTTGAGAAGCATAGGCAAGAGTTATGTTCTTGGAGCTGTTTCGTGTCAGGAAGATGCGTTTGACAAAGTAATTTGCCCAATTCAGTGGAATCTTTTTCAGGAAAATGTATAGCAAATGAATATCCGGCTTGTCCAGACGAGAGTGACCACCGGACCTTGGACGCAATATGTGCGAAAGAATCCAATGCAGGATCCGTGGTACACTTTTGATCATCCCTGAGGTTAGTTGCTCATCATCAGCAAGGGGTCTATCCAACTTAGAAATGGATGCACAAAATGGCTTCAATTTAAACTCTGTTTCGAAATTTTGGTCATGCCACATCTGTAAATCGTCAAACTCAGATGGCATACCAAACACAGTAGCCCAGTCAGCAGCTTCAAAACGATATGTTCTTGTTCCAATCAAGCATTTAAACGTATATCCCCTTGTAGTTCTCACACCAGCATAAAATGCACGTATAAAATCCTCATGATATTCATCTTTAACATATAAAAAGAAACCAAAGTTTTGTGCATCAACCAACTCAGCAACCTCTTCTAATCCTAGAGTACGTGCATCACTAGGATCAAACATATGAGGTTTCATAACTAACCTTGATTTGAAGGAAGTTTCAAACTCTTCAATGACAGCCGGATGAAGGATAGCAGCCCCGGATGGAGGGATTTCTGGAACAGGAGGAGCTTGAGAAGAAGACCCAATATGTTCCTTTCCTTTTCTCTTGATTCTTTCTCTTGGCACCATTACTCTTGGAGGCATTGTGAAGTTTTTAGGGTTTGAGAGAAGAAGAGGGATTTTTAGGGTTATGATGCAAATGATGTAACTGATGTAATGAGATAATGAGAGAGATAATGGAGATAATGGGGTATTGAAACAGTTACAAATGTAATGGGGAATGCTGATGTGTTGATTCATTAAAGAAAAACTGAAATTTCGTCAGTATGGATCGATTCATTGATGTATGTATCGGTTCATTATTCGAAAATTTTTAAGAGGCAACTGCTATGCATCGATTCAAGAGAGTATGTATCGATACATACTGTAACTGTCTAAAGAAAAATTGGCAAAATTAATTCATGAATCGATTCAAGCTAGTTGGGATCGATTCATATTGCGAATTTTTATTTTGTAAATGAGAATGAATCGATCCAAGTGAGCATGAATCGATGCATACTGTAACTGAATTTTAAAAAATCTGTAAAATTAAATCATGAATCGATTCATAAGTGTAGGGATCGATTCATATTGCGAAATTTGGAATATTTCAGTGATTTTTCAAGAATTGACACACTTATGCAGAAGCAAAACACTCATTATGCATTTAATTGAAATACAACAAGGTATGCAAACTTAAGAATACCAAATATCCAAGTTCAAACAATCATATGAACAGAAATTCACGTAAACCAATGATCATTAATCAAAACATACATTGATCATATATTATTATCAAGGAGAAGAGAGGAAACGATATTACCTCCATCGTAGTACTCTCATAAGGCACTATAGGCTACAAACAAAACTTAACAAATATGATGAGATAAATAGAAGTAATGTCAATCAAGCTTAAGACAACAAAGCAGAGAGATCAAGAATTCCCAACTCGCGACGAATGTTGAAGAACGGTTCAGTTGCCAAGGGTTTTGTGAAAATGTCAGCAAGCTGATTTTTAGAATCAACATGCTAAAAAATGACATCCCCTTTTTCAACATGATCACGAAGAAAGTGATGTCGAATCTCAATATGTTTGGTGCGCGAGTGTAAAACAGGATTCTTAGTGAGGTTAATGGCACTAGTGTTGTCACATTTAATTGGTATACGTTTAAGTTCAATATCAAAGTCTTGTAGTTGTTGTCTTAGCCACAGAATTTGAGCACAACAGCTACCGGCTGCGACATACTCAGCTTCTGCAGTAGACAGAGCTACGGATACTTGCTTTTTACTATGCTAACTTATCAACGAGTTTGAAAACAGATGACAAGTGCCACTAGTACTTTTCCTATATGATTTGCAGCCAGCAAAATCAGAATCAGAATAACCTACTAAGCTACAATCACTTCCTTTGGAATACCAGAGCCCATATTTAGGTGTTCCATTGAGATACCTAAATATACGCTTGACTGATTTTAAGTGAGATTCCTTAGGATTTGATTGATATCTTGCACACATACACACACTATGTAACACCCACTTTTCCCATTTTCAAAATTATATAAATTTTTCATTAAATCAGAGTTAATCAACTAAAGTGAGTCGCTACATCATCAATCAACCATCATTCTTTTATTCAAAAGTAAGCAGCGGAAATAAAGCTTTAATATCAAATTGCTCAAAAGCATTACAATTCATTCATAACAATGTTCCTTAACTCAATACTTAGTTATATAAAAGTTTATAAAAATCAAATGAAATATTATATTAAAAATCCCCGTTCCCGTTACATATCAGAGCTCCTAGGACACAGACATCAACATCAAAAGCGTTCCTCACGCACCTGAATTATCTGTACTTCCGAAGAAGCACAGACACAACAAAATAAACAATAGGGGTGAGAAATAGATTCATAATATAACGGCACATACGACATATATGAAGAAGTAATTCACCCCTAATCACACCAAACTATCAATCATATTATTCAATCAATCATATTATTCAATCAATCATAATATTCAATCAATCATAATGCAATGTGACTCTAATGCACAATGCAAATGCGGTACCGACTCATAATAACGGTTCATCAATAGAACCCCGAATGCATCGTTAACGTCTCCAACAAGACACGATCATCCCTGCAACCACGATTCTCAACGAATCCCGAATAATCACATCCACGACATGATTATTCCATCAAATGTATGCGCATGCAGACACAACAACGCATACCATATCACAATACACATGAACACATCATGCTTTACGATCATCATGATCTCATCAACCAACCATCAGTGCATCTTATTCACACACAAAGCATACACATATCTCATGTTATTCACAATCATAACAATCTACATATTCATATAATTCAATCATTATTATCATAATCTCTTAATATACCTAAGGGAGGAAGGAACTCCCAATTACCCTTCTATGTCCTATCACCAATTATAAACCCTTTTCTCCCCCTTACCTTAATCGATGGCCGCTTCGAATCTCCGATCGAATTTCCAATCCTTTGCCTATGTGGCCCTTTTTCCTCTCCTCTTTCATCCATAGAGATTAGAAATACGAACATGCTTCCATTGAGTTCATATCTTGACCAAAATTTAGCCTTCATCACCATCAATCCCGTAACCACTATTTGACCAATTTCCAGCATGAACTTCCAAACTTCAAATGCATTTTTCTCATTCAATACTAAACTTATTGACACGAAATTATATATCAATTCGAAGGGAATTTCGTAAGCTTTCCAAAAATCCAAGAATCGTTTTAATCAGAATTACGAGTAAAAAGTTATCACCTGTTTAGTAGAGGCTGTACCGTATGTGCGAAAATTAAGATATGAACATGAATCCTTCTTTCTCCTTCTTTTCTCCCAAGTTGTTTTCTCTCCTCTAAAACCCTTATTTTTCTCTAAGACTTTTTCCTCGTTTTCCCTAATTTCCACTATTCCCTTTTCTTCTCTTACTTCTTCCCTTTTGACTCATTCTATTATTCCTTTTTATTAAAATAATAATAATCCAATAAAACAATTAATGGGCCTAAACACTGCACCCCTTTAATTGCTAATTCCGACGAAATCCAAGCCCAATAACCAACATGCTCCAATAATCAATACTACCAATGATAATATTATTTCTTCGATTTTCCGATTTAACAACTTAATTTACCATAACTTTGAAAATCAATTAATAATTCACGACTAATTATTTTCTCCCGACTTAATTAGATTATCCTCCAACATTTGACCAAATGGTCCAAGCATCTAAACAACTTATCCAACCATAAACGGAAGAATATTCCACATCAATTCCCACAACTTAAATCGACTCATTCAACTTAATTCAAACGAACTTAGCAATTTATCACAAACAACTCTGATAATTCAACATAAATCAACGCCAATAACGCGAATATAATTAATTAAATAATTAATTAATAAACAGAGCGTTACAACTCTCCCCCACTTAGGATATTTTCGTCCTCGAAAATTTATCCGATTAAACTACTCCAATTACTTATTCCATCAGACTAATCAACTCTCATTCCAAAGGCAACCCACATATACCACAAACAATAATACATAACTTAAACACAACATATAATACAACAAAGCTACCAACATCGTTGTAATTCAGATAATAACAATTACATGACATCGCGCCTTCGCTGCGCACTCTGATTAATTGCACACTACCAAATTTACTGAGTTTAACTCCAACTTACACTCACCAAAATCGACATATAAACAAAGCCTCCGACTTAATCCTTTGGAATTCCGTTCCAACAGGTATTCTAACTCTTGTAGTTACCGAATAGTTACAAATTAGATCCTTAAGATAACGCCTCTAAACATTCAACCAATAACAACTGCGACTACTTCCAAATCTTGGATAAAATATTCATATACTTCTATGAATTCCCAATTATCATCAACATAGACTACAACTTTACTATCTTTCATTAACATGCCCTCTAAAATACTTAACATCATTACAACAACATATAACATCTGAGTTCACTTAACTTCAACCAGATCAATCATTTTCTTCGCTCCTAACGAATCTAACAACCAAATCATCGATTCCTACTTATATGGACACTATGTTTCATAGATTCTTTTCCAAGTCAACACCTCAAAATGGCTCTTCTTGTTACAACCAAAACCCCACTCTAATACACCAACTTATAATTTCATTTCTTCTAATACTTGCAACTTAGATTCATAAGGCAACACCTCTGAACATTCAACATAGATACAACTACGACAACTTCCAAATTTTAGACAATAACTATATGCTTAATGAATTCTCAATTATTCTCAACACAACTACAACTTTATCATCTTAAAATAACACATTCTTCGAACATCATCTTAACACACTACATCATTAGGACAATATAAGGTGCATCGATATAACAGTTTCCATAAGATAACTCATATTTCTCTGCTGCTAACTAATCTAATGTATCGAATCCTCGATTCTTACTCATACTAACACAACCTTTCATAAATTCTTATCTGAACCAACGCAATAAAAACAACTATCCATGTTCTAATCAAAATCACGCTTTAATAAACCCACTCATAATTCCACTTCGTCTGGCTCTTGCAACTCAACTCTATCCTACATTCTTGACAATCTTGGTTTTACTCTACCATATACTTTACTTTTGAATTATCCCCAAGAAAACTTCAGGCCTCGTACCATTTAAATCATCACAAACAACATTCTCATTATCTAGCATTCAACTACGAATTTCCATAATACTATTTAATCCCAACGCAACTTCATACCATCATTCTTAAATCTGACTAACATTCTTATACATGATTCTTCATGAACAATTCAAACAATACTCAATTGCCCAACTCGACTTCAACTGATTTAACTCATATACCATACTAGTCGGTATGACACATCTATCCATCCATTATAATTTCGTCTTCTATCAACAATAGATTAAGGGTGATCAGTTCCTCAATTTGTCAATAGACATCCGTCAACCATAACGGTGGCATAAATAATCATTACTCAACATAATAGCATACTTCAACTTGTGCCCAAAGTCCGTAAGTATAATGCTCTGCCAACTTTCTACGGCTTATCCACTTCTCCTTAGTCTCTAAAATTTCCGACTTCGTCAATTATACCAATGCATCCAAAATTTGATACGCAATCTCTTATACATGCTCCAAGCGCAACACAACTTTAAATATCCTTCTAACACCAGAGCCGCCACAACATCAACATAATCAAATTCGGTTCGCTCCAATTACAACTCTCATCCAAGTTAAAATATTTAACAACACTACTCAACTTAGGTCTTCCTCTCATCATCACCATCATCTAGAATAGGCACTTTAATTTTCCTCATTTGATATAAATTGTATCTTTATGCATTCTCCGATACCAACATTTTATTCTTTAATAACATTTTCATCTTTCCAAATTTTCAGCAATAGACATTCAACTTCAAACACAATTATATCTTCCAATAAAAACCTCTAACTCACAAAATTATATTCTAACATGAAGAGAATTTCGTGAAGATTCCAGAACTTCAAAAACCGCTTGGATCCAACTTACGAGTAAGAAGTTATCCTCCTTACAATGAGACTGATTTAGAATTCCCGTATGCAGAATTTAAAAACAAATCAACAGCAGACCCAATTATTAAAATACATTTATCTCCCTAATTATAAACCTCCTGAATGAAAATCTTATATGCAAATTGTAGGGAATTTTGTAAGCTTTCAAAAAAATCCAGAACCGCTTCAATCCGATTCACGGTTAAAAATTTATGCCACTTCTCGTGACAGCTGCTCCAACATTGCAAAAACCAGATTTTTGAGATTGGCGAACATAAGTTCTATCTCTCTTGCTCTTACTTCCAAGCTCTACCAAGAATCTTACTCTTCTTCCAACTTAGAAAATTACCCGACTTAATCCAACTACACTCAAAGCGAAACAATATACCGACTTGGTCCTTCAACTTATCATTTCCATCAAAATAAATCTTCCTCCTCAAACAATTCTCATATAAAATATACGCACTTCTCAAATTCGACCGATATGAACTCATGAGTCCATGCTCTTGCCGATCTGCAACAACATCTCTTCAACAACCTTGCACTCTTGCAATAAACATCAACTTTGAACCAACTTCGACATTCCAACAACAGTCTGAGAGTCAAGCTTCTCCCCCACTTAATTCCAACAAACACCTGCAGGCAACGACTAGAAACTAACAACAAGTACCGACAGTGTTTCACACACATGTTGCGTACTAAGGAATTAACAACGTTAGACAACATTGGCCGGACGGACCGACCAGCTCTGATACCAATTGTAACACCCACTTTTCCCATTTTCAAAATTATATAAATTTTTCATTAAATCAGAGTTAATCAACTAAAGTGAGTCGCTACATCATCAATCAACCATCATTCTTTTATTCAAAAGTAAGCAGCGGAAATAAAGCTTTAATATCAAATTGCTCAAAAGCATTACAATTCATTCATAACAATGTTCCTTAACTCAATACTTAGTTATATAAAAGTTTATAAAAATCAAATGAAATATTATATTAAAAATCCCCGTTCCCGTTACATATCAGAGCTCCTAGGACACAGACATCAACATCAAAAGCGTTCCTCACGCACCTGAATTATCTGTACTTCCGAAGAAGCACAGACACAACAAAATAAACAATAGGGGTGAGAAATAGATTCATAATATAACGGCACATACGACATATATGAAGAAGTAATTCACCCCTAATCACACCAAACTATCAATCATATTATTCAATCAATCATATTATTCAATCAATCATAATATTCAATCAATCATAATGCAATGTGACTCTAATGCACAATGCAAATGCGGTACCGACTCATAATAACGGTTCATCAATAGAACCCCGAATGCATCGTTAACGTCTCCAACAAGACACGATCATCCCTGCAACCACGATTCTCAACGAATCCCGAATAATCACATCCACGACATGATTATTCCATCAAATGTATGCGCATGCAGACACAACAACGCATACCATATCACAATACACATGAACACATCATGCTTTACGATCATCATGATCTCATCAACCAACCATCAGTGCATCTTATTCACACACAAAGCATACACATATCTCATGTTATTCACAATCATAACAATCTACATATTCATATAATTCAATCATTATTATCATAATCTCTTAATATACCTAAGGGAGGAAGGAACTCCCAATTACCCTTCTATGTCCTATCACCAATTATAAACCCTTTTCTCCCCCTTACCTTAATCGATGGCCGCTTCGAATCTCCGATCGAATTTCCAATCCTTTGCCTATGTGGCCCTTTTTCCTCTCCTCTTTCATCCATAGAGATTAGAAATACGAACATGCTTCCATTGAGTTCATATCTTGACCAAAATTTAGCCTTCATCACCATCAATCCCGTAACCACTATTTGACCAATTTCCAGCATGAACTTCCAAACTTCAAATGCATTTTTCTCATTCAATACTAAACTTATTGACACGAAATTATATATCAATTCGAAGGGAATTTCGTAAGCTTTCCAAAAATCCAAGAATCGTTTTAATCAGAATTACGAGTAAAAAGTTATCACCTGTTTAGTAGAGGCTGTACCGTATGTGCGAAAATTAAGATATGAATATGAATCCTTCTTTCTCCTTCTTTTCTCCCAAGTTGTTTTCTCTCCTCTAAAACCCTTATTTTTCTCTAAGACTTTTTCCTCGTTTTCCCTAATTTCCACTATTCCCTTTTCTTCTCTTACTTCTTCCCTTTTGACTCATTCTATTATTCCTTTTTATTAAAATAATAATAATCCAATAAAACAATTAATGGGCCTAAACACTGCACCCCTTTAATTGCTAATTCCGACGAAATCCAAGCCCAATAACCAACATGCTCCAATAATCAATACTACCAATGATAATATTATTTCTTCGATTTTCCGATTTAACAACTTAATTTACCATAACGTTGAAAATCAATTAATAATTCACGACTAATTATTTTCTCCCGACTTAATTAGATTATCCTCCAACATTTGACCAAATGGTCCAAGCATCTAAACAACTTATCCAACCATAAACGGAAGAATATTCCACATCAATTCCCACAACTTAAATCGACTCATTCAACTTAATTCAAACGAACTTAGCAATTTATCACAAACAACTCTGATAATTCAACATAAATCAACGCCAATAACGCGAATATAATTAATTAAATAATTAATTAATAAACAGAGCGTTACAACTCTCCCCCACTTAGGATATTTTCGTCCTCGAAAATTTATCCGATTAAACTACTCCAATTACTTATTCCATCAGACTAATCAACTCTCATTCCAAAGGCAACCCACATATACCACAAACAATAATACATAACTTAAACACAACATATAATACAACAAAGCTACCAACATCGTTGTAATTCAGATAATAACAATTACATGACATCGCGCCTTCGCTGCGCACTCTGATTAATTGCACACTACCAAATTTACTGAGTTTAACTCCAACTTACACTCACCAAAATCGACATATAAACAAAGCCTCCGACTTAATCCTTTGGAATTCCGTTCCAACAGGTATTCTAACTCTTGTAGTTACCGAATAGTTACAAATTAGATCCTTAAGATAACGCCTCTAAACATTCAACCAATAACAACTGCGACTACTTCCAAATCTTGGATAAAATATTCATATACTTCTATGAATTCCCAATTATCATCAACATAGACTACAACTTTACTATCTTTCATTAACATGCCCTCTAAAATACTTAACATCATTACAACAACATATAACATCTGAGTTCACTTAACTTCAACCAGATCAATCATTTTCTTCGCTCCTAACGAATCTAACAACCAAATCATCGATTCCTACTTATATGGACACTATGTTTCATAGATTCTTTTCCAAGTCAACACCTCAAAATGGCTCTTCTTGTTACAACCAAAACCCCACTCTAATACACCAACTTATAATTTCATTTCTTCTAATACTTGCAACTTAGATTCATAAGGCAACACCTCTGAACATTCAACATAGATACAACTACGACAACTTCCAAATTTTAGACAATAACTATATGCTTAATGAATTCTCAATTATTCTCAACACAACTACAACTTTATCATCTTAAAATAACACATTCTTCGAACATCATCTTAACACACTACATCATTAGGACAATATAAGGTGCATCGATATAACAGTTTCCATAAGATAACTCATATTTCTCTGCTGCTAACTAATCTAATGTATCGAATCCTCGATTCTTACTCATACTAACACAACCTTTCATAAATTCTTATCTGAACCAACGCAATAAAAACAACTATCCATGTTCTAATCAAAATCACGCTTTAATAAACCCACTCATAATTCCACTTCGTCTGGCTCTTGCAACTCAACTCTATCCTACATTCTTGACAATCTTGGTTTTACTCTACCATATACTTTACTTTTGAATTATCCCCAAGAAAACTTCAGGCCTCGTACCATTTAAATCATCACAAACAACATTCTCATTATCTAGCATTCAACTACGAATTTCCATAATACTATTTAATCCCAACGCAACTTCATACCATCATTCTTAAATCTGACTAACATTCTTATACATGATTCTTCATGAACAATTCAAACAATACTCAATTGCCCAACTCGACTTCAACTGATTTAACTCATATACCATACTAGTCGGTATGACACATCTATCCATCCATTATAATTTCGTCTTCTATCAACAATAGATTAAGGGTGATCAGTTCCTCAATTTGTCAATAGACATCCGTCAACCATAACGGTGGCATAAATAATCATTACTCAACATAATAGCATACTTCAACTTGTGCCCAAAGTCCGTAAGTATAATGCTCTGCCAACTTTCTACGGCTTATCCACTTCTCCTTAGTCTCTAAAATTTCCGACTTCGTCAATTATACCAATGCATCCAAAATTTGATACGCAATCTCTTATACATGCTCCAAGCGCAACACAACTTTAAATATCCTTCTAACACCAGAGCCGCCACAACATCAACATAATCAAATTCGGTTCGCTCCAATTACAACTCTCATCCAAGTTAAAATATTTAACAACACTACTCAACTTAGGTCTTCCTCTCATCATCACCATCATCTAGAATAGGCACTTTAATTTTCCTCATTTGATATAAATTGTATCTTTATGCATTCTCCGATACCAACATTTTATTCTTTAATAACATTTTCATCTTTCCAAATTTTCAGCAATAGACATTCAACTTCAAACACAATTATATCTTCCAATAAAAACCTCTAACTCACAAAATTATATTCTAACATGAAGAGAATTTCGTGAAGATTCCAGAACTTCAAAAACCGCTTGGATCCAACTTACGAGTAAGAAGTTATCCTCCTTACAATGAGACTGATTTAGAATTCCCGTATGCAGAATTTAAAAACAAATCAACAGCAGACCCAATTATTAAAATACATTTATCTCCCTAATTATAAACCTCCTGAATGAAAATCTTATATGCAAATTGTAGGGAATTTTGTAAGCTTTCAAAAAAATCCAGAACCGCTTCAATCCGATTCACGGTTAAAAATTTATGCCACTTCTCGTGACAGCTGCTCCAACATTGCAAAAACCAGATTTTTGAGATTGGCGAACATAAGTTCTATCTCTCTTGCTCTTACTTCCAAGCTCTACCAAGAATCTTACTCTTCTTCCAACTTAGAAAATTACCCGACTTAATCCAACTACACTCAAAGCGAAACAATATACCGACTTGGTCCTTCAACTTATCATTTCCATCAAAATAAATCTTCCTCCTCAAACAATTCTCATATAAAATATACGCACTTCTCAAATTCGACCGATATGAACTCATGAGTCCATGCTCTTGCCGATCTGCAACAACATCTCTTCAACAACCTTGCACTCTTGCAATAAACATCAACTTTGAACCAACTTCGACATTCCAACAACAGTCTGAGAGTCAAGCTTCTCCCCCACTTAATTCCAACAAACACCTGCAGGCAACGACTAGAAACTAACAACAAGTACCGACAGTGTTTCACACACATGTTGCGTACTAAGGAATTAACAACGTTAGACAACATTGGCCGGACGGACCGACCAGCTCTGATACCAATTGTAACACCCACTTTTCCCATTTTCAAAATTATATAAATTTTTCATTAAATCAGAGTTAATCAACTAAAGTGAGTCGCTACATCATCAATCAACCATCATTCTTTTATTCAAAAGTAAGCAGCGGAAATAAAGCTTTAATATCAAATTGCTCAAAAGCATTACAATTCATTCATAACAATGTTCCTTAACTCAATACTTAGTTATATAAAAGTTTATAAAAATCAAATGAAATATTATATTAAAAATCCCCGTTCCCGTTACATATCAGAGCTCCTAGGACACAGACATCAACATCAAAAGCGTTCCTCACGCACCTGAATTATCTGTACTTCCGAAGAAGCACAGACACAACAAAATAAACAATAGGGGTGAGAAATAGATTCATAATATAACGGCACATACGACATATATGAAGAAGTAATTCACCCCTAATCACACCAAACTATCAATCATATTATTCAATCAATCATATTATTCAATCAATCATAATATTCAATCAATCATAATGCAATGTGACTCTAATGCACAATGCAAATGCGGTACCGACTCATAATAACGGTTCATCAATAGAACCCCGAATGCATCGTTAACGTCTCCAACAAGACACGATCATCCCTGCAACCACGATTCTCAACGAATCCCGAATAATCACATCCACGACATGATTATTCCATCAAATGTATGCGCATGCAGACACAACAACGCATACCATATCACAATACACATGAACACATCATGCTTTACGATCATCATGATCTCATCAACCAACCATCAGTGCATCTTATTCACACACAAAGCATACACATATCTCATGTTATTCACAATCATAACAATCTACATATTCATATAATTCAATCATTATTATCATAATCTCTTAATATACCTAAGGGAGGAAGGAACTCCCAATTACCCTTCTATGTCCTATCACCAATTATAAACCCTTTTCTCCCCCTTACCTTAATCGATGGCCGCTTCGAATCTCCGATCGAATTTCCAATCCTTTGCCTATGTGGCCCTTTTTCCTCTCCTCTTTCATCCATAGAGATTAGAAATACGAACATGCTTCCATTGAGTTCATATCTTGACCAAAATTTAGCCTTCATCACCATCAATCCCGTAACCACTATTTGACCAATTTCCAGCATGAACTTCCAAACTTCAAATGCATTTTTCTCATTCAATACTAAACTTATTGACACGAAATTATATATCAATTCGAAGGGAATTTCGTAAGCTTTCCAAAAATCCAAGAATCGTTTTAATCAGAATTACGAGTAAAAAGTTATCACCTGTTTAGTAGAGACTGTACCGTATGTGCGAAAATTAAGATATGAACATGAATCCTTCTTTCTCCTTCTTTTCTCCCAAGTTGTTTTCTCTCCTCTAAAACCCTTATTTTTCTCTAAGACTTTTTCCTCGTTTTCCCTAATTTCCACTATTCCCTTTTCTTCTCTTACTTCTTCCCTTTTGACTCATTCTATTATTCCTTTTTATTAAAATAATAATAATCCAATAAAACAATTAATGGGCCTAAACACTGCACCCCTTTAATTGCTAATTCCGACGAAATCCAAGCCCAATAACCAACATGCTCCAATAATCAATACTACCAATGATAATATTATTTCTTCGATTTTCCGATTTAACAACTTAATTTACCATAACGTTGAAAATAAATTAATAATTCACGACTAATTATTTTCTCCCGACTTAATTAGATTATCCTCCAACATTTGACCAAATGGTCCAAGCATCTAAACAACTTATCCAACCATAAACGGAAGAATATTCCACATCAATTCCCACAACTTAAATCGACTCATTCAACTTAATTCAAACGAACTTAGCAATTTATCACAAACAACTCTGATAATTCAACATAAATCAACGCCAATAACGCGAATATAATTAATTAAATAATTAATTAATAAACAGAGCGTTACACACTAAACATGATGTCTGGTCTAGACGCAGTAAGATACAAAAGAGATCCGATCATACCTCTATACCTCTTGACATCAACACACTTACCATTTTCATCTTTATCCAAGTTTCCATTAGTAGGCATAGGAGTGTCAATTTATTTAGAATCATTCATTCCAAACCGTTTGAGCAGCTCTCTACAGTATTTTGTTTGACATACTGCTGTACCTTCATCAAGTTGCTTTATTTGGAGGCCTAAGAAATAATTCAAATCCCCCATGAGACTCATCTCAAACTCTCCCTGCATAACCTTGGAAAATTCCTCGACCAAGTGTATGTTAGTTGAACCAAATATGATATCATCTACATAAATTTGAACTAAAAGAATGTGTTTTCCTTTGTGTTTAATGAAGAGTGTATTATCCACTTTACCTCTAGAATATCCATGATCAAGTAAAAATTTACTAAGTCTTTCGTACCACACACGAGGTGCTTGCTTAAGACCATATAAAGCACGTTTTAACTTGTAGACATGGTCTAGATATTCAGAATTTTCAAAACCAGGAGGTTGTGAAACATATACCTCTTCATTTATAACACCATTTAAGAACGCACTCTTTACGTCCATTTGGTAAAGCTTAAAATTCATGGAACACGCATAGGCAAGCAAAAGACGTATAGCTTCAAGGCGAGCAACAGGAGCATAAGTCTCCTCATAATCTATGCCTTCCTTTTGGTTATATCCTTGTGCTACCAAGCGTGCCTTATTTCTAGTTATCACCCCGCTTTCGTCTAGTTTATTCCTAAAAACCCATTTGGTGCCTATGATGTGATGATCTCGCGGACGAGGGACAAGTTCCCAAACGTCATTTCTCTTAAATTGATTTAGCTCTTCTTGCATGGCCATTAGCCAAAATTCATCAACCAAGGCCTCTTTGGCATTTTTAGGTTCCACTTGTGATACAAAAGCGAAGTGAGAACAAAAATTACTTATCTTAGAACGAGTCAAGACTCCCTTTGAAATGTCTCCCAATATATTGTCTATGGGATGGTCTTTAGAGGATTTCCAGGCTAGTGGAAGATCCTTTACTTCGGATGTTCCTTCCTCTTTATCTTTTTCAATACATGTATCTTCCTCCTTCTCAATAGCAACCGCCTCGGATTGATCAATTTCCGAACCAGCTTCTTTGAGTATGTCTTGTGTAGATACACCTGCATCATTAAAAGGGATACCTTTTCCGACACTTTTTGGGTAAGACTCATCAAAAGAAACATGGACAGATTCTTCGACAGAAAGTAAACGCCTATTATAAACTCTATATGCTTTGCTTGATTGAGAGTAGCCTAGAAAAATACCTTCATCAGCTTTGGCATCAAACTTCCCAAGATTTTCCTTACCATTATTCAAGACAAAACATTTACAACCGAACACATGAAGATGAGACAAGTTGGGCTTTCTACCTTTTAGGATTTCATAAGGAGTTTTATTCAAAATAGGACGAATTAGAATCCTATTGAGAACATAACAAGCCGTACTTATTGCATCGGCCCAAAAGTATTTTGGTAAGCCACCCTCATTGAGCATTGTTCTTGCCAATTCCTCTAAAACTCGATTTTTCCGTTCCACAACACCGTTTTGTTGTGGAGTTCGAGGGGCTGAAAAGTTATGCTCAATGCCATACTTGTCACAAAATTTATCAAAGAGGTGGTTTTGAAATTCACCTCCATGATCGCTTCGGATTGTAACTATTTTAGAATTCATTTTATTTTGGGACAGCTTTGCAAAACTTTTGAAAGCAGAATATGTTTCATCTTTGCTTTGAAGAAATATAGTCCAAGTAAATCTAGAGTAGTCATCTACTATTACGAAACCGTAATAGTTTCCACCTAAGCTCTTTGTCCTAGATGGTCCAAAGAGATCCATATGGAGAAGCTCAAGGGGTCTTGAAGTTGAAATTATATTTTTAGATTTGAAAGAGACCCTTGTTTGTTTTCCCATTTGGCAAGCATCACATAGGTGGTCTTTTGAAAACTTTATTTTTGGAAGACCTATCACTAGATCCTTGGATGTAACCTTGTTAAGCAAATCGAAATTAACATGCGCTAAGCGTCTATGCCATAGCCATGAATCATCATTTAAGGCAACTAGACATTTAGTGCTTGTTAAGGATACACTCAAAAGATCAAGCATATATATATTGTTTACTCTAACACCCTTAAACACAACATTTTGTTCGGTATGTTCAATTTTGCAACATGTTTTTGTGAAAGACACTTTATAACCTTTGTCGCATAGTTGACTTATACTTAACAAGTTGTGTTTAAGTCCCTCTACAAGATGTACATCAGAAATAGTAGTGGTAGAGGGATTACCTACACTACCTTTACCAAGTATTGCTCCTTTGTTATTGTCTCCATAAGTAACATACCCCTTTTTCTTTGCTTTAAAGTCAATAAAAAGTGATATGTCACCCGTCATGTGCCTTGAACATCCGCTGTCCAGAAACCATCTTCCTTCCATGGATGCAAGACACTCATCCTACAATATCAAAAGAGAGAAGCAGGTACCCAATTTTTATTGGGTCCAAGTGGGTAAGTAATAACATGGTTGCCTTTAGCCTTCCATTGGTAAATGCCTTTAGGAATAAGAAATCTTCTAAACTTGCATTTCTCAATGGTATGGCCAGCACGACAACAATAGTGACAAACACTACGATAATGATAATGTTTACTATTAGTCTTTAAATCCTTTGGAACAAAAGAATATTTTGCATACGGAGGATTTAATGAATTTTTGAATAATCTAGTATCAACGGCATAAGTAATCTTAGGTTGCAAGGCTTTCTTCAACTTGGCTTTAAGAGAGATGACCTCTTGTTGCCAAATGTGGCACCTTTCACAATGCCTAATTTTACTACAACCATCAATATCAATAACTTTTGAATTTTCTGCAATACTAGCTTTTAAGCATTCTAAATCTTTTTCAGCATATTGTACTTTACCTTCCAAGTAAGAAAAAATTCTTTTATCGGAAGCTAACCTTTTAAATGCTTCTTTAGCTTCATTATGCAGTTTTTCAAAAGCTACTTTTAATTCAGAAAAAGATAAGGAAGAAAATTTGTTATAGTAAGCTTGTTTTACCTTTTTATCATCATTTTTCTTCTTGTGATGGGACTGATTTTTGGTGTGAGACATAAGACACAAATTTGCGGTTTCATCGCTATCACTTGTGCATTGTGTACTTGATGAATCACTATCACTTTCCCAAGCAATGTAAGCTCTTCTTTGCTTATTATTAAACCTTCTTGGAGGAGCTTTTCCTTTATCCTTTTTCTTTAAGGGGCAATCCGTTTTATAATGACCGGACTTGCCACAATTAAAGCAAGACCCTCTTTCTCTATTCTTCTTAACCTATTCTTGTTTTGTATCCATAAATTGTCTTCTAAAGTTTATGAGATTTTTGTCGGAGTGCTTTATCCCATTCTTTCGAATGAATCTATTATATCTCCTAACAAAAAGTCCCATTTCTTCGTCACCGGAGTCTTCGTCACTACTTGACTCATTGTTGCTTAGCTCTTTTTGTGAGGACTTTGAGTTTGAAGCCATAAGAGCTATAGGCCTCTTCTCACCCTCTTTGTCTTTGTTCTTCTCTTTTCCCTTTTTGCTTTTGTTTTCAAACTTTTCTAGACTTTCTAGTTCTTGCTGATGTTCTTCCAACTTTCCAAACAAAGTAGTCATTGTGAGTGTCATTAGATCATTGGCTTCCTTGATAGCTGTCACTTTAGGTTGCCATTCCCTGCTAAGACATCTCAGAATTTTATTAGTAGCAATATCATTGGAAACCGGTTTTCCAAGTGCATTCAAACGATTAATAAGATGAACAAATCTCTTTTGCATGTCAGGAATTGATTCTCCTTGTTTCATGCGAAAGAGTTCGAACTCTTGATTTAGTGTGTTAATGCGGGACTGTTTTACTTCAGTTGTACCCTCATGAGCAATTTCTAAAGCATCCCACATTTCTTTAGCTGTCGAGCAATGGGAAACTCGATAATACTCATCTGCACTAAGTGCTGAAATTAGCATATTTCGAGCTCTCCAATCACTTGACCACTTTTTCTAATCTTTTTCATCCCAATCGTCTTCTGGTTTAGGTACTATGGCTCCTGCCTCATTCATCATGGTAATTTGAAAAGGACCATTTTGAATGGCAGCCCATACGCGCCTATCAACAAAATTTATATGTACTCGCATGCAGTCTTTCCAATAGCCATAATTTTCACCGTTGAAAACAGGAGCTCTATTGTACGCCCCCTTTGGTTCAGAATCCATAGCGTTACAGGCAGCCACAAAGCACCAGCGAACCGGTGCTCTGATATCACTTGTTAGACGCTGTGGCGAGTGATCTAGAGGGGGGGGGTGAATGGATCACACCCTTGTTTTCATGGATTTAAAACTTTTTCAGAGTTTTCAAAGTATTATGGAAGCAAAGGTCCCGAATAGAATAAACGTCTATTCTGAACCGGCCACTAGAAGACCAGACAAGCGATGACGTGCTGGATTTAACGATTGCTATGATAAAGAATAAACCACATGATATGAAAACAGTTGAATGCACCTATCACTAAATCAATTTCCAATGAATCGTAACACAAATATAATACGAAAGTAAAGATAGAGAGAAGAAACAATACGCCGAGACTTGGTAAGGAAGTTCCCCACGGTCGTCCTCGCGTGTGGGTACGTCTCCCTCTCAATTTCAAATCGAAATTGAGAAATCTTATATCAAAGTTGCTGAATCCGTTGATTACAAGGTTCGAATACAAAATCCAGAATTCTAAACTCTTAGAATTTCCTATTGTATCAACCTCCACTCAATTTGAGCCCAATCGAGATTTCCTGCAAGCTTCACAATCAATCCACCGGTTCCACGACCTATTTGCGAAATCCACCGATTCCCAAAACTCTCGCTGCGGCTGAATCTGACTTGAAAACTTGACTCACAAAACCCTCAAGAACACGTCCGTTCTTGAAGGAAAACCCAGCTGGTTTTTCCCTTGAAATCTTCTATCAATCTTCAACTCAGCTAGATCTATGATCGTACCACTGAACGTTGTCTCTTAAGTCTTCAATTCACAGGACAGCAAACACTCTTGTTGATGTTCTTGAATAAGATCTTGAGAAGATGATGAAGATGTCTTGATTCTAGATTTCAAGCTTTGCTCAACAAAATTGAAGTTCCAACACACCACAAACCCTATCTTGATGTGTTCTTCAATGTTCAATCACTACTGAAAATTCGTATGCACACTTTCTGTAATCTGTGATCTGTTTGCAAAATGAAAAACAAATGCATATATATGTTGCAGAAACTGTTAGACAAAATAACAGAATAATGAATCGATCCCAGTCAACATGAATCGATTCATACTGATTGATTTTTAGAAAAACAGAATTTATTAAACTGTATGAATCGATACATAACAAGATGAATCGATTCATTATGCGAAAACCAGAATTCACATAATAGCATGAATCGATTCAAGCCATAATGAATCGATTCATTATGAAAATTTTTCAGCAAATGCATAAACAATGAAAACCAGAATTCACACTACAGCATGAATCGATTCAAGCCATAATGAATCGATTCATTATGCGTATTTTTCAGCAAATTCACAAACAAGGAAGATCAAAAGAACTAAAGTGATAAAACATATGGCATATCATAGAATCAATCATAAAACACTTTAAAATTCATAATCGATCAAAAACTAAGAGGCTCACATCTGCCTATGTGAAATATAGCAGTTATGGAGAAGTGCCAGCATGTCTCATGACATCGTGTGGCATGATCACCAGATGGCAGCACCAGTCTGGCCAATAACTGTTTGTATTCCACTCTTAAAAATTCCACTAGTAACGGATTCTATAAAGGTACAAACGTGTTCTCAGCTCCTCACATCCTCATTAGCTCCACTAAAAGCTTTGCATGCTAAAGCTGAATTTCTAAACTCATCCAAATCTATCAAACCTAACTCCTTTTCCACTACATTCGAAAAAATGTCTCAACATCAAAACCCTAACTCCATTGATGAGGGTCTCAATCAAGAAGATGTAGTGCACGCAACTCCAATTTCTGTAGTACCAATGGATGCTACTCCTATAGATGAGATCAGAGGAAGCATTCCTATTGCTCAAAAACCTAGAACTCCCCATGCAAGAAGAGCTAAGGAGCCAGTTTTCAGCAAAAGCAAGGGAACTCCTTCATCTTCAAGCACCCCCAAAGCTTCTGCTTATGTGGACGCATCCATCAAACAGCTTGTAAACAGGATCCTTTCTGAACAAAGAGTTGTGCCTGGGGTGTCTGTTACCCTGAACAGTATGCCTGCTCCTCAAGATGACCCAAGCAACCAGGCTGAAGAGGACATACCTGCTCAACAGGATGTCCCAAGAAATGTTGAAGCATCTGAGGGCCAGGACAAAGCCCCAAGTGATGATGACAAAACTACTGATGATAAAGCCACTGATGATCAAGCTCCTGTTGATCAAGCTGCTGAAAAAGAGGCTTCTCAACCTCCACCTGTTGAAAACCTAGATGATGACTCTGACACAGAGATCATAGCATCTGTTAATCTTAGCATAGCCAAAAGGCTTAAGGCTAGGAAGGAGAAGAAGCCAGCTGCACATGCAACTCCTGAAAAGAAACAGTCAACTCCCAAGAAGGACAAGGTCAAAGTTGCCTTTGGACCTACTAAGCAATGGAGCAAGGTAAGCACCCAAAAGAGGAAGGCTACAACTCCACCTGACTCTGATGTTGAGGAGGATGTCCCAACTTCCCAACCAAGGAAGAAGCCAGCACCTCCCAGGACTGCCTTTGCTGTTCCTGAAGCACCTCTGGACAATGTGTCCTTCCATCATGTCTCTAGTGTGAGCAAGTGGAAGTATGTCTACCATAGAAGGGTGGCTCTAGAAAGAGAGTTGGGCAGCAATGCTTTGGAGTGCACTGAGGTAATAGATTTAATCTCCAATGCTGGTTTATTCAAAACTGTCTCCAACTTTTCCCCTTGCTATGAACTGCTGGTCAAAGAATTCATAGTCAATCTGCAAGAGGGGTGTGCTGATGGGAAATCTGAGGATTTCAGGAAGGTATATGTCAGGGGGAGATGTGTTGATTTTTCTCCCAGGGTGATAAATCAGTACCTAGGGAGAGAATCAGATGGGCCAAATGAGCTGGGCAAAACTGAAAACCAAGTCTGCAAAATCATCACTGCCAACCAGGTAAAGTCATGGCCAGTCAAAGGCAAACTATATGTCAGCTTGCTAACAAGGAAGTATGCTATGCTGCACAGGATTGGAACAGTCAACTGGGTCCCCACAAACCATACCTCTTCTATAGCTACTGGGCTTAGAAGGTTTATATGTGTTGTAGGCACCCAAACAAATTTGGACTATGGGGCTTATATCTTTGATCAAACACTAAAGCATGCAGGAACCTCAGCAACCAAGCTTCCAATAGATTTTCCCTCATTGCTTTGTGGAATCATTCTCAACCAATATCCAAGCATCCTTACTGACAAGGATTCTATCTGCAAGAGAGAGAGAGTTCACTGTCCTTTCACTACAAACTGTTTCTGAGCCATCATGCTGCAGATGTTGAAGCTCTAAGTGGGACATCTGCTGGACCATCTAATGTCAAGACTCCCATATCCAAGGAAGCCCTGATTGCAGAGCTCAAGACAACTTGCAAAGAGCTGGATGAAAGGAAGAAAAAGCTGGAAAGCATAATTCAAAGACTAGAGCTGGAGGAAGTTGCTGAAAATGTTGATGAATCTGATGCTGAGTCTGAGGATGAAGAAGATACAGAGTATGCTGAGTCTGAGTGAAGCTGAGTGTGGTGGAAAATGTATTGCCTGTTCTGCATTGTAATTTTGCTTTGTAATTTTGAATGTTTTGTTTTTCTCTCTGCTTATGTAATGTTAGGCCCCAAATTTCTGTCTAACAAGGGGGAGAAGTACTAAACAATGTGAACAATGTCTGCTTGAACAATGTGAATAATGCTGAAGTTAACTTCTGTCTTCTGAACTAAGTTTTTTTTGAATGCTCATTGGTATATCAAAGTCTGTTAAACAAGTCATAGCAGTATACATACATGTTTGAGGGGGAGCAAATTATTAGCTCTCACATGATTCAACAGAAAAGAAATCTGTTGCTCTCTGATAAAAGAACTCTGCTGCTCTCTGATAAAACCAGAAGATTGTGTTAGCCAAAAATTAGCCAAAGGGGGAGTTTGTAGATGTTAAGAATTGGCAGAATTTTTGACAAACAAGAATAAGTGAACTTAGTTCAAGATGTCACACCAGATTTTGTGACATTGACAAATAAAGTAAAAGTTAATGAACTTAGTTCAAGACATCAGGATGTCACACCAGATGTTGTGACATCGCAAACCTGCTATCTGACTTAAATGATGCATAACAGAACTGAGTAAATTCAGAGAATTTATCTGGAATTAATTGTAAAGAGATAAGCATTCCAAGGCGCATCTTTTGGGAACTTAGTTATCTGGTTTCAGTGTAACAGAATAACTAACTCACCTTGATTCAAGGAGATAACAAACTAACTAACCCTAATTCAAGGTGATGACTGTTGGATTTATCAAGGTCTGGATAATTTGCAAAAAGCCCAAAAACCAAGCATCTATTTAAGGAACTGAAACTCTCAGAAAAGAGTAGGAATTTTAGAAGACCAAAAAGGGTGTTTGTGAAGTATAGCAGGTTTTAATTGTTTGTCACTTTATGAGCTTTTAAGCAAAAAGTGAATTGTGTCTTGATTGAAACTTTTAAGTAAGATCAAGCTGTTGTGTTTGAAGTGTGACTTCAATTTTATTAATCATTGTAAAAGATCACTGTGTGATTGAGGGGGAGTGAATAGGTACTCATATCTAAGTTGAGTCTTAGGTAGAAATTGCCTTGGGTAGATATTAAGTGAAGGATTAAACTGGTTGGTTTAACTCCATAATTAATATTACTTATATTGGATTTCCTTCCTGGCTTGGTAGCCCCCTGATGTAAGTGTGGAGATACACTGAACTGGGTTAACAATTTCCTGTGTCATTTAATTTACCTGCTCATTAATTGTTGTTTAAGATTTCAAGTGTTTAAACATCTGGTTCGACATCACGTATCTGATCCCAGAATTTCAATTGGCATCAGAGCAGGCACCCTGCCTGTATAACTGGGTGAGATCTAGGGACTGCAAATTTTGGGAACATGGACAGAGATGTAGGATCTGTGAATCGACCACCTATCTTGGATGGATCCAACTATGATTACTGGAAGCCAAGAATGGTAGCATTCTTGAAATCTCTTGATAGCAGGGCTTGGAAAGGTTGCCAAATGGGAGCCCTTAATCTCCAACTTTCATGTTTGACTTTGGTGCATTTGAAGAACTTTTGATCATGTTAAGCTCACTTGAATTTTAGGGCAAAGGTTGCCAAAAATGGAATTTTCCAAAAACCAACTTTGCACCATTTTTGCAAAACCCTTCAAATCTTCATGATTCTTGATCCTTGAACCTTCCAAAGCTCTTATAACATTGTAAGGACAACCCTTGGCTAGAAAAAGTGGATTGGACCCCTTGAAATCACACAATTGACTTTTTAAAGGCACAGTTGACCAATTACTTCATCTGCAAGCAACTGAAGTGTAGATGTTTAGAATTGGCAGAATTTTTGACCAATAAGAAATGTTGAATTCAGTTCAGAATGTCCTATCAGATGTTGGGACATTATCAAACAGAGTATAAGAACTTAATTCAGGATGTCACACCAGATGTTGGGACATTGTGTAAATGATTTAAGTTCAGTTTTTCAGGATGTCCCAACAGATGTTGTGACATCTCAAACCTGCTACCAGAATTAATTAATGATTAACTGATCTAAGTAATTTAAGGAAAGTTATCTGGAATTAATTATGGATGGACAAAAACAGAATAAGGCGCATCTGTAGGGAGTGTTGTTATGAGACTTCAGCATAATCAGAAGAACTAAATCACCTAGAATCTAGGAAGTAACAAACCCTAAATCAAGGTGGAAGCTGCATGCGTTTTAGGACTGGATTAACCTACAGAAAGCCCAAAATCCATACACCTATTTAAGCAACAGAATATCTCAGAATTGAGTACGAATTTCAGAAGACCAAATAGGGTGTTTTGTGTTTTATAGCAGGTTGTTTTTAATTGTACCACTTTATGAGCTTTTAAGCAAAAGTGTATTTGTGACTTGATTGAAACTGTGAAGTAAGATCAAGCTGTTTTGTTTGAAGTATGACTTCAATTTTATTAAACTTGTAAACAAGATCACTGTGTGATTGAGGGGGAGTGAGTTGGTACTCATATCTAAGTTGTGTCTTAGGTAGAAATTGCATTGGGTAGATATTAAGTGAAAGATTAAACTGGGTGGTTTAAGTCTAGAATTAATATTACTTATAGTGGATTTCCTCCTGGCTTGGTAGCCTCCAGATGTAAGTGTGGTTATACACTGAACTGGGTTAACAAACTACTGTGTTGTTTATTTTTCTTGCACTTTAAGTTTTGGTTAAATTTGTCAAGTGTTGGAACATCTCATTCGACATCTCATACCTGATCACAGAATTTCAATTGGCATCAGAGCAGGCACCCTGCCTGTTTATACTGGGTGAGATCTAGGGAATACAAATTCTGGAAACATGGACAGAGATATAGGATCAGTAAATAGACCACCTATACTGGATGGATCTAATTATGACTACTGGAAGCCAAGAATGATTGCATTCTTAAGATCACTTGACAACAGGGCCTGGAGAGCAGTCAACATTGGATGGGAACATCCTGTCCAAGACACCAAAGATGGAGCAAAAGTGTTGAAACCTGAAGAAGAATGGAGTAAGGAGGAAGAAGATTCAGCACTAGGCAACTCCAAGGCCTTAAATGCCTTATTCAATGGCATTGATAGGAACATCTTTAGACTTGTGCATCACTGTGAGCTGGCCAAAGATGTTTGGGACACTCTCAAAACAACTCATGAAGGAACATCAAAGGTAAAGATGTCAAGACTTCAACTTCTCACCACCAAGTTTGAAAACTTGAGAATGAAGGAAGATGAGACAATTCATGAATTCTACATGAACATCTTAGAAATAGCCAATACTTCTGGAGCCTTGGGAGAAAAGATGACTGATGAAAAGCTTGTAAGAAAGATTCTCAGATCTTTGCCAAAACGATTTGACATGAAAGTCACAGCAATAGAAGAAGCTCAAGACATATGCACAATGAAAGTTGAAGAGCTCATTGGTTCCCTTCAAACATTTGAGATGGGAATGAATGACACAAATGTAAAGAAGAACAAAAGCATAGCCTTGGTGACAAATACCGATGAAGAAGAAGAAAATGATGAATCAGAAACTGGTGAAAGCTTATCAGACAACATTGCTATGCTTGGAAGACAATTCAAAAAGATTCTCAGAAAGATGGAAGACAAATCCAAATCCAGTGGAAGATACACAAACTCTTCTGAGAACAAAAGATCTTATGATGCTAATAGAAGGTCAAATTATGATGAAAAGACCAGTCAAGAAAAAGGAATTAAATGCCATGGATGTGAAGGATATGGACACATCAGGAATGAATGTCCTACCTACTTAAAAAGGCAAAAGAAAGGACTCTCTGTAACCTGGTCTGATGAAGACTCAGGAGGTGATTCAGAAGAAGAATCAGCTAAGCATATCACTGCTCTAGCTGGATTATGTGATTCTGAAATTGAATCCAGTGACGGGGAGCTTACTTTTGAAGAACTTGAGCAATCATACAGAGAACTATTCAAAAGAAGCACTGAAATATGCAGTGAAAGTATAAAGCTAAAGAAGCAGATTAAGGTACTAAAGGATGAAAAAGCAAGTGATCTAGAGATCATTGACACCTTGAAAAGTGAAGTAAGTCTTCTCAACTCCAAGTTGGAACACATGTCCAAATCTGTTAGAATGCTGAACAGTAGCTCAAGTACACTGGATGTTATTCTCAACAACAATAAGCATTCAGGGGATAAAAGTGGACTGGGATTTAACAGAGTTCATAAGGATAAAGCTAGCTCTAGCAAAACTACTTCAAAGTCCATACAGTCAAACAAGATGTCCCAACAGATGCTTCAACATCATGAAAAGAACACAAAGTCAAACATAATGTTCCAACAGATGTCTCAACATTCTGAAAAGAACATAATGAAGAAGAAGTATCAAAGATGGAGATGTCATCATTGTGGAAGATTTGGACATATCAAACCTCATTGCTATAAGTTGCATGGATATCCAAATCAGATGTATCAGCAACCTCCTAAGCAGAAGATAGAAGTTACCAAGAAAGTGCTGCATAGACATCAAAGAGATCAGCAACCTCCTAAGCAGAAGATAGAAGTTACCAAGAAAGTGCTGCATAGACATCAAAGAGATCAACAATCTCCTAAGCAGAAGACAGAGGTCATCAAGAAGGTATGGAGACCAAAAGCTAGTCTTCATGCTGATCAAAGCTACATACCCAAGAACAAGATCAACAAACAACCTTGGAGCTCTACTGATGAACAATACACAGGGCAGAGGTATCAAAAGAAATCTCAACTCAAATGGTCAAAGAAAGGTGTTGCATATATAGCACATACATCACTAAGAGTATCAGCTAAAGAAGACTGGTACTTTGACAGTGGATGTTCAAGACACATGACTGGATTGAAGAATCTGCTAGTAGACTTAAAGTCACATTCATCCAGATATGTAACCTTTGGAGATGGAGCTAAAGGAGAAATCAAGGGAGTTGGGACCTTGGACTGTCCAGATGTACCAAGACTAGATGATGTGCTGCTGGTTAAAGATTTAACTGCTAACCTGATCAACATAAGTCAATTATGTGATCAAGGGTACAGTGTAAACTTTACCAAAACTGAATGCATAGTGTCTAACAAAGAACAAAAGGTTGTCATGAGAGGAGCCAGATCTAAAGACAACTGTTACATGTGGGAACCTCAAGACTTCAGTCTCACTTCAACTTGCTCTTTAGCTAAAGAAGAAGAAGTGAAACTATGGCACCAAAGACTAGGTCATCTTCATTTCAGAGGCATAAAGAAAATCATATCTATGGATGCTGTGAGAGGTATTCCTAAACTGAAGATTGATGATGGCAAAATATGTGGTGAATGTCAAATAGGCAAGCAAACCAAGATGTCTGATCCAAAGCTCCAACATCTGACAACTTCCAAAGTTTTGGAACTATTACATATGGATCTTATGGGACCTATGCAGGTTGAGAGCCTTGGTGGTAAGAGGTATTCCTATGTGGTGGTTAATGACTTTTCAAGGTATACATGGATAAATTTCATCAAAGAAAAGTCTGATGTATTTGATGTATTCAAAGACTTATGCCAAAGAATATAAAGGGAAAAAGCCAGCTGTGTGATCAGAATAAGAAGTGATCATGGAAAAGAATTTGAGAACCAAAAATTCTTAGATTTCTGTTCTTCAGAAGGAATCAATCATGAAAACTCTTCACCAATCACTCCTCAACAGAATGGGATTGTTGAGAGGAAGAATAGAACTATTCAAGAATCAGCAAGAGCTATGATCCATGCTAAAAAGTTACCTTTGTACTTCTGTGCTGAAGCTATGAACACAACTTGTTACATCCATAACAGAGTTACTCTAAGGAAAGGAACTTTATCCACAATTTATGAAGTCTGGAAGGGCAGAAAACCCACAGTTAAGTACTTCCATGTGTTTGGAAGTAACTGTTATATTCTGGCAGATAGGGAGCAAAGAAGAAAAATGGATCCTAAAAGTGATGAAGGGATTTTCTTGGATACTCTATAAACAGCAGAGCATATAGAGTATTTAATTCTAGAACCAAGGTTATCATGGAGTCCATAAATGTGATAATTGATGATGCTCCTACAGATGTTCCAGAAGATGTTGGAACATCTGCTGATATCAAGACTAAAGCTGAAGAAAAGGGTGATCATTCTGACTTCACTCAAACTGATGCAAGGACAGAACAATCCAGCAAACCTCCCTCCATCAGAATCCAGAAGGATCATCCCAAAGATTTGATAATTGGTGATCCCAACAGAGGTGTAAGCACTAGATCAAGAGAAGTGATTTCAGGTTCCTATTTTGTTTCTAAAATAGAACCTAAAAACATCAAGGAAGCTCTTACTGATGAATACTGGATTTGTGCTATGCAAGAGGAATTAGGTCAATTCACAAGGAATGAAGTGTGGAACCTTGTTCCTAGACCTGATGACATAAATGTGATTGGAACTAAATGGGTGTATAAGAACAAGTCAAATGAGCAAGGAGTTGTTACAAAGAACAAAGCTAGACTTGTAGTTCAAGGATACACACAAATTGAAGGAGTAGACTTTGATGAAACCTTTGCACCAGTAGCAAGGCTTGAATCAATCAGACTACTTTTGGGAATTGCTTGTATCTTAAAGTTCAAGCTATTTCAAATGGATGTGAAAAGTTCCTTTTTAAATGGTTATCTTAATGAAGAGGTATATGTAGAACAACCTAAAGGATTTGTTGATCCAAGCTGTCCAAATCATGTATACAAACTAAAGAAGGCTCTTTATGGTCTGAAGTAAGCTCCAAGAGCATGGTATGAAAGGCTGACTACTTTTCTTATCAAGCAAGGGTACAAGAAAGGTGGAATTGACAAAACCTTGTTTGTTAAAGATGAAGATGGAAATGTCATGATTGCTCAAATATATGTAGATGACATTGTCTTTGGTGGGATGTCAGACAGGATGGTTAAACATTTTGTCAATCAGATGGAATCTGAATTTGAAATGAGCCTAGTAGGAGAATTAACCTACTTTCTTGGACTGCAAATAAAGCAAATGGAGGACTCCATGTTCATTTCCCAAAGCAAGTATGCTAAGAACATAGTCAAGAAATTTGGGATGGACAGTGCTACTCATAAGAGAACTCCTGCCCCCACACATTTAAAGCTGACTAAAGATGACAAGGGTGAGAATGTAGATCAAAGCCTATATAGAAGTATGATTGGAAGCTTGTTATATCTGACTGCTAGCAGACCAGACATAGCATTTGCAGTAGGTGTATGTGCAAGATATCAAGCTGATCCAAAAGTTAGTCATCTTAATCAAGTCAAGAGAATTCTGAAATATGTTAATGGTACTTGTGACTATGGCATAATGTACTTTCATGGATGCAAACCAATTCTCACTGGCTTCTGTGATGCTGATTGGGATGGAAGTGCTGATGACAGAAAAAGCACTTCAGGAGGATGCTTCTTTCTAGGAAACAATTTGATTTCTTGGTTCAGTAAGAAACAAAATTGTGTATCCTTATCTACTGCTGAAGCTGAATATATTGCAGCTGGAAGCAGTTGTTCACAGTTGGTTTGGATGAAGCAAATGCTCACTGAGTACAATGTCCCACAAGATGTCATGACATTGTACTGTGACAACTTAAGTGTTATTAACATATCAAAGAATCCTATCCAACATAGCAGGACCAAGCATATTGATATCAGACATCATTTCATCAGAGATCTTGTAGAAGAGAAAGTGATTTCACTGGAACATGTAGCTACAAATCTGCAGTTGGCTGATATATTTACCAAAGCCTTGGATGCTACTCAATTTGAAAACCTAAGGGGTAAATTGGGAATCTGCTTATGTGAAATTTAGCAGTTATGGAGATGTGCCAACATGTCATATGACATTGTGTGGCATAAGCACCAGATGGCAACAATAGTCTGGTCAAGCACCTTGGGTATTCCACTCCTAAAAATTCTCCAAGTAACGGCTACTTATAAAATATCAGCTTGCTTTCAGCTATCCATATTCTCATCATACTCTCAAAAACGAATTGCATTCTCTAACTGTTTTTCAGAACTCATCAAACCAAAAACTCTTCATCCACCTCCTTCGAAAATGTCTCAAAACCCTAACATTTCTGAAGAAATCCTCAATAAGGAAGATGTGGTGCATGCAACCCCCATTTCTGTGGTACCCATGGATTCAACTCCAATGGACGAAATCAGAGGAAGTGTTCCTCTTGCTAAAAAGCCAAGAACTCCAAAAAGAACAAAAGATCATGTTTTCAGCAAGTCCAAAGGCATACCTTCACCAGCAAACATCACTCCAAAAGCTTCTGAATACGTGGATGATTCTATAAAGGAGTTGGTAAACAAGATCTTATCTGAGCAAAGAGTGGTAAGTGGCATTTCTATCCCTCTGAACACCATGCCAGCTCCACAAGAAGATCAACAAACTCAGGCTGAAAAGGACACTCCTGCTCAACAGGATGTCCCAATAGATGTTGAAACATCTGAGGACCAGCAAAAGGCCTCATCTGATGCTGCTGTTGAAACATCTGAGAACCAGAAAAGGCCTCCACTGATAGTGATGAAGAAATATCTGAGGACCAGCACAAGGCCTCCACTGAAGAGCACATCTCTGTTGATCCACCAGCTGAAGAGGAGACTGCTCAACCTCCTCCTGTTGTGAACCTAGAGCATGATTCTGATACAGAAATCATTGCTTCTGTAAACCCTAGCATAGCCAAAAGGCTTAGGACTAGGAAAGAAAAGATGAATGCAGGACATGCAATTCCTGAGAAGAAGCAAGCTACACCAAAGAAGGACAAAGCTAAAGTTGTCTTTGGTCCTACAAAACAATGGAGCAAGGTGCAAACACAAAAGAGGAAAGCTGTCACTCCTCCAGATTCAGATGTTGAAGAAGATGTCCCAACATCTCCTCCAAAGAAGAAACCAGCACCCTCAAGGTCATCAACTGCTGTTCCAGAAGCTCCTTTGGACAACATCTCCTTTCATCATGTTTCAAGTGTGAATAGATGGAAGTTTGTCTATCAAAGAAGGGTAGCTCTTGAAAGAGAGCTGAGCAGTAATGCACTTGAGTGCACAGAGTTAATTGATCTCATCTCTTCTGCTGGCCTTTTCAAAACTGTCTCCAACTTCTCTCCTTGCTATGAGCTGCTGGTCAAGGAATTCATAGTCAACCTCCAAGAAGATTGTGCTAATGGTAAGTCTGCTGACTTTAGGAAAGTATATGTAAGAGGAAGGTGTGTAGAATTCTCTCCTAGGGTTATCAACCACTACCTTGGAAGAGAATCTGATGGCCCAAATGAATTAGGAAAGACTGATAACCAGGTTTGCAAGGTTATCACTGCTAACCAGGTCAAGGCTTGGCCAGTTAAAGGGAAGCTCTCAGTTAGCATGCTGACAAGGAAGTATGCCATGCTGAATAGGATTGGCACAACAAACTGGGTCCCTACCAATCATACATCCTCAATATCTACTGGATTGGGCAGGTTCATATTTGCTATAGGCACACAAACAAAGCTGGATTATGGAGCTTATATCTTTGATCAGACATTGAAGCATGCTGGATCATCTGCAACAAAGCTGCCAATTGCCTTCCCTTCCTTGTTGTGTGGAATAGCGCTGAGTCAGTATCCTGGTATCCTCACTGAGAAGGACACAATGTGCAAAAGAGAAAGCCCTCTGGCCTTCCACTACAAGCTGTTCCTGAGTCATCATGCAGCTGATGTTGAAGCACCCTCTGGGACATCTGCTGGTCCTTCAAAGGCAAAGTCTCCAATCTCCAAAGCTGCATTGATTGTTGAACTGAAGAGCACTTGCAAAGAACTGGATGCAAGGAAGCAGAAGCTTGAGGAGATTATCCAAAGGCTAGAGATTGAAGAAAGTGCTCAGAAAGCTGCTACTTCTGATGAAGAGACTGAGGAAGAGGAAGAAACTGACTATGAGGAGACTGAGTGAAAAACTGTATGTGAGGAAAAATGTAATAACTGCTGCATTGTAATTTTGACTTAGTAACTTTGGCTCCAAATTTATGTCTAACAAGGGGGAGAACAACAACAACAATGTATGATGCTGTTTAGTTATTAATGCTGTTTAGTTATTAATGAAAAACTTATGTTTGCTTCTGAACTGAATCAGTGTGTTTTAATGAAAATTTCTGTTGCAACAAATCTGAATACATGTATGTTTGAGGGGGAGTAAACTCACACATGACTCAACAGAAAAGAACTGCTATACTCTGATAAAAGAACTTCTGCTGCACTCTGATAACCAGAAAAATATGTTAGCCAAAAATTAGCCAAAGGGGGAGTTTGTAGATGTTTAGAATTGGCAGAATTTTTGACCAACAAGAAATGTTGAATTCAGTTCAGAATGTCCTATCAGATGTTGGGACATTATCAAACAGAGTATAAGAACTTAATTCAGGATGTCACACCAGATGTTGGGACATTGTGTAAATGATTTAAGTTCAGTTTTTCAGGATGTCCCAACAGATGTTGTGACATCTCAAACTTGCTACCAGAATTAATTAATGATTAACTGATCTGAGTAATTTAAGGAAAGTTATCTGGAATTAATTATGGATGGACAAAAACAGAATAAGGCGCATCTGTAGGGAGTGTTGGTATGAGACTTTAGCATAATCAGAAGAACTAAATCACCTAGAATCTAGGAAGTAACAAACCCTAATTCAAGGTGGAAGCTGCATGCGTTTTAGGACTGGATTAACCTACAGAAAGCCCAAAATCCATACACCTATTTAAGCAATAGAATATCTCAGAATTGAGTATGAATTTCAGAAGACCAAATAGGGTGTTTTGTGTTTTATAGCAGGTTGTTTTTAATTGTACCACTTTATGAGCTTTTAAGCAAAAGTGTATTTGTGACTTGATTGAAACTGTGAAGTAAGATCAAGCTGTTTTGTTTGAAGTATGACTTCAATTTTATTAAACTTGTAAATAAGATCACTGTGTGATTGAGGGGGAGTGAGTTGGTACTCATATCTAAGTTGTGTCTTAGGTAGAAATTGCATTGGGTAGATATTAAGTGAAAGATTAAACTGGGTGGTTTAAGTCTAGAATTAATATTACTTATAGTGGATTTCCTCCTGGCTTGGTAGCCTCCAGATGTAAGTGTGGTTATACACTGAACTGGGTTAACAAACTACTGTGTTGTTTATTTTTCTTGCACTTTAAGTTTTGGTTAAATTTGTCAAGTGTTGGAACATCTCATTCGACATCTCATACCTGATCACAGAATTTCATGAAGAATTTCTTGACTTCCACAAGGGATTTTCTCATGAAATTTGGTACCTAGGATCCTCTTGACATATAAAAGACTTTGCCCAAATGAAATGGCCAAAGTTGTGAGGTTTTGATGCTTGAATCTCAAACCCTAGTTTAGGACCAATGCTTAGGAGCTTTGCCCTAACCTAGATTCTCAGGTGATCCTCTAACCTTCTGAGCTTTTGCAAATGAACTTGAACTTGTAAAAAATGTAGACCCCTCATAGGACTTGTACAAAACCATTGGGACCCTTGTCATGGCTTGTGATGCCTCAGGAACCTCCACAAATGATCATATGCCTAATGCTAGGTCATGAAGAATGTTATGCCTCATCTTTCCATGCTAGGATGCTTAGAAAAGGATATGTTCATGATGAATATGATGTGATATGATGCTTAAAATGAAGAGGGCAAATTTGGGGTGTTACAGCTGCCCCTATTCAAACAACTATTAATATGAAAAGGAAGGTAGCACGGGCTATCGACCGTTCAAGATAAACTGTGGTTGAATACCAAGAAGACCAGAAATTTGCACTCTGACGAAGAATGCAACACTGGGAAATAAACCCAACCAAATGATGCTTTGGTGACTGCAGGGGAGAAAAAACAGACGAGCTTCCTCCAAGTTGGAACTGATATCTGGAATAATAATACCTTGACAGACGAGTCTTCTTCGAACAATCCTGTGACGCCAGGAGCTGGACATACGAGTCCTCACACACTGCAAGAACAAATGACTTGAGACAGACGAATCTCCTTCGAATATACCTGTTACACCAGGACCGTGAATGCACTAAAGTATGTGGGATAAACATGCATAAACAAGGTAGACGAACATTCTTCATATATTATCCGTGGATATATGGTACACGATAGACGAGTCTTCTTCGAGCAAACCTGTTACGCCAGGTGCAACAATAATAATTGCTTGAGACAGACGAGCCTCCTTCGGATTTATCTGTTACGCCAGGACCGGTAACCATTTTGACCCTTATTCCCACAGTCAGGATTTTAAACCTCTTCAATACAAACGAGTATTGGATGATCATCAAGATAACACAGACGAGTGCCAAAAGTAAATGATACAGACGAGTATCAGACAATGATCTAAGAAACACAGACGAGCGCTTCGGGAAATGATACTGACGAGTATCAGCCACTGGTATGGACGAATACCAGCAATTCAAACACAGACGAGCATTTGGAGTAGCAGCAGAAGAATACCAGGATAACTAGAAAATCCACACAGATATAAGCTAACACAGACGAGAGCTGGGGATGATTCAGACGAGTATCCAAACAAAGCAGACGAGCCACAACAGGTATCAGACCATCCAAACACATACGAGTGTTGGGGAGTGCATACGAGCAACAACAGAGTAATCATATACCAAAACACAGACGAGTGTTGGGAATTGCAGACGAGCAACCACAAATATCCATACCAAACACGGACGAGTGTTGGAAATTGCCGACGAGCAACAGCAAAGATCACACACAGACGAGTGTTGGAAGTTGCAGACGAGCAATAACAAAAATTACATATCAAACACAGACGAGTGTTGGAAATTGCAAACGAACAATAAACCGTATCGAACACAGACGAGTGTTGGAAATTGTAGACGAGCAATAACAAGGTAATCATAGACCAAAACACAGACAAGTGTTGGGAATTGCAGACGAGCACCCACAAATATCCATACCAAACACGGACGAGTGTTGGAAATTGCAGACAAGTAACAACAAAGATCACACACAGACGATGGTTGGAAATTGCAGACGAGCAATAACAAAAATTACATATCAAACACAGACTAGTGTTGGAAATTGCAAACGAACAATAAACTGTATCAAACACAGACGAGTGTTGGAAATTGCAGACGAGCAATAACAGTAGTTTGTTAAGGCCTTGGTCTTGACAGGACCTTTGAATCTTCTTCCCAGATTGATAAGGCCTCCTGATCTTCTAGCCTTCTTAGTCTTCTTAGCCAGCAGTGTCTTCAATTCATCCTGTCCCTTGGACAAGTTCAGGATCAGCTCTTGGAATTGTGCATTCTGTGCCTGGAGATCTTTGACAGTCTGTTCAATAGCCATTTCTACTGAAATAAACAGCGACAAGATAAGATACATGTACATAAGAAACCTGTGATGCAGTGATATGATATGTAAATGCGTATGCAATGTTTTCAAGGACCACAGGATTTAAATTTGTTTAAACAACCAAAAAGTAAACTTTTATTAGTAATAAATTTGTTTTCCCCTTGGGCTTACAATAAAAATGAAATGAATACAAGAGATGGGGTTTTAAGTCTCCCATGAACGTTTCCTCTTTGTGTTGAGGTATGAGTTGAGGTTCCGCTCCTCGTGAAGTTGTTTTGTTAGCTCCAAAATATTTTCTTGACTTGCTTGGTAATGAGTCTCAAAAGTATCTCTTTGCTCCTTCAACTAGATCCAGGACCTTTGTAAATCTTCCATGTCAGTGGGCATGTCTGGATGAAGAATGATATAAGAAGTATCTCCTTCAGCAACAGACTCCATAGTAACTGGCAGGATGGCAGGATATGGCATCATAAGAGTCTGAGCACGAGATCGCACCCATCTGAGATAAGGTTCCATAGGAATAGTGTACTTGGGTTCCAGAGTCTTGCTGTCAACCTTGTTCACTTTACCCCATGCTCGTATAAACCTTTGACGATAACCTTGCAGATTGTTGTTGTAACACCCCGAAAATCTAAATTTAATTATTTAATCATCTATTTAATTAATTTAGAAAAATTGGAGAGTTTGGATTATTTTGAGAATTTTGGAGAAAATGAGTATTTTTATATAATAAGGATAAATAGTGTTTTATTATACTATTTTATTTTTATTATTAAAAATATATTAAAGAAAAGGGTAAGATGGTCCTTTTGTGAAATCATGAGGGTAATATGAGAAAAGGCTAAACTGGGATAATATATCCAAAGAAGAGAATACGATCAGTTTCTCATATTTTGTTTTCTATCGTGTATGGGAAGTGCTCTGAAGAAAGGAGAAGCTCAGAGTCAGGAGGCTGTGGAGAACCCCAGAGAAGAGTGTAAAGCGTCGAAATTCTCTAAGGTATGGGGAGTTTTCATAATCTATGATAAATGTATAGGAATTGGAATATGAATGGATTAGAATGGTATGAGTTTAGGGGTTTTGGGGTTTTGAGTTAGGTTGAGTTTTTATGAGAAATCTTGATAAATTAGAGCTATTAGAATGAGTTATAATCGTATATTTGTCTGTATAATTGTTGTCTGGATGTTGTTGAGGTTTAATTGATGTTTTTGAATGATTTTTGGGTGTTATGATGTGAAATCCGTAATGGGGTTTTGGGAGTTTTTGGAATTGGAACAGTCTGCAATTGTATAGCAGAGAACTGCTGGAAAACGTGCGTTAACCGGTTAACACTATGGGTTAACCGGTTAACCATTATAATTTTTGGGAAATTCTGGAAATTCGTCGGCGTTAACCGGTTAACACTATGGGTTAACCGGTTAACACTGTTGGGATGACAAATTTTATTTCTTTAAAAATTCATATCTTTTAAATCGTAAGTCCGATTCGCATTCCGTTTGAAGCGTCAGAACGAGTACAAACTGAACTTTATTTTGATGAATAGAAACGAGAAAAATGCAACAGTTTTTGATAAATGAATTTCTGAAATAACCTTATAATTACCTTATAAATTACCGGGTACAGGTTAATTCTTGATGTGTCACAGTGGTTAGGAAACCAGTGTTCAGGGTGTAATGTCATGATGATATATATGAATATTTGATGGTTGTTTTGCTGATTGAAATGAATGATGCGAATTATTTTGGTGAATTTTTCGATGTAGCGCATCATTGCATTTCATAACATTCACGATGGGGCTTCGGCCTATTTATTTGCTTCAATCCCATTGTGTGGATTGAAGTGTCTCGATGATTATGGTGTGCTCCCTTGTGGAGGGTTGATGGTCATGTATCCATCTCATGATGAAAATGGTACCACATGCATATTGCATATCAGGATGTTAGAATTGCATATTTTGGATGAATTTCATGACTGTGTTGGTGTTGATCTATTTTATGATAGTGTTATGGTTGTTGCTGAATTTTGAAGTTGACGATGTCATGATATGTGTACTAATTTATTTATGATTCTATATTCTAGTAAGTTTATGATATATTATGATTACTCACCCTGCCTGCTTGGAAATGTTGCCTCCTTCATGGGTAACTTGCAGATGTCGAAGAATAGTCCTGCAGTGCAATAGGAGTAATTCATGAGTCTCGGAGCGTGCTTTAGTGTTCTTTAGAAGTGGTTATGGTTTATGTGTCCCGCTCTGTGTCATGTAACACTGGGATGGGTTTTATTCTGTTAAGTGTTCCAGTTATGTTATTATTGGATAAATGTTTTCCATTTTATGATGTTAAATTCAGGATGGTGAAAATGATTTTTTTATGAAGTTTTGAATTATGAAGTAAAATTCCGCTGTGAAATGTTTATGATATTTTGATGTTGATTAACCCATGTTACGGGACAGGACACTGTTGTGTTGATTTTGATGATATGTAATACCCTTTTTGATGATTACTCTGATATTATTTAAATATTATGTTTTGGGGTAGAAGGGTGTTACATTAGTGGTATCAGAGCAGGTCGGTCTGTCCGGCCAAGTCTTGTTGTTGTCTGTCAGTTGTCAAGTCGTAATTTATTTAACGATTATTCTCTTCTGATGTGGTAAGTGTTGTGCAGAATGGTTGGAAACAACTCGCGTGCTCTCGCTGATGCTATTGAAGCTCTTGCTCAGACTGCTGCTCGAAACAATGTGCATGATGAGTTTCATGCATTGGAGAAATTCCAGAGGAATAATCCACCTGTGTTTGAAGGAACTCATGACCCGGCGAGCGCACAGAAGTGGCTCAAGGCAATTGAGAAGATTTTCAGAGTGATGGCATGTGCTGATGTGCACAAAGTTCAATTCGGAACTCATATGTTGTCAGAGGAAGCTGAAGACTGGTGGGATAATACTCGTCAGCGTCTCGAGGATGAGGCTGCTGTGGTGACTTGGACTGTATTTAAGGTGGAGTTCCTTAAGAAGTATTTTCCGAAAGAGGCTCGTGGTAAGTTGGAGATAGAATTCCTTGAGCTGAAGCAAGGAAACTTGACTGTGGAAGAGTATGCTGCCAAATTTGAAAGGCTGGTGAAGTTTTGCCCTCACTACAACAGGGCAGATGCTGAACTTTCCAAGTGTCTTAAGTTTGAGAATAGGCTGAGACCTGAAATTAAGCAGGGAATTGGATGCCAACAAATTCGCAAGTATGCAGAGTTGGTGGATAAGAGCCGTATTTATGATGAGGACAGTCAAGCTCGGTCAGCTCACTATAAACAGCTGAGCGAGAAGAAAGGCAAGAGTCAGTATAGAGGAAAACCTTATGTGACTACTTGTGATAAGGGGAAGCAGAAGGCATATGATGATAAGAAGCAAAGTAGGGGATCTGCTAATGTACCTGTTAAGTGTTACAAGTGTGGAGAGGCAGGTCATAAGGCCGATGTGTCTACCACCAGAGTTATGAAATGTTACCGTTGTGGCAAGCTTGGGCATAAGGTGAGTGATTGTCCTAATGAAGGCCCAACCTGTTACAATTGTGGTGAACAAGGGCATATCAGCACCCAATGCCAGAAACCAAAGAAGAATGCTGCTACTACTCAGAATGCTGGAAGAGTTTTTGCATTAGCTGGTTCAGAAGCTCCAAAGAAGGACAACTTGATCAGAGGTACCTGTTTTATGAATAATATTGAGTTGATTGCTATTATCGACACTGGAGCTACACATTCATTTATTTCTCTTGAGTGTGTTAATAGATTGGGTTTAAAGTTGTCTAATATGAATGGTAATATGATAATAGAGATTCCTGCTAATGGTTCTGTGACTACCATGCTTGTCTGTTTGAAATGTCCTTTGACAATTTTCGAGAAGAATTTTGTGATGGATTTGGTGTGCCTACAATTACACCAAATCGATGTTATCCTTGGTATGAACTGGTTGGAATTCAATTATGTTCATATTAACTGTTATAGTAAGACGGTGCAGTTCCTTGATTTGAACGGGAATGGTGAGTTGATGTTTTTATCTGCTAAACAAGTGGATGAACTTGTTTTAGATGAAGCTTTGATGTTTGCACTGTCTACCTCATTGCAAGTTGATGATAAGACTGTCAATGCAGAGTTGCCTGTGGTTTGTGAATTTTAAGATGTGTTTCCTGGTGATATAAGTGACTTACCACTGGAACGTGAGATTCATTTTTCTGTGGACTTAGTACCGGGTACGAGTCCTATCTTGATGGCTCCTTATAGAATGTCGGCTTCAGAGTTGAATGAGTCGAAGAAACAATTAGAAGAATTGTTAGAGAAGAGGTTCATTAGACCCATTGTTTCTCCTTGGGGTGCTCCGGTGTTACTTGTTAAGAAGAAGGATGGTAGTATGAGATTGTGTGTCGATTACCGACAGTTGAATAAAGTGACTATCAAGAATAAGTACCCACTTCCGAGGATCAATGATTTGATGGATCAGCTAGTAGGTGCTTGTGTCTTTAGTAAAATTGATCTCAGGTCTGGTTATCATCAGATTCGAGTTAAAGCTGAGGATATTCTGAAGACAGCTTTCAGGACGAGATATGGGCATTATGAGTATACGGTGATGTCGTTTGGGGTTTCTAATGCGCCTGGTGTGTTTATGGAATATATGAATAGAATATTTCATGAGTATCTGGATAAGTTCGTAGTGGTTTTCATAGATGACATCTTGGTATATTCTAAATCAGAAGAGGAACATGCCGAGCATTTGAGAGTTGTGTTGCAAGTGTTGAGAGAAAAGAAATTGTTTGCTAAATTATCTAAGTGTGAATTTTGGCTAAGGGAAGTGAGTTTCCTCGGCCATGTAATTTCAAGTGGTGGAATTTCGGTGGATCCTTCAAAGATTGATGCGGTATTGCAGTGGGATACTCCGAAGTCAGCTACAGAAATTCGTAGTTTTCTTGGGTTGGCTGGTTACTATCATAAGTTCATTGAAGGTTTTTCTAAGATAGCTTTACCGTTGACGCAATTGACTAGGAAGGGTCAAGCGTATGTGTGGGATGTTGCTTGTGAAGAGAGTTTCATAGAACTGAAGAAAAGATTAACGACCGCGCCAGTATTGGTCTTACCGAATCCAGATGAGTCCTTTGTAGTTTATTGTGATGCTTCCAAGATGGGTCTTGGTGGAGTTTTGATGCAGGATAATAAGGTGGTTGCTTACGCTTCTAGACAGTTAAGAGTTCATGAGAGGAACTATCCTACTCACGACTTAGAGTTAGCAGCTGTGGTGTTTGTGCTTAAGATTTGGAGGCACTACTTGTTTGGTTCGAAATTTGAAGTATTCAGTGATCACAAAAGTTTAAGGTACTTGTTTGATCAGAAAGAGTTAAATATGAGACAGAGGCGGTGGCTTGAATTATTGAAAGATTTTGATTTTGATTTGAATTACCATCCGGGTAAGGCAAATGTTGTGGCTGATGCTTTGAGTAGGAAGTCGTTGCATATTTCAATGCTTATGGTGAAAGAATTAGAAATGATCGAGAAATTCAGATATATGAGCTTGTTGTGTGAAACTACTGCTGATAGTGTGAAATTGGGAATGTTAAAGCTGACCAGTGAGATTTTGGAAGAGATTCGTAAAGGTCAGAAATCTGATTTGAAATTAGTTGACCAATTGATGTTGGTTTATCAAGGTAATGCAGGTGACTTTCGAGTTGATGAAGATGGAGTTTTAAGATTCCGAGATAGAGTATGTGTTCCGGATATTGCAGGAATTAAAAAGAGTATTCTAGAAGAGGGGCACAAGAGTCGACTGAGTATTCATCCTGGTGCTAAGAAGATGTATCAGGATTTACGCAGGTTGTTTTGGTGGCCGGGTATGAAAAGAGACATTGCTGAATTTGTATATGCATGTTTGACATGTTAGAAGTCAAAGATAGAACATCAGAGACCTTCAGGTATGATGCAACCATTGAATGTTCCTGAGTGGAAATGGGATAGTATTTCCATGGATTTCGTGACTGGGTTACCTAAGACTGCTAGAGGTAATGATTCGATTTGGGTAATTATTGATCGATTAACTAAGTCGGCACATTTCTTGTCGATAAGGATTAACCATTCCATGCAAAGGTTAGCTGAGATTTATATTGAGGAAATTGTGAAGTTGCATGGTGTACCTTCAAGCATTGTATCGGATAGAGATCCGCGGTTTACATCGAGGTTTTGGAAGAGTTTGAAGGATGCTTTGGGTACTAAGTTACCCTCAAACGGATGGTCAGACGGAGAGAACAATCCAATCTTTAGAAGATTTGCTGAGAGCTTGTGTATTAGATCAAGGAGGGTCTTGGGATAGTCATTTGCCGTTGGTCGAGTTTACGTACAATAACAGTTTTCATGCTAGTATCGGGATGGTTCCGTATGAGGCGTTGTATGGTAGACGTTGTCGTACTCCATTATATTGGTATGAGTCAGGAGAGAGTTTGGTGCTTGGGCCAAAGATTGTCCAAGAAACAACTGGAAAGATAAAAATGATTCAGGAAAGGATGAAAACGTCGCAGAGTCGTCAAAAGAGTTATCACGATAAGAGAAGGAAAGCACTTGAGTTCCAAGAGGGAGATCATGTGTTCTTAAGAGTTACTCCTATGACTGGTGTGGGAAGAGCTTTGAAGTCCAGAAAGCTCACTCCACATTTCGTCGGTCCGTATCAGATTATGCAGAGGATAGGGGAAGTGGCCTCTCAGGTGGCTTTACCTCCCTCTCTTGCGAATTTACATGATGTATTCCATGTATCACAGTTGAGGAAGTACATTCCAGACCCATCGCATGTAATTCAGATAGATGATGTTCAGGTGAGAGATAATCTGACAGTTGAAGCCTTACCAGTGAGGATTGATGGTAGAGAATTGAAACGACTTCGAGGTAAAGAAATTGCTTTAGTGAAAGTATATTGGGGAGGACCAGCTGGAGAAAGTTGGACTTAGGAGCGGGAAGATCAGATGAGGGAGTTGTATCCGACTCTACTTACTTCAGGTAATTTTCGAGGACGAAAATTCTTTAAGTAGGGGAGAGTTGTAACGCCCCGAAAATCTAAATTTAATTATTTAATCATCTATTTAATTAAATTAGAAAAATTGGAGAGTTTGGATTATTTTGAGAATTTTGGAGAAAATTAGTATTTTTATATAATAAGGATAAATAGTGTTTTATTATACTATTTTATTTTTATTATTAAAAATATATTAAAGAAAAGGGTAAGATGGTCCTTTTGTGAAATCATGAGGGTAATATGGGAAAAGGCTAAACTGGGATAATATATCCAAAGAAGAGAATACGATTAGTTTCTCATATTTTGTTTTCTATCGTGTCTGGGAAGTGCTCTGAAGAAAGGAGAAGCTCAGAGTCAGGAGGCCGTGGAGAACCCCGGAGAAGAGTGTAAAGCGTCGAAATTCTCTAAGGTATGGGGAGTTTTCATAATCTATGATAAATGTATAGGAATTGGAATATGAATGGATTAGAATGGTATGAGTTTAGGGGTTTTTGGGGTTTTGAGTTAAGTTGAGTTTTTATGAGAAATCTTGATAAATTAGAGCTATTAGAATGAGTTATAATCGTATATTTGTCTGTATAATTGTTGTCTGGATGTTGTTGAGGTTTAATTGATGTTTTTGAATGATTTTGGGGTGTTATGATGTGAAATCCGTAATGGGGTTTTGGGAGTTTTTGGAATTGGAACAGTCTGCAATTGTATAGCAGAGAACTGCTGGAAAACGTGCGTTAACCGGTTAACACTATGGGTTAACCGGTTAACCATTGTAATTTTTGGGAAATTCTGGAAATTCGTCGGCGTTAACCGGTTAACACTATGGGTTAACCGGTTAACACTATTGGGATGACACATTTTATTTCTTTAAAAATTCATATCTTTTAAACCGTAAGTCCGATTCGTATTCCGTTTGAAGCGTCGGAAAGAGTACAAACTGAACGTTATTTTGATGAATAGAAACGCGAAAAAAGCAACAGTTTTTGATAAATGAATTTTTGAAATAACCTTATAATTACCTTATAAATTACCGGGTACAGTTTAATTCTTGATGTGTCACAGTGGTTAGGAAACCAGTGTTCAGGGTGTAATGTCATGATGATATATATGAATATTTGATGGTTGTTTTGCTGATTGAAATGAATGATGCGAATTATTTTGGTGAATTTTTCGATGTAGCGCATCATTGCATTTCATAACATTCACGATGGGGCTTCGGCCTATTTATTTGCTTCAATCCCATTGTGTGGATTGAAGTGTCTCGATGATTATGGTGTGCTCCCTTGTGGAGGGTTGATGGTCATGTATCCATCTCATGATGAAAATGGTACCACATGCATATTGCATATCAGGATGTTAGAATTGTATATTTTGGATGAATTTCATGACTGTGTTGGTGTTGATCTATTTTATGATAGTGTTATGGTTGTTGCTGAATTTTGAAGTTGACGATGTCATGATATGTGTACTAATTTATTTATGATTCTATATTCTTGTAAGTTTATGATATATTATGATTACTCACCCTGCCTGCTTGGAAATGTTGCCTCCTTCGTGGGTAACTTGCAGATGTCGAAGAATAGTCCTGCAGTGCAATAGGAGTAATTCATGAGTCTCGGAGCGTGCTTTAGTGTTCTTTAGAAGTGGTTATGGTTTATGTGTCCCGCTCTGTGTCATGTAACATTGGGATGAGTTTTATTCTGTTAACTGTTTCAGTTATGTTATTATTGGATAAAGGTTTTCCATTTTATGATGTTAAATTCAGGATGGTGAAAATGAATTTTTTATGAAGTTTTGAATTATGAAGTAAAATTCCGCTGTGAAATGTTTATGATATTTTGATGTTGATTAACCCGTGTTACGGGACAGGACACTGTTGTGTTGATTTTGATGATATGTAATACCCTTTTTGATGATTACTCTGATATTATTTAAATATTATGTTTTAGGGTAGAAGGGTGTTACAGTTGTCGAAGTCGAACACAATGCCCTGAATCAACATGTCATGAGGACCATCACTCCGAGCGTAACCAAACTGACGTAGAGCTAAAGAAGGGTTATAGGTAATGCCCCCTCTTATGCCAAGGAGTGGCACATTAGGGAACCCCCCACAACAGTCAATGGTAGTAACATTCTCCATAGATCGAGAGCACCATTGAATATCTGAATGAGAAAGTGACATGATCCTTTTAGACAACCTAACCCTTGTTCATTCTTCATCACTGATCGAGGAAGGTGAGAAATAAACCACCTAGATAGCAGAGGTATACAACACATCAGAGTCCCTCGTGCCTTTGTAGTCAGGTATGAAGAGAGTGTAAGATGTCTCCAAGTAATGTAGGCACTGGGTTATGATTCAGAAATATATTGATGGCGTGTACGTCTATGAACTGATCTGGATTAGGGAAAAACACTAATCCATAGATCAATAGGGCTAAGACCTCCTCAAAAGCATCATAACTCATAGCCTTCAGGAACACTTGATCTTTCTCCATCAATACCTTAGCAAGAATACCCTTAACCCCACTCCTTGTTTCTAGGACAATGTCTGATTTCTTCAAATGTAGAGCTGCAACAATGACTTCAGGTTTAGGCTCTTTCTCTAATCATGTGAAAGGTCTCTGATCAAGGATAGGTATACCCAGTAGCTTGGAGAACTCTTCCATTGTAGGAACCAACTGGTAATCGGGGAATGTGAAGCAATGATGCTTAGGATCAAAGAACTAAAACAGAACACTCATCATGTCTTCATTGAACCCTGAAGTGACTAGATCCAGTAGGTGACCATGCCTCTTGATGAATTGGGAGTTTTCAGAAACTTGAGAGACCAACTCTTTGAGCTTAGGAGGTATTCCTACAAAGTTGATCCGGATAGTATTCCTACGAGCAGAAGCCATGACCTGCAACAAAGAACAAAGATAAATCCTTTGGTCCTTGAAATGGTTAGTGAAAATTCTATGCTTATGATACATGATGATGCTATGATGTTATGCTCAATCACAAACATGTGGCACACACAAACAAGTCACATAATAGCCCTAGGTTTGAAGGCTTAGATGAGGTTTAAAGGTAAGTACCCTCCCCTGAAGCTTAGTTGGTTCATCCTGTCCTATAAAGTAACCAGGTTCTAAGGGATCTCAATATCATTGATCCTTCACAAGGGTGGTTGTTCAGTAGGCAACTTACTTGCCAACCAAAACCCTCCAAGTTTAGAATCTCAATGAGCGTAGTATCGAGTATCAACCAACTTCAGTCTTCACCAAAGCCGGTTATCTCACTACTTTCTAAAGGCCAAGATGGGATGACTAAGGTTCTAAAAGTTAGTTAGTGTATTGACAACATATGGCAGCCCCATATTATCCTTAACTTACTTAAGGAACATAAGCACCAACCAAGAAGTCACACTAACTATGGCCACCAGATCAACCATATCCGTATACGCCGTACAGTTTCCTTGGTCTATTGCCATTTACCTAAGATACACTAGATCCGGGTTAGGATCTTTCACACATAAGAGCACCCAACAAGTAAAGTAAAGCAAACAAAGCAAACAAGTTTAAAGTGATCTAATTCCTAAGGGTACCCCTCTTTTATTAAATTTCCCCAGCAGAGTCGCCAGTTCTGTAACACGGCGGGAGGACTGACTTTAGTTATGTTGCGGATAGCAAACCTTGCCACTGACTTTTATTTTATCCAAAGGAAAGGGCATAAAAGAACAGGAAAGACCTTAAAAGATTTTTGATTTCGGGGGGTAGGTTATGTAAAGGGAAGGTGTTAGCACCCTTTTCATCCATGGTTATCCATGGGCTCTTAGTTACTTAGCTCACTTTAAACTGTTTTGAGAAGTGTAGTGTGTGAAAAAAATTTCTAAGTACTTTATAATGATCCTTGTATGGATATATATAAACTGTTTTGAAAATTTGTTTGAAAATGTGAAGTGTAATGAAGTAATTTGATGAAAAGTGAGCAAGTACTTAAGAGGAACCTACCCTAAATTAAATCTTTTATGTTCTTAAATGTTCTTTCAATGGTAAGACTATCCCTATTATTAAGGAATAGGTAGTCATTACCTTGGATGTGATAAGGGACATGTGAAGGGACATCTGTGTTTAGGCAACTGTAAGGTGTCTTAGCAATACGAAAGGACTTATCATCTTTTATTCGAAAGGGACAAGATCATTCACATAGGCAACATCGAAGGGACTTGATCTTATAATATTGGAGGGACTAGATGATTTTTTCATGAGAAGGGACCTTGCTTTTAGACACCTTACTTGACCTTATAGTTAGGCAACATGAGGGACAACCTTAGGAAGTGAGATGGCGATCAAAGATCGACTTACGTGTGTGAGTGTCCATATTCATATGTTTATCTTATTAAATTAGTGATTCTAAATTAATTTTAAAATACAAACATGTTATCACTCCCTATATTTACTAACCATGGCAAGAATATTTAAAAACAATAAAATAAAGACGAAAATAAAACCTACAACTATTACAAGGCTTTCACATTTACATAAATATAGAAACGATCGAATAATAAATAAATAAATAATAAAGAGGGTTAGTAATAAAACAACTATAAGAAAAAGAGGTTAGCATGAATACAAAAATATATACAAGTTAATTAATTATTTTTAAATTAAATAAACATTTTTAAAAGAATTTTTTAAAGAAAATATGATGAGAATAATAATATGAAGTCATGGAATAAATATTTACAAAGAAAATATTATTAATTATTTTAATTAGATATTAGAAAAATTTAATTAATTTTAATATTTAAATAAAATAAGAACTAGGGATAGAAATTTAAAAATAAAATTAGGGTTTTTAGAAATTAGGGTTATGAATTTTAGAAAATAGAATTAGGGTTTATAATTTAAATTACAATATTAATTTAACTATTTAAAAAAATAAATATATAATATTATGAACATAAAAATAAATTATATTTGAAAATAAAATATTGATTTTAGAAATATAAAAACTTTATTCTATAAAACATATTATATTATTAAAAAAAATAATTTATTGTAAGATATATAATTAAATAAAAAAACAAGAAAAGAAGAAGAAAATAGAAAAGAAATTAGGTTAAAAAATAATGGGGAGGTCTGGATTTGAACCCAGGACCTCCCCTGTACCTGCCAGAGGAGTTACCACTTGGCTGCGCTGCGTTTGGTGATATCCAACGACCAAAATTGATTATATGTAAAACCTAAAAAATATAACAAAGTAAAAAAAAATATAACACAAGACCTGGGAATCGAACCCAGGTCTCTCACCACCAAAGCACTTCAACAAAACCAGCTGAGATACACACGCTAGTTGTAAAATAATGTAAACGAATTCAAAAAATATTAAGTTGCAAATTTGAATTTCCCAGATGGCGCCAATGGTCTTCATCTTCTTCATCATACCTGCGAATTTTCATGCAATTATACCTGCGAATTTCCCTGCGTTTTTTTTACCTTCAAAAACCTACGAAACTTGGATCTTGATTAATACGTAAAATTTCAACAGATTGATCACATAAACATGATCCTTACATCATCCACGATTCATTGACGTTCTCAAAATTCATTTATATTAGTTCCATTGAGAAACCCTAATCGGCTACCTCAAACCCTAACAATGGTGAATTTCTAATTCTGTACCAAAACTCAAATTAAAATGTCCAGAAACGATCGTTAGCTTGTTACAAACACAAAACAACAATCAAATACAATTTATTTTGCACGAATATACGAAAACGGGAAATTCACAAAGGTGTAAGAAGTTTGATTCGGTTTGAGCAATTCATGGGGTTTGAGATGCATATGACTATTGCTACATGATCAGTGATGTTCAAGGAAGAGATTGGTGCCCTTAATTCACCTGAAAAGCCAAGAATATTAGAATCCGAATTTCAATTTTTTGATAAATTTTGAACTTTTGAAACTTATCCTTGAGGCTGTCAATTCGTGTGCCTTTGCTTGCTTAATGTTCTATGTATATAAGTGAATGAAATTAGGTCAAGAAAAGTCATAACTCTTTGGGCTTTTTGGATAGTTAGAGATTGAAAAAGATTGGTCATTAAAAATTGAATTTTCTTTGATCTAACATTGCTATTTTGGTATGATCTGAATTATATTGGTATCAATCAAGTTTAAATAAGTTTTAAGACTTTCTAGAATCCAAATCTTTTCCAAATATATGACTTTCATATTTTATTTTAATTTAATTTGTATTTTAATGAATAAAATTCAAATAAATATTAAATAAAATATAAAAAATCAAAAGAGGTGTGGGTTGGGTCGTTCTTGATGACTTTGTAAAGATTGGATGGCAATTTGGTGGGCTCATTTTGCAAAAATTGGTTTTAAGGCCTTATTTGCTTCATAAATTTCCCAAATATTTCCCAACTTTTCAAGGGCACAAATCCCTCAATTTTAATGCTATGAAGGTTTTCTTGGACATTTTGGAAAGCTTAAAGAGTCCTCTAACCAACCTCTTTGGTTTCATGTCCATATCTTTTACCATTCTCAAGTTATGCTCTTTGGAAGATGTTGACTTTTTGTTGACTTTTAAAAGGACCTGTAATGTCTTAGCTCATACCTTCCAAATGAAGCATTTTTGGGCTTGGCTTGTGAGACACAAAGTTGTAGGGAATTCAATTTCCTTCAAAATGAGCTTTGAATGGAAATTTTTTGATGAAGCATGTGAAAGTTATGGCTGGTCAAAGTTCAGTTGACTTTTCCTATGAAAACCCTAATTTAGAAACTCCTGATTCTTGATGATCTGAAATCTCCTTGATGAATCATGATCAACCCTTGATCAAATGATGAATTTTACTTCATATACTTGATGTTGGCAAAAAATCATAAAGTTTGACTTTGGTTTGACTACAGTTGACCTCAGTTTGACTTTTTGACTGCCTTGACTGATTTTAACCTATCTGATCATCTGACTGAGCAAATCTTTTGGGAAAGTCTTGAAACTTGACATGGGGATTCTTGAACACATATAGGATGCTATGAAGCTCACTTGAAGTCTTGTAAGTCTATTTAGCCAGATAAAAGTCAAAACCCTAGTTTAAGATGCATTGCTTAGGAGGATGCATTGTCTGAGGGAATTGTCAAACTTTCTGACTAATTGTGAACCTTGTGAACCTCATGAGATGTCTTCTGAACCTTGTGAACCTCTTAGTACACAATGTCTTGTCTTGGGGAGGGCAAATTTTGGGGTGCAACAACAGCCAAAAGTAATTTTGGCAGCAAAGGGAAAGTGAACACCTTCAGGAGTAATAAGAACAACACCAACTCCACGTCCATTGATATTGACTGCCCCATCAAACATCAACTTCCATTTGGATTCAGGGTCTGGCCCCTCCTCCAGAAGTGGTTCCTCGCAATCGTTTGCTTTAAGGTACATGATGTCCTCATCAGGGAAATCAAACTTCATTGGCTGATAATCATCTTCAAGAGGTTGTTGTGCAAGGTAATCCGACAATACACTTCCTTTGATGGCCTTTTGAGAAGTATACTGGATGTCATATTCAGTTAAATTCATCTGCCATCTAGCAACCCTTCCGGTTAACGCTGCTTTCTCAAAGATGTACTTGACAGGATCCATTTTGGAAATAAGCAGTGTGGTATGAGTCAACATGTACTGTCTCAGTCGGCGAGCAGCCCATACCAAAGCACAACAAGTTTTCTCGAGCACTGAGTAACGGGATTCACAGTCGGTAAACTTTTTGCTAAGGTAATAAATAGCGTACTCTTTTCGACCAGACTCGTCATGTTGGCCTAGAACACACCCCATTGACCCTTCTAGCACGGTCAAGTTCATGATTAAAGGTCTTCCTTCAACTGGAGGCATTAGAACTGGAGGCTCCTGCAAATATTCTTTTATCTTGTCGAAAGCTCTTTGGCAGTCTTCATTCCACATGACCGTTTGCTCTTTTCTTAGCAATTTTAATATTGGTTCGCACGTGGCAGTTTGATGAGATATGAACCGAGAAATGTAGTTCAACCTCCCTCAAAACCTGCGCACTTCTTTTTCTGTTCTCGGTGCAGGCATATCTTGAATTGCTTTTACCTTTGCAGGATCTACCTCAATTCCTTTCTGACTAACAATGAAACCCATCAGTTTTCCAGAACGCACTCCGAAAGTGCACTTGTTTGGATTCAACCTCAGCTTGTATTTGATCAGTCTATCAAACAGCTTCTTCAGGTTGACCAGATGCTCTTCTTCGTCTCGGGACTTAGCAATCATATCGTCCACATAACACTCTATCTCCTTGTGTATCATGTCATGGAACAATGTGACCATCGCCCGCTGATAAGTTGCCCCGGCGTTCTTCAAACCAAAGGGCATGACCTTGTAACAGAATGTACCCCACGGGGTAATGAACGTTGTCTTCTCCATGTCTTCCGGCGCCATCTTAATCTGGTTATATCCGGAGAAGCCATCCATAAAAGAAAATACCTAGAATTGAGCAGTATTATCTACCAACACGTCAATGTGAGGCAACGGAAAGTCATATTTTGGGCTTGCTCTATTCAAATCCCAGTAGTCAATGCACATCCATACCTTTCCGTCCTTCTTTGGTACAGGTACAATGTTAGCTACCCAAGGTGGGTAACTAGTTACAACAAGGAACCCGACATCCCATTGCTTCTGAACCTCCTCTTTGATCTTCATCGCCATGTCATGACGAGTTCTTCTCAACTTCTGTTTCACAGGAGGACAATCCTCTCTCAAAGGTAGCTTATGCACAACGATGTCGGTATCCAACCCTGGCATATCTTGATATGGCCAAGCAAAGATATCCACATACTCTCTCAACATACTGATCAGTTCTTTCTTTACTTTGGCCTACAGACTGGCCCCAATCTTGATCTCTTTCTTCACATCTTCACTGCCAATGTTGATGATCTCAATTTCTTCTTGATGAGGCTGAATAACCCGTTCCTCTTGTTTCAACAATCTGACCAATTCTTCAGGGAGTTCACAGTCTTCCTCAACCCCTTCATCAGCTTGGTAGACAGGATTGTCAAAGTCATGTGTGGTCATAGCAGGAACGTTATCAATGGAATCCGGATGATCAACACTGCACATATGATGTGCTTATTTCAGAATTGCTTATTTTGAAAAAGAGACGCTAACACAAAAACAAAAAGGAAAAACACATTGCCATTTTTATATTTTTTGTGAAAAATTTAAAAACAATGAAAGAGAACGCAATTTGTCTGAAAATGTCCTTTTATTTCATGGTAAAATAAGATGCATACAAAACATGGTGGCCCAATACAATGGATCCTAGCATCTTGGGCAGAATGCTGGATTTGATAATGCAGTATGCTAATAAAAGGAAACAAATGAAAATTACTCTGAGTGCCAGGTAACTTGGACAATGTCTTCAGCAGACCAGTTCTTCAGCTCCTCTTCGGGCACACACGGATGAATCCAGTTGTCCCAGTCACCATTATTGTCCCCATCTTGGCTTGTTACACAAATCTGGTTGCGGTCGATCATCCCAGCGCTTGTAAAGGTAATGGCTTTACCACTTGGAGTAGATTCACCAGGCTGATACCCCAAACCAAACTTGTCGTCTTTCTTTTCTAGCTCCAGCAATTTGCCTCAGCCTTGGGCGCTTCCTGACTGAACTACCTCTTTTGTCTGCTTGTAGGAATGGATGGAAGTACCTTCTTTCTCACTGCTCTTCTCTACAGGAGTCAAGATGCTGACGTTAACTGCTTCGAAAGCCTGACATAGAGTCTCATGGATCTCTCCATCCATCTCTACATACTTGAATGTTGACAAGTGACTTACGAAGATGTCTTTCTCTCCGCATACTGTGATTACCTGGCCGTCAACCACATATTTGAGCTTCTGATGCAGGGTGGAAGTTACAGCTCCAGCAGCATGAATCCATGGGCATCCCAACAAGCAGTTGTACGCAGGCTGGATGTCTATGACGTAGAAGATACTTTTGAAGACTTGAGAACCTATTTTCACCGGCAGCTCAACTTCTCCAAAAACTGATCTTCTAGACCCGTCAAAAGCTTTGACAATCAAATCACTGGGCCTCAGGATTATACCATCAACATTGAGCTTCATTAATGCCTTCTTCGGAAGCACATTAAGGGAAGAGCCTGTATCAACAAGAACATGTGACAACACAGCACCCTTCACTCCATAGTGATATGTAGTGCTTTGTTGTGGTTTTGGCCCTCTGACGTGAGGTCTCTGTCTGCAAAGCCCAGCCCATGGCTTGCATTTACACTGCCCACTAGAGCTTCAAGTTGGTTGACAGTGATTTCTTGAGGAACATAGGCCATCTTCAGCACTTTCAACAAGGCCTCTCTGTGTGCAGGAGAACACATCAGCAAAGATAGAATGGATATCTTGGAAGGTGTCTGGTTCAACTGCTCGACCACCTTATAATCACTCTTTTTTATTATGCGCATGAATTCCTCGACCTCCTTTTCAAATGTACCCTGCCCAGCAACAGGAGTTGTTGATTCATCAGTCACAACTTGCTTTCCTTTAGCTTTAGCCGAAGCCTCAGCTTCAGTATCCCCTCTTATAACAGGGGGAGCAAATAAACGACCACTTCTTGTGAAACCTCCAACTCCTCCGACGTTCACTACTGTCGGGTCAATAGCAACAACCTTGCTCTCAACTTTCTATCCAGCCACGTACACATCTAAGCCGTAATGCCATGGAATGGCTTTATCGTCTGTATAAGGAACATGCCCATGCACGGTGATAGTCACAGGACTAACTTCTGGAGCATAAATGGTAACAGGCTCTCTTCTGGAAGGCATCTCAGCTTCATCATAGAAAATGGTTATTGTAGACACATCCTCAGCTTTAGCATCAACCTTGTTAAACTGCAAAGATCCTTCATCAATCAAACTCTGCAATCCCATCTTCAGGTCTTCACACCCATTCTTCGAATTTACACACTTCTCACAATCAGAATTGCAACCCGGAAACACCTGACCATTCAGCAACCTCTCCTTCACTACCAACAAAGGAGTCTTCACCTCTTCTATACTCAGCATCAGACTTAACTTCTCACCACTTTCAACAGCATGTATCCTAGCCCCTCCATGATTCAGAATAGGATTCAAAGTAACATTTGGCGGTAGTGCGAAGTTAATCGCTTTGGAGTCTATCAGGTCTTGAACTTTGTGCTGCAGCGCCCTGCACTTCTCAGTCGAGTGCCCCTGAGTGGAAAGTGCATCTTACATTGACATCATAACCCACTGGAAGCTCTCTAGGTGGTGGTGGTGCCAAAGTTCTCGATTGAATCAGATTCAGGTCCAGCAATCTTGGTAGCAAGGCAGCATACGTCATGGGGATGGCCTCAAGCACCCTATTAGCCGGGCGAGTTTGCCTTGGCTGATAAGGTCTCTGTTGATAGTTAGTACGTTGTGGTTGTGGTTGTTGTTGTTGTTGAGGTGGTGCCTACTGCACAGGATTATAAGGAATTGTGACTGCTGCCACATGCTCGTATGGTCCTCTATAACCTCGTCCCCGCCCTCGGCCAAACACAACATTTGTCTCACCCTCCCTTCTCCTTTGAGGTCCACTTAAAGCTTTTCTTTCTCCATTAGAACTGCTTGCACTTGTATCTTGGATCTTTCCCATTTTCAACAAGGTCTCAACCCTCTCTCCAGCAATAACTATGTCGTTGAACTTGGTGGCAGAACTGGATGCCAATCTTTCAAGAAACACACCTTGCAGAGTCCCCATAAACATGTCAGCCATCTCATTTTCAAGCAAGGGTGGTTGCACTCTGCCAGCAAGCTGACGCCACCTCTGAGCATATTCTTTGAAACCCTCCTTAGCATTTTGAGACATGTGTTGCAATTGAGTGCGATTTGGAGCCATGTCCAAATTATACTGGTATTGTCTCACAAAAGCTTCTGCCAGGTCTTTCCAGCTCTTTATGTTGACTCTGCTAAGCTTCATATACCATTCCAAGGAGGCCCCGACCAGGCTGTCCTGGAAATAGTACATCCAGAGTTTTTCATCATCGGTGTGAGAAGCAATCCTTCCTACGAAGGACTGAAGATGTGTCTTTGGGCATGCAGTGCCATTGTATTTCTCAAAAGTTGGAACCTTGAACTTGTAAGGGATTCTAACCCCTGGAACCAAGCCCAAGTCCGTAATGTCAAATCCCAAAGAGCTCTGGGATTGAATAACCTTGATTTTCTCTGCCATTTCCTCAAACTTCCTGTTCATCTCAGCCCCCTGACCCTCAGCTTCATCCAGCAGAGTGAACTGTTCGTCCTGGTTATCCATTTGCACATTATTCAGCCCATCATTGATTATAGTAACCCATGGTTGTGTTACAGGGATTTCCACTTGACGTGCGCCCATACCGTTACGATTATCAGCAGCAGCAGTGTTGTTCTGGGCTTGATTCTCAACCAATTCCCGCAGACGCTCTTGATTCTGACCCATGCCTGCCATCAGAGTCATAAAGTTGTCCATCCTCAGTCTCAAATCAGCTAAGTCAGCTTGCATCTGGTCCATGATTCTCTCTCTGTTGACCTTTGTTGGATATCTGTGTGCGACTGGCTGTTCCTGAACTTTTCTGGGAGCTATAGTGCCTGAAACACAAAAGACGTTAGAAACTGAAGCACTACCTGCAAAACAAACAAACAGGTCATATGCAATGCAATGTAACTGCTCATGTTCCCAAGTTTTAAGCATTTGCATGCCCCAGTTCTGGCATCTACTCCAGACAGACACTTTGAGTATTAGCTTTCAAACTTTCTCTTTGATGAGTGTTCAGATATTAGCAGTATCAGACAAACGAGTCTTCCATATTCAGAAATGATAATTTGCATATTAACATTGTATCATGGGCAAACCACTGCCGGCCAAAAGTTAGAGCACAAACAGAAATATTCCCCGAAGGGTTACAAACCATTACATGAATAAAAGACAAAATACAAAATAAGCAAGACTCCTACAACAAGTCTGTAGGTAGTCTGAAAAAATAAACTAAGCTAAGGACCCAGGCTCTGCCACCTCTTCTCTGCTCTTCTTGACACCCGCTCTCAGCTTGAGCTCTTCAATCTCTTTTCGTGCCTCCTCCAAGGCTAACTGGCTTTGTGCTAACTGCTGAGTCTTTTCCCTCCGAATGGTGTGGACCTGCTCCACCTCTTCCTTCTTATAGGCCATTTTCACTTCAAAGAACTCTTCTTTCTCTCTGAACTTCTTCTGCTCTTCCTCCCTTTGGCTTTGCAACCAAACAATGGATTGACGAGCATCCTTGAGAGTCTTCAAAGTCTTTTTGCGTTCAGCTTCTCTTTTTGCCTCCATCAGACCCAACCTGTGGAAGTGAGCCTCCCTTCCAGCAAAGTCTTTCTCTTTGGATTCCAAGGAGGCTTGGATCTTCTGCAACTTCCCTTCTGCTTCATTCTTGGCCCTGTTGGCAAGATGGTATAGGCTTACCATTTCAGCATTCTCCACTCTAACTTCATGCAGCTGAGCTTCCAATTTCTTGTACTCTTCAAGGGAAACAGTACCACTCTGGCTTGGAACCACTCTGGGATAAAGTGGAGCTTCCACTGAGAAAGGCATGAGAACTTCTTCTACATGTTTTTGCAACCATGCAGCAAAAGGTGGATACGTCTTAGGATCTACTCGGCCAAAGTCTTTCTTACCCTTCATTATCCTGTGTGCCCAAGCTTGGGAAGCTTGTAGAACTAACTCCTTGTTTCCTTCCACAGGAAAATACAAAGACTCAGCAAACTCTTCCATCTGTGGTGGATCTTTCAAAGGGTAGCCAAACTTCTTCCTGGCTAATGTTGGATAATAACTGATGACACCTTTCCTTCCCAGCAAAGGTACTCCAGTAAACCTTCCACAACTGACCATCACATCTTTACCTAGCAGATCTCCGTCATATCCCCAGGCCATATCGTCAGCAGTTAACCCCATCAACCTTCTTGACTATCTCCACTCATCCCTCATCTCCTTGAAGGCACCTGATTTTGGCAGTTGTCTGGCAAACCACTCAGCAAATAGAGAAGCACAACAGCAAACTGGTCCACCCCTACCTTTCTCATTCCTGTAATGCACACTATAGTAGAAGACACCCAAAAGAGTAGGCACAGGATTGCCTTTGGCAAAGATAGAGATCACCTCCAAGCTTACAAATTCTTTCTCTCCTGGGAACAAGCTATACCCATACACCATCAAAGCTAACAGAGCACCAAAGTCATTCCAATTAGCCTCTGTAGCATATCTCTCTGCCTCTGGGATGAGCACACTCCAAGGGAGTCCTTTACCTTCACTATCCTTCAGAGCACTCTTGACTGTAGCAGCTGGCAAACGAAAAACTTTGGCTATGTCCTCTTCTTTAAGCACCACCTCAGATCCATAGAAAGGAAATGTCTCTCTTACTGGAACATTCAGAATGCTGGCAATCTCTTCCAATGTAGGAGCTAAGATGTAACCTGGAAACACAAAGCAACGCAGCAGAGGATCATAAAACTGCAACAAGGTATGCAAACTGTCCTTCTGGTCTGCAGTGGGCTTGTCCACAAACTTCAATATCTGGCCATATCTTTTCCTGAAATTGCCCAAGACTTGGTCATTCATCAGACCTGCTAACTTCTGAACACTTTTAACTTCAGGCTGAAGAAAAGTATAGTGAACATTATTTTTCCTTGTAACTCTTCTGATTTCTGCCATCTGGAGATAAGGTTTACCAGAACTAGGAGCTGAGTATGAACAATGACCTGAAAAATGGAAACATAAACAGTTAATGCAAGAATGATGCAAATGCAAATGCAACGCAGGCATATGATCAACTGAGACCATCTGGATACTGAATCACTGAACACAAGGACCCTCTGAATACTGGCAAACCAACAGTCCTCTGAATCACAACTCTCTCTGATAGAAAATCTCAAAACTCTCTGATAGAAGTCTCAGAACCACAGTACCAAGAAAACCAGAATACCAGAACCATAGGAACATAGAACCAAAAATCATAATAAGGACCACTGATAATGAGGGTATGTAGAGGCCAAAGGTTCCTGCAAACCTGTAAACCCCACCCAATCTCACTGGTAGGCTCCGGGTCAGACATCACGGACTCTCAAAGCCGAATAGCAATAATACTTTCACCATCTCCGAGAAATGGCTCGTGACCAAATCAGGGAATCGGTTTGGCATTATATACTACGCAGGGAGGCCTCAGCTGAGTCCGGGAAACAAGGTCATCCTATGTGAGTCCCAGGTGGGCCCTCAGATGCGAATAGGTTTGCCATAAAATGTGGTCTGCCACTGTCATCACTAAAGAGGGATGTTTCCACAAGGTTCTCAATGATCGGTCCCCAGCTGCACATAACTGTCAAGGTTATGAAATGAGAGAGGAAGATCCCCAAATCAAAACATTTCCAAGACGGTCGCAAATCTGGGCGTGGAACTCACTACTACCCCCATGACAAGATCTCATGAGGCCAAAGTGGAACCACTCTAAGTCCTAAGGTGCACTCGAGCCGTGGTAATGAGCTCATCTCTCAGAAACAAGTAACACCCATCCCACTAAACATACAACCAGTCCAGACAGTCCAGTATATATACATGATGCAGAAAAGAAATACTGAAAACTGTAAATAAAGTTGTAAATAGACTGTAAATAAACAATAGTAAAATAAACACGCAACAACAAACAATCAACACCCAAAGAAACAGAAACATGCAAGCGCTAGGAGAGACTCACAGGGGAACCAGAGATTCTGGGCTTTCCCCAGCAGAGTCTCCAGTTGTCGCTCCCCGGATTTCCATCCTGGTACAAGCGCGAAAGTGGCGCGGAAAAGAATAGAGTCGCCAGCCAGGAATTTTTATCCCGAAGGAATGGGAATGGTAATGCTGCACAAACCAGGAGAAAAGAAAAGGAAGGACACGGGTCCTACGAACCAAAGAGACTGATTTCGGGAGTCGGTTACGACCTGGGAAGGTATTAGCACCCAGATCGTCCGTCGTACCCGACGGGATCCACGCTTTTAAAGAAAACTGTTTCAAAGGGTGAGGGGATGAAAGCTGCTGCAAAAGAAAAGAAAAGAAACTGGAACTGGAAAAAAACTGAGAAAGGAAATGAATAAGAAAACAAAGAGAAAGAATGTAGGGAAAATAAAGATTGTGCTCGAACGGGCCCTACCCCGCTGCCTACGTACCTCATCAGGACAATGAGGATCAGAGACGCCGTAGTTCCCCTAACTAGGGGTAACAAGGAAATTTCTTGTGAATTAAGGCTTGAACTGCCTATGCCATTGCTCAGGTGTTGCAGACTCAGACGACGAGTGCGTAACCGTCTTGCAAAATGACAAGTAGGAGCAAGTTCGCGTACGAAGCGAATGAGGTGAGAAAAGAATTCCCGAAGGAAAGACGCTTATTGTTTGTTTGTGTTTTTTATGAAGCTTTTATGAGTGTGTCACAAGGAAGTGAACTCAAGCTCTTTTCCATGGAATGTGCACTTGTCACTACATTCCAAGATGGAATAATAAAACAAGCACACTCAAGTAAGGAGAAGATCCCCAAAACTTGAACCCAAAGATTAGGGCCTAAGCTCACTAACTAATTAACTTATTAAGTGTTTTTTTTTGGTGTTTACAATTAAGAAGTGTTTTTTATGAGTTTCTTTGTGAATAAGATACCTTGATCAGACTTGTGCATCACAAGGTAAGCTTGTACTATCCCAAGATGGGAAGACTACAAGTACCTCATGGGATAAGGCTATTGCTCAAGGTATTACTTCAAACCTTATTAAGTGTTTTCTTTAATATTATGAGATGAGAAGAGATGAAGAACCAAAGGATCACAAAGGTAAAAGTCTAAGGGGGACTAAAGAAATCCTAAGTGTTATCATGCATGGATACCCTAAGGTTAGTGTGATTTCCTATCCTAAAGAAGAAAGAAAGAAGAAGAGAAGAAGAAGAAGAGAGATGAGTAAGGCCTAAGCCCAACAAGAAAAGGGTTAGTCACAAGTAAGAAATAAGAAGAAGAGATGAGATTTGGAGATGTGGAACTCACATCCACACCTCTCACTTACCATAGCCCCTGCAAGGTTAGCAACATAAGCATACAAGTGAAATGAGATGAACATAATAACATGCCAACATCCTACAAACATAAGTGAAACCATATATACAAATGCCAAATGGATATGCAAGTTGCAAAGATGAAGAAAGAAGCTGCAAGACAATGATGCAACATGAAACACATATGTAAACAAATGCAAACTTAAGAAAGAAGCAAGGCAAAAATGCACAAACATGGACTCAAAGCACACAACCAGAACCAAAACAAGTCAAAGAAGAGATTAAGAAGCAAGAGAGATGAAGAGAAAAGACACACAAGACCAAACAATCACAACATGAGGTGAAAGAAGTGAGGAGGTGAAGTGAATACACTTAAGAAAAGATGAACTCAAAAGATAAGCCAAACACAAAATTTTCTAAGACACAAACCCTAAGTCAAGACCAGAATGGAACCCATACCCCAAAGAGACCCCAAATGAGAAGAAGAAGTTGGCAAAAGTTCCCTTATAAGCTTATGAGAGAGCTAATGATCACAAAGGAAGCAAAATGGGACAAGGTATGAACAAAAATTCACATCAAATCAGCAATGCATCCAAAAATTCCACAACTTAAGACAAATGATCCTTAAACATGATATAACAATGAGCCAAAAGGATTGGGAGAAAATCAGAAGCTAGATAGGTCAAATGAGGACATAAACAAGAACCAGGGTTAATAACTTCCGACACAAGTCAAAGGACCAAGACCCAATGAAAAAGTTTCTAAAAATCAGGGGAAAAATCACACAAAAACTACATCATCTTAGGAATCCAGAGCAAAAAGAATGAACACAAAACTCAAAATAATTAAACCTAGGGAAAATGAACAAGGCAGATTGCTAAAAAAGGGATTAAAAAGAATTAATTGAAATGAAGAATTAATGGACACGTGGATAATATGAATAAAAGGAAAATAAATATATAGAAAAATGAAGAAAACTCAAATTGACACTCATGAATTATTTTGGGATTTTTTGAAACTTTGAACTAATTTTAAAAATTAGAAAGCAAAAATGAAATAAAGAAATTAAAATGAAAAAGAATTAAAATGGAAATGAGGTTGGGGTGCAGATAGCAGGAAATTGCGTTGAAGTGGATTGGGCTTAGCAAGGAGAGGGTGCGAACAGCAGCACCAGGCCCATCTCACTTGCGCTGGAATATAGGAAATAAGGTGGAAATTCAAAAATAAAAAGGAAAAAGAGAGAGCCAGGAGATTAATCTAACGAATCTGGAGGAGGACTTCATTAAATGACGTGTCTGATTCATTTGTTGTGAGGTGAGGACGTATGATAATTAGTGTGAGGTGAGAAACACATTGAATTAAAATAGAATATGAAATCACGTGAGAGAGCTGAGGGCTTCATAACACGCGTGGCAGCATCCTGGACGCACAAAGGCAAGATCCAATGGCTGAAAGTTCTTCTTCAACCTCACAAAACCCTAGCCAACAATCTCCAGATTCCGGTGACCGGATCTAGGGCTCCGGCACCAGAAACCACACCAGATGAACAAGACATAATGAAAACAAACACAAAGCTCCTGATTAATTAAATAGGCCATGCTGAATTCAAAAATGAACATGAAAAATGCAATAGATCAAAGGATGCTACGGATCTAACAAAAACAGTTTGGTCTATGAAATTTAAGCTTCAAATATCTCACTCATCAATGTACCATTCTCGAAACCAAAACTTGAAGCATGATCAGTGTACATCAAGGATCAAGAAATGCACAACTAATTTCATTTTCAGATCCAAAGATTTCAAGGCATACCTGAGTTGTAGATCTTGAAAGAGCTTGATAGAAGACCAGATAATGGATGCAAATCACTCCAAGTTCACTCTAGATGCAAAATAAATGCATCTAAAGCCTTGAAGATGGATGGATCTTGAGCTTTGCAAGCACCTGCCCTGAAATGGCAAGGTTGTTGAACTTGAGAGATAGCTTGAATGATGATGATATTTGTGATCCTAAGCTTGCACTGATCAAGGATCTACCACTGGTTTTTGAATTGAGCAATTGTGTGATGAGATATGAGAGAAAATGCAATTTGTGCAAGAAGTTTGAAATGAGAGAATGAGAGAGGGTTGGAGCTTTATGAAACCCTAGCTTGTTATATATGACCTCATAAACCAATGCTGAAAAACTTGTGTGATTTGCACGTGGGAATGAGGAGAATTTTTTATTCTTTCAAATTTTTCAAATTGTGATGAGAGAATGCACTCCTCATTCCCTCCTTTGCTTTTCATCCCATGTGCACTCTAAATCCAACCCTTGATTATAATCTAACAAAACCTGGCCATTAGATTAAGGCATCACACATTTCTCATGAATTTGCAAAATATCCACTTTTGAAGCAACATCCTTGCCTTGCACGAAATTATGACTTTCTTTGGAGAAAAATGATCTATTTTCCTTGTATTTTAACTTAGTAACCAAACTTTATCCATTCCAAGCCTTAAAATTAAGTTTTAAACCTTTTTGCTTTTGTGCATGCATGAAATTTTTGGTTTTGCCCTAGTTTGAAGCAATTTTTCGAAAGACCTATAGAACAAACCATGAGGGCTATGAAAAAGTACTTGTACTTTTTGAAAATGGGAGCCCTTAATCTCCAACTTTCATGTTTGACTTTGGTCCATTTGAAGAATTTTTGATCATGTTAAGCTCACTTGAATTTTAGGGCAAAAGTTGCCAAAAATGGAATTTTCCAAAAACCAACTTTGCGCCATTTTTGCAAAACCCTTCAAATCTTCATGATTCTTGATCCTTGAACCTTCCAAACCTCTTATAACATTGTAAAGACACCCCTTGGCTAGAAAAAGTGGATTGGACCCCTTGAAATCACACAGTTGACTTTTTAAAGGCACAGTTGACCAATTACTTCATCTGTAAGCAACTGAAGAATTTCTTGACTTCCACAAGGGATTTTCTCATGAAATTTGGTACCTAGGATCCTCTTGACATATAAAAGAATTTTTCTAAATGAAATGTCCAAAGTTGTGAGGTTTTGATGCTTGAATCTCAAACCCTAGTTTAGGACCAATGCTTAGGAGCTTTGCCCTAACCTGGATTCTCAGGTGATCCTCTAACCTTTTGAGCTTTTACAAATGAACTTGAACTTGTAAATGCAATGTAGACCCCTCATAGGACTTGTACAAAACAATTGGGACCCTTGTCATGGCTTGTGATGCCTCAGGAACCTCCACAGATGATCATATGCCTAATGCTAGGTCATGAAGAATGTTATGCCTCATTTTTCCATGCTAGGATGCTAAGAAAATGATATGTTCATGATGAATATGATGTGATATGATGCTTAAAATGAAGAGGGAAAATTTGGGGTGTTACAGCCTTTTATTCTGTTTTTGGCTAGCCGGGATGCCCATTTTTTGCCTGGATCTTTATTCTGTTTTTATCCAGCAAGTCTTTTTACACGAAGTATTTTCTTACTGCGTCTGCATTAACAGGGGATTGGAAGTCTTCTCCGTCCATGGTTGTCAGCATCAAGGCTCCACCTGAGAAAACCCTTTTGACCACGAACGGCCCTTCATAGTTGGGTGTCCACTTGCCCCTGTGATCGTTGAGAGGAGGAAGAATCCTTTTCAGCACTAAGTCACCTGGCGTGTACCTCTGTGGTTGCACCTTCTTGTTAAAAGCCTACTTCATTCGTCGCTGATACAAGTGTCCATGGCATACAGCTGCTAGCCGGTTTTCTTCAATGAGGCTCAATTTATTATATCTGGATCGGAGCCACTCAACTTCATCTAGCTTAATGTCCATCATCAACCTCAACAAGGGGATTTCACTTCAATTGGTAGGACTGCCTCCATACCATACACCAGTGAGAACGGGGTTGCCCCTGTCGAAGTACGTACTGACGTTCTGTACCCATGCAACGCAAATGGTAGCATCTCATGCCAGTCTTTGTATGTCACAACCATCTTCTGCATAATCTTCTTGATGTTCTTATTGACCGCCTCGACGATGCCATTCATCTTCGGGAGATATGGATAAGAGTTGTAATGTTCTATTTTGAAATATCGACACAAGTCAGCCATCATCTTGTTGTTGAGATTAGAACCATTATCAGTAATGATCCTTTTAGGAATTCCGTACCGGCAAATGATGTCTCTTTTAATAAACCGGGCTACCACTTGTTTAGTGACATTGGTGTAAGATGCCGCTTCAACCCACTTCGTGAAATAGTCTATAGCAACCAAGATAAAGCGATGACCATTAGAAGTTGTTGGCTCAATCTTACCAATCATATCAATGCCCCACATAGCGAACGACCATGGTGAAGACATGACACTCAATGGATTCGGAGGCACATGGACCTTGTCGGCATAAATTTGACACTTGTGGCATTTACGGGAGTACTTACAGCAATCAGATTCCATGGTGATTCAATAGTATCCCGATCTCAACAATTTCTTGGCCATGGCATGTCCTCCAGCATGGGTACCAAAGGAACCTTCGTGAACCTCCTGCATCAACAAGTCTGCTTCGTGTCTATCCACGCATCTAAGCAAGACCATGTCAAAATTTCGCTTGTACAACACGCCATCTTGATTCAAGAAGAAACCTTCTGCCAGTCTTCTAAGGGTCTTCTTATCCTTACTTGATGCCCTAGCCGGGTATTCTTGAGCTTTCAAGAATTGCATGATATCATGATACCAAGGCTTGTTATCTTCACCATCGTCGACTGCAAAGACATAAGCCGGTCTTTCAAGACGGGAGACTGTAATTCGAGGCACGAAATTCTCTTGACAAACTTTAATCATGGACAACAAAGTTGCTAGAGCATCGGCGAATTGGTTTTCATCTCGAGGAATATAATTCAGCTTGACTTTGGTGAAGAAAGTTAACAGCCTCCTGACATAATCTCTGTAAGGAATCAAATGAGGTTGATGAACCAGCCATTTGCCATTGACTTGATTTACCACTAAAGCAGAATCTCCGAAGATCTCGAGGTTTTTGACTCGCAAGTCAATTGCCTCTTCGATCCCCATGATTCAAGCTTCATACTCCGCCTCATTGTTAGTGCATTCGAAAGTCAAACGAGCTGCTAAAGGTGTATGGACCCCTTCTGGCGAGATGATAACAACACCTACTCCACTTCCATTCATGTTCACAGCCCCGTCAAACATCAACTTCCATTTGGATTCAGGGTCTGGCCCCTCCTCCGGAAGTGGTTCTTCGTAGTCTTTTGAATTGAGGAACATGATATCCTCATCCAGAAACTCGAACCTCATTGGTTGATAATCATCGATTGGCTGCTGAGCCAAGTATTCTGACAATACACTTCCTTTGATTTCCTTTTGCGAAGTGTATTGTATATCATACTCTGTTAATATCATCTGCCACCAGGCTACTCTTCCCGTCAGAGCTGGCTTTTCAAAGATGTATTTCACAGGATCCATCTTGGAAATTAAGAGATTAGTGTGGGTCAGCATGTACTGTCTTAGTCGGCGAGCAACCCATGCCAAAGCGCAACAAGTTTTCTCGAGTAGTGAGTAGCGTGTCTCACAATCGGTAAACATTTTGCTAAGGTACGTGCTCTTTTCGACCAGACTCGTCCTGCTGACCCAGCACGCATCCCATCGATCCTTCAAGCACGGTAAGATACAAAATCAAAGGTCTCCCAGACACTGGAGGCATAAGAATTGGAGGTTCTAACAAGTATTCTTTGATTCGGTCAAAGGCTTGCTGACAGTCTTCGTTCCATTTAATGGCCTAATTCTTCCTCAGAAGCTTAAAGATGGGCTTGCACGTGGCAGTTAGGTGAGAAATAAACCGTGCAATGTAGTTTAGTATCCCTAAGAAGCCACGCACTTGCTTTTCAGTCTTCGGCTCATGCATATCTTAGATAGCTTTCACTTTGGCTGGATCAACCTCAATTCCTCGCTCACTAAAAATGAAGCCGAGTAACTTGCCAGAACGGACCCCGAAGGTACACTTATTCGGATTCAACCTCAGTCTGAACTTCCGAAGTCTGTCGAACAACTTTGCTAGATTAACCAAGTGTTCTTCCTACATTTGGGATTTTGCTATCATATCATCAACATAAACCTTGATTTCATAATGGATCATGTCGTGAAATAGCGTCACCATCGCCCGTTGATAAGTAGCTCCAGCATTCTTCAAACCAAATGGCATGACCTTGTAACAGAAGATGCCCCAAGGAGTGATGAAGGTTGTCTTTTCCATGTCATCGGGAGACATCTTAATCTGATTATAGTCGGAAAATCCGTCCATGAAGGAGAACACGGAAAATTGAGCAGTATTATCGACGAGCACATCTATGTGAGGTAGAGGGAAGTCATCTTTGGGGCTGGCCCTATTCAAATCCCTGTAGTCCACACACATCCTGACTTTACCGTCTTTCTTGGGAACCGGCACAATGTTGGCAACCCACGGAGGATAACTGATCACGGCCAAGAAGCCAGCATCAAACTGTTTTTGTACTTCTTCTTTTATTTTAATTACTATATCTGGACGTGTGTGCCTCAACTTCTGCTTTACCGGAGGACAATCCTCTCTGAGAGGCAGCTTGTGTACCACAATGTCAGTGTCTAAACCAGGAATATCTTGGTAGGACCATGTGAAGAAGTCAACATACTCCCGAAGCATAGCAATTAAACGAGTCTTGACGGATTCTTCTAATGCAGCCCCGATCTTGACTTCTTTCTTGTCTTCTTCAGTACCCAGGTTTATTACTTCGACAGCTTCTTCGTGCGGATGAATCATCTTCTTCTCCTGTTTAAGAAGTCTGGCCAATTCTTCAGGTAGTTCGCAATCCTTTTCACCTTCCTCATCGGCTTGATAAATTGGATTGTCGAAGTCATACTCAGCCATAACAGGGTCGTCATTGATAAGATCCAGTGACGAGCACCTGCATGAATGATGATTCATGCAAGGCTTTAGCAACAACTTGAGAAAATGAGAAACATTGCCATTTTAAAACTTTTCTTTCTTTTTGAAAAACAAAAGCAAAAATGAAAGACAGAGAACGACATGAATGAATGTGAAACATCAGCTTTATTTATGATTGTGTTAAGAACATAAGAACCCTTACAAAGAGCTATTACGCCCCGAGCAAGACATAGTGCTTGAATACAGGAAAAACAGAAACAAAAAATATTACTCTTCGAAAGAGGTGACCGAAATAAGCCTTTCTGATGTCCAATTGCTAAGTTGAGTCCCTGGAACGGCAGGCCTGATCCATGAATTGCTAAGTTGAGTCACTATCGACTGCGTCATCCTGTACATCACTGATGTTTCCGTAGTCGACCACTCTCGCACTCGTGAAAGTGATTGGGCTTTGACAACCTTTAGCACTTGGTCCAAACGATGGCTTCCTAGGATGATATCATATTCTTAACATATCTTTCTTCTCTGGCACTTCTACTGGACTGCCCTAGCCTTCTCGTACCCCAGATTCTACCAATTCAAGCGCTTGCTTATAAGAGGCTATGTGTTGCACCCTAAAATTTGCCCTCCCCTAGTCAAGGCATTATGTACCAAGGTGTCCCAATAGGTTCACAAGGTTCACAAGGTATCCCAAGAGGTTCACAAGGTTTACAATTAGTCAGAAAGTTTGACAATTCCCTCAGACAAAGCTTCCTCCTAAGCAATGCACCCTAAACTAAGGTTTTGGATTTCAACAGGCTAAATGGACTTTAAAGGCTTCAAGTGAGCTTCATAACATCACACATGTCTTCAAGAATCCCTATGTCAAGTTTTAAGGCTTTCCCAAAAAGTTTGCTCAGTCAGATGATCAGATATGCAAAAATCAATCAAAGTGGTTAAAAAGTCAAATTGAGGTCAAATGTGGTCAAACCAAAGTCAAACTTCATGATTTTTTGCCAACATCAATTTTATGAAGTAAAATTCATCATTTGATCAAGGGTTGATCATGATTCATCAAGGAGATTTCAGATCATCAAGAATCAGGAGTTTCTAAATTAGGGTTTTCACAGGAAAAATCAACTGAACTTTGACCAACCATAACTTTCACATGCTTCATCAAAAAGTTCCCATCCAAAGATCATTTTGAAGAAAATTGAATTCTCTACAACTTTGTGTCTCACAAGCCAAGCCTAAAAAGGCTTCATTTGAAAGGTATGAGCCAAAACATTACAGGTCATTTCAAAAGTCAACAAAAAGTCAACATCTTCCAAAGGGCATAACTTGAAAATGGTAAAGGATATGGACATGAGACCAAAGGGGTTTGTTAGAGGACTCTCAAAGATTTCTAAAAAGTCCAAGAACACCTTCATAGCCTTAAAATTGAGGGAGATGTGCCTTGTTAAAGTTGGGAAATTTTTGAGGAGTGTATGAAGCAAATGAGGTCTCAAATCCAAATATTTCCAAATGGGCCCACCAAATTCCAACCCAAACTCAAAGATGACATCATGCACGACCCAATTCAACCAATTTCTGATTTTTATATTTTTATTATTATTTATTTGGATTTTATTCATTAAAATTCATTTTAAATCAAAATAAAATATGAAAATAAAAATATTTGATTTGATTCTTCTTCTAGAAGCTCTTAAATGACATTCAAGGTGATTGGATATCATCAAATTTCGTGCTAAGGCTATTTGGTAAGATATGATGTGATTTTTGGACAAATTATGAAAGGTATTTCTTCACCTTCAAGCAACCCATACAACTCCAACCAAGGCCCAAATTCTTAACCTAATTACATTACTATATAACCACAACAACATCACAAGACAAAAAAAAAGGATGGAGAGCAAGAGGATGATATTCATACTTTAAAATTTCACATAATTCAAAATTAGTTTTCCACAATCCACCACTTTTACAAGTTGATTAAAGGCTGCAAATGAATCCTTGAGGTTTCCTGAACCTATTCCAATCATCCTCATCATCAAATTCATGCCAAATCATACAAACCAAATTCATATTCTTACTTTTCTTTTGATTTTTTTTCAATTTCAATGATTTATGCATGATTAATTGATTTTGATTACATAATATGTTTGTTTGATTGTGTAGATGGTTTTTGGATAGTTGGATTTAAGTTTCGATGCAGGAATCATAGGGCACCATGGAAAACTAAACTATTGGTTAATCTGCTGTAATCTGTTTTCGTCGATACTTCGAAGGCTGCAGTAGTGATAAGCATTCCAGGCTGACAGGTAAGTCAGGTAAGTACTACTGTTTCGATTTACTCCGAATTTTTTTCCAGAAATTCAGAAAAAAAATCGACAAACTATACTCTTTTAGAATAGAATTCTAAAAGATTTCGACCCTCAAAATCGCAAATTCCTCTTCTTTTTTTTTTTATTTGATTTATTTTCTATTTTTATATACTCAAAAAAATCTAAAAAAAATGTGCGTTCTTTATTTGATTTTATTAGATTTTTAGCATCGTTTTAATATTTTTTTGATTTTATTTTAATCGCTTTTCTTATTTTTCATTATTTTAAAATCTGCAGCGATTTTATTTGATCCTGTTTATTTCTTTTTTTATTCTTCCAATAGTATATACCAAAATATGCAGGTGGGAGGAAGAAGATGGTGTGTGACATGCGCTGATTGGCTTAGTGACAAAGACCTAAGGTTGAAAGTAAGAGGGCGTGGGTTCAACACTTATTCCCAACATTTTGGCAAAGAAACGTGGGTTCAACACTCATTCCCAATATTTTGGCAAAGAAACGTGGCTAGCATAGTGGCTGAAGGTTTTTGTTGACAAAGACAAAGTCAGGGGTTCAACACCAACCCCCAATATTTTGGGTATCTCTAACTTTATTTTTCCCATTTTCATCAAATTATGTATTTTCTTTGAATTTCCTTATTATTATTATTAAACTAATTTCTAAAAGATAAAACTATTTTTTTTTTTAAAAAACTTATATTTTTTATTATAAACCTTAATTTTTTTTCATAAACCTTAATTTTTTCCCTAAACCTTAATTTTAAACCTAAGTCTTAATTTTTTTCATAAACTTTAAACCCTAAAAATTTAGCCCTAATCTTTATCTTAAAACCCAAATTTCGCCCTAATTTTTACCCTAAAATTTTTCCTAAACCTTAAAATTTTTTTAAACCTTAAATTTTTTCTCAAACCCTAACCCTAATTATTTTTTTAACCTAGTTTGCAAACTTTTTTTCTTCTAATTTATTCACTAATTTTTATGTTATTCATTCATTGTTTGCCTGATTATGTAACTGCTTCGCCTTTGTAATAATTGGTTTTTTTATCATTTTCCGCCATTATTATTATTATTATGTAACTGCCCCTAAGCCATGTAATAGTGTAGGAATTTTATTTTCTGCTTTTTAATTTCTGTCATTTATTTTTCATATTAACTGCGTGGTTAGTAAATAGGGTGTGGAAATTATTTGTAATTAAAATTAATTTAGATAATTAACTTTAAGAGATAAATATTTGAAAATAAACACTCACACACGTTAGTCGATCTTTGATCGCCATCTTGCACTTCCTAGGGTATTCCTCTTGGCTGCCTTAAAATAAAATGGTCAAGTCCCTCGAATATAGGGGTGTCTTAAGCAAAGTCCCTTCACGTATAAATCATCAAGTCCCTACAGATTTAAAAGATCAAGTCCCTTCGAGGTTGCCTACGGAATAATGATCTTGTCCCTTCGAATAAATGATGATAGTCCCTACGAATTGCTAAAGACGCCCCTTAAGTTGCCTTCTATGACCATACGATGAACCTACGCTTGTCCCTTAACACATCCAAGGTAATGACTACCTATTCCTTAATAATAGGGATAGTTTTACCATTGAAAGAACATACGAGAACATGAAAGACTTAATCTAGGGTAGGTACCTCTTAGTTGCTTGCTCATATTTCAAATTACTTTTGACACCTCACTTTCTTAAACATTTTTCAAAACAAGGCTTTGTATACATCCATACGAGGATCATTACAAAGTACTTAGAAAAATTTCTATTCACACACTACTCTCTTCAAAAACAATTTAAGTGAGCTAAGTAACTAAGAGCCCATGGATAACCATGGATATAAAGGGTGCTAACACCTTCCCTTTGTATAACCTACCCCCCGAACCCAAGTTTTTTAAAATAGGTCTTTCCTGTTCTTTTATGTCCTTTCCACTTGGATAAAATAAAAGTCGGTGACGACTCTTGCTATCCGCAACATGACTAAAAGTCAGTTCTCCCACCGTGTTACAGAACTGGAGACTCTGCTGGGGAGTACTAAGTAAAAGAACTGGCGACTCTGCTGGGGATAATATTAAAGAGGGGTACCCTTAGGAATTAGATCACTTTAAATTGTTTGTTTTGTTTGCTTTATATTTATCTGTTGGGCTTTATGTGTGAAAGATCCTAACCCGGATCTAGTGTACCTTAGGTAAATGGCAATAGACCAAGGAAATTGTACGGCGTATACCGATATGGTTGATCTGGTGGTCATAGTTAGTGTGACTTCTTGGTGGGTGCTTATGTTCCTTAAGTAAGTTAAGGATAATATGAGGCTGCCATATGTTGTCAATACACTAACTGAATTTTAGAACCCTAGTCATCCCATCTTGGCCTTTAGAAAGTAGTGAGATAATCGGCTTTGGTAAAGACTGAAGTTGGTTGATACTCGATGCTACACTCATTGAGATCCTAAACTTGGAGGGTTTTGGTTGGCAAGTAAGTTGCCTACTGAACAACCACCCTTGGGAAGGATCAATGATATTGAGATCCCTTAGAACCCGGTTACTTTTGTAGGACAGGATGAACCAACTAACTTCAGGGGAGGGTACTTACCTTTAAACCTCATGCAAGCCTCTAAACCTAGGGTTATGGTGTGACTTGTTTGTGTATGCCACATGTTTGTGATTGAACATAACATCATAACATCATGACATCAATGCATCATAAGCATAGCATTTTCACTAACCATTTCAAGGACCAAAGGATTTATCTTTATTCTTTGTTGCATGTCATGCCTTCTGTTCGTAGGAATACTATCCGGATCAACTTTGTAGGGATACCTCCTAAGCTTAAGGAATTGGTCTCTCAAGTTTCTGAAAGATCCCAGTTCATCAAGAAGCATGGTCACTGACTTGACTTGGTTACCTCAGGATTTGATGAAGACATGATGAGTGTCCTGTTTCAGTTCTTTGACCCTAAACATCACTGTTTCACATTCCCCGACTATCAGCTGGTTCCTACAATGGAGGAGTTCTCCAAACTGTTGGGTACACCTATCCTCAATCAGAGACCTTTCACAGGCTTAGAGAAAGAGCCTAAACTTGAAGTCATTGCTGCAGCCCTACATTTGAAGAAATCAGACATTGTTCTAGAAACAAAAAGTGGAGTTAAGGGTATTCTTGCTAAGGTATTGATGGAGAAAGTTCAGATATTCTTGGATGCTATGAGCTATGATGCTTTTGAGGAGATCTTAGCCTTATTGATCTATGGCTTAGTGTTGTTCCCTAATCCAGACCAGTTCATAGATGTACACGCCATCAACATATTTCTGACTCATAATCCAGTGCCTACATTACTTGGAGACATCTTACATTCTCTTCATACCCGTACTACGAAGGCACGAGGAACTCTGATGTGTTGTATACCTCTATTGTCTAGGTGGTTTATTTCTCACCTTCCTCGATCAGTGATGAATAATGAACAAAGGTTAAGGTGGTCTAAGAGAATCATGTCACTTTCTTATTCAAATATTCATTGGTGCTCTAGATCTATGGAGAATGTTACCATCATTGACCGTTATGGGGAATTCCCTAATGTGCCACTCCTTAGCATAAGAGGGGGAATTACCTACAATCCTTCTTTATCTCTACGTCAGTTTGGTTACGCTCGGAGTGATGGTCCTCATGACATGCTTATTCAGGGTATTGTGTTTGACTACGACAACGATCTACAAGGTTACCGTCAAAGGTTTATACGAGCATGGGGTAAAGTGAACAAGGTTGATAGAAAGACTCTGGAACCAAAGTACGTTATTCCTATGGAACCTTACCTCAGATGGGTATGATCTCGTGCTCAGACTCTTATGATGCCATATCCTGCTATCCTGCCAGTTACCATGGAGTCTGTTGCTGAAGGAGATACTTTTTATATCATTCTTCATCCAGACATGCCCACTGACATGGAGGAGTTACAAAGGTCCTGAATCCAGTTGAAGGAGCAAAGGGATACTTTTGAGACTCATTTCAAAGCTAGTCAAGAAAGAATCTTGGAGCTAACAAAACAACTTCACGATGAGCGGAATCTCAACTCATACCTCAACATAAAGAGGAAACGTCCGTGGGAGACTTAAAACCCCATCTTTGTATTCATTTCATTTTTGTTGTAAGCCCAAGAGGCAAACAAGTTTATTGATTACTAATAAAATTTTACTTTCTGGTTGTTTAAACTAATTTAAATCCTGCGGTCCTTGAAAACATTGCATATGCATTTACATACCATGTCATTGCATCACAGGTTTCTTATGAACAAATATCTTATCTTCTCGCTATTTATTTCAGCAGAAATGGCTCTCGAACAATCTGTCAAAGATCTTCAAGCTCAGAATGCTCAGTTTCAGGAAGTGATTCTGAATTTGTCCAAGGGGTAAGAAGAGTTGAAAGCATTCCTCTCTAAGGACATGAAGAAGAAGAATCCTGAGGACAACAAAGATGATCAGCTGAGACAACTACAGGCTGAGATGGCAAAGATGAGGATCCAGATGAATGGCCAAATGGCTCTTATCCAGAGTTTGGCCCAGGGGCAAGAAGAGTTGAGAAGCTTTGTCAATAAGCTTCGGCATAACAGAGTTGGGAATCTAATCATCAGTTAACCTCCATTGAAACAAGCTGACTTGGCTGAAAGGAAAGTAAGGATAAGAGAAGGAAAGAGACAGTCTACTACTGATCATCCTTCAATGGAAGAAAGAAGGTCTTATAAGGTTAATCTACTTCTATACAAGGAATGTAGAAGACAGTTCATCCGGTTCAGCACACCAATGTCACAAGTTTTGCAATGCCTGTTGGAGATGAAGTTGATTTCCTTGAAAAATTCTCCTAAAAATCCTAATACCTCCTCTCCTCGCTATAATCCCAAGGCAAGGTGTATGTATCACTCCGACTGTCCTGGACATGACACTAATAGCTGTTGGGCATTGAAGAATAAGATTCAAGACCTGATTGACGAAGGAATACTCGAGGTTACGCCAGAAGGCTAGGTTGAGTTCTTCTATTGTCCGTCAAGCATCAAAGTTTCCAGATAACTGGAGTGACGAGTTTAGAGGAAGAGGCTTTGAGAACATTTGAATTTTCATTTGTAATTTCTTTTGTTTGTTTAAACACTTACTATTATGTCAAACTTTTGTTTTCATTAATGCATCGCATATGTTTGTCTTGAATTAATCCATTCGTTTCACTATATTTAAAATTATGCTTCTTATTTCTATCTTGTGATATTTAACTCCTGATAAAGCTATAAGCCTGTAGAGGGAGGATGACGAAAACAATACCATAATCTTATGCAGTATGCTTTTGAACAGACTATGCTGACGATGTACTGGCATTGTTTCAATTCCTAAACAGTGGAGATATAAGGAAGTTAATCCCTAGTCAACCCTTTTGAGCATATGAAGTAGGAGTTTTTCATTCTCATACAAATTAAAACCCTTATTCATAACTTGGGGCAGGGTAGTTACTCGGTTAACTCAACTATGCCAATTGTTTGTGTTGTACACAACTAATGATGTTTCCCTGTAATCACTAAAGTCTGCAAGTCAATATCTAGCAAAAGAAAATCTTACTAATTCAAAACCTATGAAGGAGACTTAGTAAAAAATTAAGACATCACGCTGACTGTAACCTTGAAATAAACAGTTCAGGAAAAAAGAAGGGATAACAAAGTCAAAAGAAAAAATGAGGTCACTATAGATCCTCAATAAAGAAAGATGACTGAATTTTCAAATAAATTTTTTAATTCCTGAATCATCACAAATGTCAGTGTTACAATTCCAAACTACTTTGGAACCTCAATGCATAAGCTAACCGAACATAGGACTGAAGAACATCACGAAGAATGGGTTGGGTACAAATAAATTTGAGCCTTTATACTTTGTTTCTTAAACCGTGAACCAGACCACGTTATAACCCTTTAAAAGTCCTAACTGAAGTATGGTTAGTTCAAAAGTGTACTGCTACAAAAAAGGTATCCTGACTCCTTTAGGGCTTATTATAAAACTTGAGTTAATATCACAGTTTTCATAAAAATTGTTTTTCTAAAATAACTCCTTTTCAAGACATCAAGACAGACATAAGCATTGCATTTTTGAATATATTTGTTTGAATATAACTGAGTGTTTAACACACAGAGGAGCTTACAGGATGAGTGTTCAATAAACCAGAGTCCTTCCAACACACAAAGTTGCTTTCTGGATTAAAGCCAATGTATACAAAGGGGCATAGTCATTATTTCACAATCAAGGGGGCATGCAATGATACTGCCTAACTCATTTGGGGCAATCAAGTCAAGATTCAACTATGTTTAAGTAGCCAGGGGCAGATATCCTCATCTATCTGAATTACCAAGGATAAAATTACAGAGTTCATGATGCCATGGGCATATTATTGTGGGGCATTCTGTTTGAGGTAGCTCCTTTCAGTTACTTCCATTATGGAACAATTCATCCTTAACCAAGGGGCAACACTCTCTTTCCAAATCTAATATTCGGAGCATATATGGTCCATCACAATTTGAAGGCACGCTCCTCTCATTGTATTACCTTGATATTTAATTCTCAGCAGAAGCCATTGTGGAAAATAACTATTTATGCCAGTAGTATCAGATGGTGTCAGTATCATGTCTTCGGATCTAGCCATGAGAAATTCTGGGAAATTATTCAGGAAAGTTAAGAACCTCAGAAGTTCCAAATCCAATTGGTTATACACTCTCAAAGTTGAAACGATTATGTTTTTGAGTTCAGCTTTACTTTTCCCTCTTTATCCAGGATTACTTTTCCCCTTTTACTAAAGCGAGAAATGTCCATTGATTATGTTGAATGTATATATGCCTTTGAATATGATTGATGTTTACCAGAAATGCATAAAATACAATAATAGCATTTACTAAGAACGAAGGGAGATAGGAATTCAACGAAGCTTCGTCGGTTCATCCCCACTGAGTAATCTTTACGGATATCCATACAGAATACTTCAAGTAATATCTTATACTTCCCACTCTACGAAGTCTTCAAGCAGTTTCATATCCTCTGAAGAATTAAGTTTCCCAGATCTATGTCCATCTCTTTTATCCTTAGTCAGGATATTCAGGAACTTTTTCCTTCAATAAGAAGTACGACGAACGAAAAAGAGAAGGTTCTAAGTACAATGTTCTTAAGTAAGACGAGAACGAAGTCTTCATACTCCTCAGCAACAAATCGGGATTTATTTTCCCCAGCCAGCAGTTGTTATACAGAGATACCCAGACACTTCAGGCTACATGATTCATACATACATCATTTACATTATATCATGGCATACACATCCATAACCCATATGACATTATTACTTAAGAGCATCATGCTATACATGCATACATCAAATAATCTTGCATAAACTAACTTTTTCTTTTCAGGATAGTTGTAGGCAGATAATCACTATCAAACAATTCAGAGATAATCGCTACGAAGATTCATTTCTGATGATCAATACAAGTTGTCCTTGAGATATCACATAAATGGTCTATACGAAGACTGAGTGTTCAGTCCAGGATATTACCAGAAGCAATTCAGGAGTAATCGCCACGAAGATTTAATCCTGATGCTCAAGTTGTCCTTAGAAGGGTACGTAAATGATCTATACGAAGATCTAGTGCTTAATCCAGGATATTTCCAGAGGAGATAATCGTTACGAAGATTTATTTCTGATGGTCAACTATCTTTGGGATAGTGTGTAAATGATCTATACGAAGATCTAGCACTTAATCCAAGAGATTCTTTCAGAAGAAGTTTAGGGATAATCGCCACGAGGATTTAATCCTGATATTCTTTTTGTCCTTGGGAAAGTATGTAAATGGTCTATACGAAGATCCATTACCTAATCCGGGATATTTCCAGAAGAGATAATCGCTACGAAGATTTATTTCTAATGGTCTATGCAACAGTTTATCTGTGGGATGGTACATAAATGATCGATACGAAGATCTTGTACTTAGCCCAAGATATTACCAAAAGCAATTCAGAAAAGATCGCCACAAAGATTTTATTCTGATGCTTAAATTAAAGTATGTTCCTAAAGATGGTTCGCCGATCTATACGAAGATCTAAGTACTGACACCTAATGAAGGATATTCTTTTCCCCCAGAGATAATGCAAAGACGATCTATACAAAGATCTAGTGCTGAAATTTAACTCAAACTATGTTACAGAAATGATTCAGAGACGACCTATACGAAGACCTAGTACTGATATCCAGTGACAACCTATTGATACTATCACCTTCTGATATTATGGATGGCATCTATAAGCCCATCTCCATCTCCTCTGAGTGGCATCTTCAAGCCCACTCAAGCAGATACAACCAATCAACAGTGTTACTTTGCACACCGGTGAGTGCAAATATTTGGGCTTTTGTGTTCAATTCCCTTCAACCTTCCAAGTCACGAATGGCACACAGGCCAATCTAACTCCTCAGGTTTCAGAAAATTTAACAGGGGCAGCTGTTGCACCCCAAAATTTGCCCTCCCCTAGTCAAGGCATTGTGTACCAAGGTGTCCCAAGAGGTTCACAAGGTTCACAAGGTTTACAATTAGTCAGAAAGTTTGACAATTCCCTCAGACAAAGCTTCCTCCTAAGCAATGCACCCTAAACTAAGGTTTTGGATTTCATCAGGCTAAATGGAATTTCCAGGCTTCAAGTGAGCTTCATAAAATCACACATGTCTTAAAGAATCCCTATGTCAAGTTTCAAGGCTTTCCCAAAAATTTTGCTCAGTCAGATGATCAGATATGCAAAAATCAGTCAAAGTGGTTAAAAAGTCAAACTGAGGTCAATTGTGGTCAAACCAAAGTCAAACTTCATGATTTTTTGCCAACATCAAGTTTATGAAGTAAAATTCATCATTTGATCAAGGGTTGATCATGATTCATCAAGGAGATTTTAGATCATCAAGAATCAGGAGTTTCTAAATTAGGGTTTTCACAGGAAAAATCAACTGAACTTTGACCAGCCATAACTTTCACATGCTTCATCAAAAATTTCCCATCCAAAGCTCATTTTGAAGGAAATTGAATTCTCTACAACTTTGTGTCTCACAAGCCAAGCCTAAAAATGCTTCATTTGAAAGGTATGAGCCAAAACATTACAGGTCATTTTAAAAGTCAACAAAGAGTCAACATCTTCCAAAGGGCATAACTTGAAAATGGTAAAGTATATGGACATGAGACCAAAGGGGTTTGTTAGAGGACTCTCTAAGATTTCTAAAAATTCCAAGAACACCTTCATATCCTTAAAATTGAGGGAGATGTGCCTTGTTAAAGTTGGGAAATTTTTGAGGAGTGTATGAAGCAAATGAGGTCTCAAATCCAAATATTTCCAAATGGGCCCACCAAATTCCAACCCAAACTCAAAGATGACATCATGCACGACCCAATTCAACCAATTTCTGATTTTTATATTTTTATTATTATTTATTTGGATTTTATTCATTAAAATTCATTTTAAATCAAAATAAAATATGAAAATAAAAATATTTGATTTGATTCTTCTTCTAGAAGCTCTTAAATGACATTCAAGGTGATTGGATATCATCAAATTTCATGCTAAGGCTATTTGGTAAGATATGATGTGATTTTTGGACAAATTATAAAAGGTATTTCTTCACCTTCAAGCAACCCATACAACTCCAACCAAGGCCCAAATTCTTAACCTAATTACATTACTATATAACCACAACAACATCACAAGACAAAAAAAAAGGATGGAGAGCAAGAGGATGATATTCATACTTTAAAATTTCACATAATTCAAAATTAGGTTTCCACAATCCACCACTTTTACAAGTTGATTAAAGGCTGCAAATGAATCCTTGAGGTTTCCTGAACCTATTCCAATCATCCTCATCATCAAATTCATACCAAATCATACAAACCAAATTCATATTCTTGCTTTTCTTTTGATTTTTTTCAATTTCAATGATTTATGCATGATTAATTGATTTTGATTACATAATATGTTTGTTTGATTGTGTAGATGGTTTTTGGATAGTTTGATTTAAGTTTCGATGCAGGAATCATAGGGCCCCATGGAAAACTAAATTATTGGTTAATCTGCTGTAATCTGTTTTCGTCGATACTTCGAAGGCTGCAGTATTGATAAGCATTCCAGGCTGACAGGTAAGTCAGGTAAGTACTACTGTTTCGATTTACTCCGAATTTTTTTCCAGAAGTTCAGAAAAATATCGACAAACAATACTCTTTTAGAATAGAATTCTAAAAGATTTCGACTCTCAAAATCACAAATTCCTCTTTTTTTTTATTTTATTTGATTTATTTTCTATTTTCATATTCTCAAAAAAAATCTAAAAAAAATGTGCATTCTTTATTTGATTTTATTAAATTTTTAGCATCGTTTTAATATTTTTTAGATTTTATTTTAATCGCTTTTCTTATTTTTCATTATTTTTAAATCTGCAGCGATTTTATTTGATCCTGTTTATTTCTTTTTTTATTCTTCCAATAGTATATACCAAAAATATGCAGGTGGGAGGAAGAAGATGGTGTGTGACATGCGCTGATTGGCCTAGTGACAAAGACCTAAGGTTGAAAGTATGAGGGCGTGGGTTCAACACTCATTCCCAACATTTTGGCAAAGAAACGTGGGTTCAACACTCATTCCCAATATTTTGGCAAAGAAACGTGGCTAGCATAGTGGCTGAAGGTTTTTGTTGGTAAAGGCAAAGTCAGAGGTTCAACACCAACCCCCAATATTTTGGGTATCTCTAACTTTATTTTTTCCTTTTTCATAAAATTATGTATTTTCTTTGAATTTCCTTATTATTATTATTAAACTAATTTGTAAAAGATAAAACAATTTTTTTAAAAAAAAAATAAAATTTTTTTATTATAAACCTTAATTTTTTTCATAAACCTTAATTTTTTCCCAAAACCTTAATTTTAAACTTAAGTCTTAATTTTTTTCATAAACTTTAAACCCTAAAACTTTAGCCCTAATCTTTATCTTAAAACCCAGATTTCGCCCTAATTTTTACCCTAAAATTTTTCCTAAACCTTAAATTTTTTTTAAACCTTTTAAATTTTTTCTCAAACCCTAACCCTAATTGTTTTCTTAACCTAGTTTGCAAACTTTTTTTTTTCTAATTTATTCACTCATTTTTATGTTATTCATTCATTGTTTGCCTGATTATGTAACTGCTTCGCCTTTGTAATTATTGATTTTTTTTATTGTTTTCCACCATTATTATTATTATTATGTAACTGCCCCTAAGCCATGTAATAGTGTAGGAATTTTATTTTCTGCCTTTTAATTTCTGCCATTTATTTTTCATATTAACTGCGTGGTTAGTAAATAGGGTGTGGAAACTATTTGTAATTAAAATTAATTTAGATAATTAACTTTAAAAGATAAATATTTGAAAATAAACACTCACACACGTAAGTCGATCTTTGATCGCCATCTTGCACTTCCTAGGGTATTCCTCTTGGTTGCCTTAAAATAAAATGGTCAAGTTGTCATACCCCAAATTTGTCCTACCCATTTTTATTTTACTGTCTAACCATTATTTTGAAAATAAAAAAAAAACATGTAGCATTTTATTTTTCTGTCTAATCATTATCCAAAAAATCCAAAAATAAGTCATTTGGTCTTATTGTTCATGTTCTTGGTTTGCGCCGAAAATCGATTTAGTTTGAATTTGTCAGTGTGTGTATAGTCAGTGTGTTATGAAAAAGTTTGTTGTTCGATTATCACTTTGTTTTTCCATTTAATCTTTTTATCATAAAATTCTACAAAAAATTATTTGCAGTCATTTTCGTAATTTCTTTGTTAAACCAAATTTTCTTTGTATTTTATCATTACTATTATCATTGCTATCCTTATTTTTTTTATTATTTACAAAAAAAATTTATTAATTAAAAACTAATTATTATTATTTCCTATTTCTTTTTATCACCATTTTCGTTATTACTAGTATTTATTTGTATTTTTTACTATTTTTATTATTATTGTTATGGTTCATTTTTCATTTTATTATTCTTATCATTATCACATCTACCATTATTATCACTCTTACCATTTTTTTTATCTATTATTACTATTGCATATTACAATTATTATTATTATTATTATTATTATTATTATTATTAGTAGTATTTTTTGTTATTATCATTTTGTTATTATTAAATTTTCACCACTATTATTTTTTATTATTTATTTTATATATATAGCCAATTAAATTTGTCTTCATTCATTTTTATTCAATGCACAAAATTATATTTTTTATATTAACACACAGCCTGTCAACAGGACCCCACACAAACTTCTTTCTTTTCCTGCTCCACTCACATATGCACAACAACAACAACGAATTTTCTCGTACGATTTCGGCATCCTTCACACACGCAATCCTCACACCACAATGCCATATGGATGCTCCTCACCCTAACTCCACGCGGACAACGATAACAAATTTTCCATCAGCAGCACCACAAACAGACAATTCGTTTGATTCCGTAAACAACATATTCCATTATCAATTCCCGAATTCACCCCATTTGCTTCTACTATATAAGACCGACTTTATGCTGCAAAAAGGGGAGGAGAAGAAAACTGTTTTTGGAAAAATTCAGAAGAGAAATGCAGAACCTTAACAAATCCTCTCTTCATTTTTAATCCTCCCTCGTCTTATCAGAATCACCATTTTTTTTAACCGACGTTATCGCAACCATTAAATCAAACTTCATCCTGTAAACCTCAAATATCACAAACCACAAATCTCTCACAACCATACCACATAAAAACCAGCCTTCATTATTCATTTCTGCAATACATAAACCATAACAATATAAAAAAAAATCAGAACTTCAAACCATACACATTCTCTTCACAAACACCAAACCCATACAAAAATACCCAGAAAACGAAGAATCATAACACACAAACCTTCCTGTTTTGTGCGAACCGAAGCCCACAAACACATCAAACCGCCGGCCTGTACCCTTGAACCACCAATCACCAGCCGCCACTCAAACTCATACTTCCGATAACCACCATAAACCTTCCAATCACACTCACCGAAAACCAAAATCACTCAGCCGCCGAACTCAAATCCCGCCATCATCCTACAAACAGAACCTCCTCAGCCGCGCCGCAAACCCAGCCACCAACACCAACCGCGACCTCGAGACCCTTTCTCCAAATCCAGAAAACCAAAACCAATCGTTCAGATCCAACCGTGCGAAGTCGTGAGGTGAGCCCCAAAATCGAACCCCACCGCGAAAAACTTTGAGAGAGATGGAAATAATCGAAACGCAATCGCGAGTTTGAGCCGAGAGAGAGTTGCATTTGTTTTTACAATTCGTAAGCATAAGCAGGGGTTGCGTCGTTCTTCTTATGAAGAATAGGGTGGGTCGACATATTCTCTCCCTTATTTAATCTTTTGTTTCATTTTCTTTATATTTGTATGGCTTTTACAAAAAAATATTAATATTCTGTTTCATTTTTAAAATGAGAGACCCATGTTTGTCTTGCTACCAACATACTTCATACGCACCCCCTACTATTTTGTTTTTTTCTTCTTTTTCTTTATTTTTTTTATTTATTTATGCTACTGTGAGACAGAATGGGCTTGGCCCAATTTGATTCTGTTTACACACTGCATATCCAGCGCTACCCTCCCTTTTTATTTAGATTTTTGTATTTTTTAGTATTATTTAATCCGTTCATATTCATTTTATTCCTTAAAGATTTTTCTTTTTTTAAGTTTATTATTATAACCTCTTGTTTCCTCTACCTTGTCACTTTTTTATCATTTGGAAAATCTCTTTAAAAAAATCTCTTTTAATAAATTATGTGGTTTTTTCATTTGAATTTCAATTTTATTTTTCTTGTTTTGGGCCAATGACTTGACAAAAGGCCATTTTTCGCCTGATTTCATTAAATCGGTGATATTTGGTCAATATGAGGCCCTCCTTGTAATTAATTTTTTATTATTTTATTATTTCGATAAACAAACATTAATTTAATTTATTCTTAATATTATTTATTTCATTTAATTATTTAATTCATTATTCTATTTTAATTTAATTCTCGCAATTTAATTCAATTTATTCATTTAATTCGCATTTTAAATTACGATTCTACTCCTCATAGAACGATTTCATTAAATCGGCTCTAAGGCAGTAAACGAACCAAATTTCGTCGCGTCCCAAAAAGGTCCAATGCCTTCGAATAGTTGTGTCTCGATTAAAAGGTCCAACGCCTTCGAATAGTTGTGTCCTGAATAAACAGGCCGAACGTCTTCGAATAGTTCAAACACACTGCACACACGCTTTCTCTTGGGCTAATTACAACGAGACCATTTATTTCTCGCAATCCCCTGTATTTATTTTGTATCCCTCTCCCATTAATTTGTACGCACTTTATATTTTGTATTTATTTTAATTCTGAATCCTTGGTCCAACGCCAAGCGATTGCACTTGCACACTCGCACCTTTTTATTTCGTTTCGTTTAGGATTCACCTCTCCTTGCGAGCCGAGCGCATTGTGCCTCGCTGACAAAACTACAAAAATAACTTCCATTTGCATCTTCCCTTTAACCTCAAAAAACCAAAATGTTTCGATTAGATCCAAACCCTTGATCCAACGTCAAGTGGTCATAGGATAATAAAACACTTTAATAATGCGAGAAGAACTGTACGCCACGAGCCTTAAGCGATAGAAAGGAGGATAACGAGCTCTCGTTACTCGCTCCGGTTATTTCGACACAGGACACTCGTCTTGTTGGGCGAGATAAACAATCCATAGTCTTTAGTACATTCGACTCCTAAACCCTTTCATCGAAGAAAGGTAATAAAATCGAACAACCATTACCCTTAGTAGGCTGAACTACGAGGCTCTGACTTTCCCATTGCACACAGGAGTACGTAGGCACGAGGATCTCAATCCTTGCCGAGCACCTAGGTTCAATCTAACTTATAATTCAACTCATTTCCCTCTAGCAAGCAATTCGTTTAAGCATAGACATCCTTTCGTGCGTGATAACTTAGATGGTTCCCATCGAGTACGATGGATGTAGGGGGTGCTAATACCTTCCCCTGCATAACCGACTTCCGAACCCAGGCAATGGTTCCGTTGACCTTTGTCTTCATCCTTTTCTTCCCGAGTTGTATCTATATCTTCCCTTTCCCTCTTCGGGAATAAATAGAATTAGGTGGAGACTCTTCAGTTCGTCCGGCACGCGGCTCCGTCTTTTCGGATCGCGTAAGGTCGTATTTTTCGGGGTACGACACAAGTCCCTCGAATATAGGGGTGTCTTAAGCAAAGTCCCTTCACGTATAAATCATCAAGTCCCTACAGATTTAAAAGAGCAAGTCCCTTCGAGGTTGCCTACAGAATAATGATCTTGTCCCTTCGAATAAATGATGATAGTCCCTACGAATTGCTAAAGACGCCCCTTAAGTTGCCTTCTATGACCATACGATGAACCTACGCTTGTCCCTTAACACATCCAAGGTAATGACTACCTATTCCTTAATAATAGGGATATTTTTACCATTGAAAGAAAATACGAGAACATGAAAGACTTAATCTAGGGTAGGTACCTCTTAGTTGCTTGCTCACATTTCAAATTACTTTTGACACCTCACTTTCTTAAACATTTTTCAAAACAAGGCTTTATATACATCCATACGAGGATCATTACAAAGTACTTAGAAAAATTTCTAATCACACACTACACTCTTTAAAAACAATTTAAGTGAGATAAGTAACTAAGAGCCCATGGATAACCATGGATATAAAGGGTGCTAACACCTTCCCTTTGTATAACCTACCCCCCGAACCCAAGTTTTTTAAAATAGGTCTTTCCTGTTCTTTTATGTCCTTTCCACTTGGATAAAATAAAAGTCGGTGGCGACTCTTGCTATCCGCAACATGACTAAAAGTCATTTCTCCCACCGTGTTACACTATGGAAACCCCCTTCTTCAGTTCTTCAGGAGAAGCTGCCACTACAGATGCTTGTTTAGTCTTCAAGGGCTCAAAAGCCTGACATGGAGTCTCAACTATTTCGCCGTCCATCTCCACATATTTGAATGAAGCCAGATGACTAACGAAAATATCTTCTTCCCCACTGACAGTTACAATTTGACCCTCCCATACGAACTTTAACTTCTGATGGAGTATGGACGATACTGCTCCCGCTGAATATATCCAAGGTCTTCCGAGTAAACAATTGTATGCATGTTGTATATCCATTACGTAGAACGTGGTATTGAAGATCTGTGGACCTACTTTAATGGGTAACTCCACCTCCCCGAACACCGATCTCCTTGACCCATCAAATGCTCGAACTACCAGGTCGCTGGGCTTTAGAACTACTCCATCATAATCCAACTTCATCAGTGCCTTCTTAGGCAAGACGTTCAATGACAATCCAGTATCTACCAACACGTGAGAGAGTACTTCACCTTTACATTCTAAAGAGATATGTAATGCCCGATTATGAGCACGCCCTTCAGAAGTCAGATCCAAGTCTGTGAAACCCAATCCGTGACTGGCATTGACGCTGGATACCACCGCTTCCAACTGATTTACTGAAATATCCTGAGGCACGTACGCCTTGTTCAGAATATTCAAGAGAGCCTCCATGTGGGAATCAAAACACATGAGCAAGGACAAGATGGAAATCTTCGACGGTGTCTGCTGCAGATGGTCCACAATCTTGTAGTCACTCTTTTTTATAATCCTCAGAAATTCTTCAGCTTCTTTATCGAAAGTAAGGTCTGGATCAGTTGCTGGTGCGGGATCGTTGACAACTACTTGTTGCTTCCCTCTCGCTCTAGCCTGGGCTTCTGCGGTGTCTCTGGGTGGTATCACATTATTTCTTAGTGTTTCTGGCGCAAACAACCTTCCACTTCTAGTAAAGCCCCCCACTCCAACATTTTCTACTTGAGCTGGGGTTGTACTAGACGTGGCCAACTCTTGCTTCTGGCTGTTACTGTATACTTAACCACCATAATTCCAAGGAATAGCTCTATCACTCTGATACATTACGGGTCCTGCAGTGGTGATGGTTATCGGTGTCGCTATGGCCCGTGAAGGAACTTGAGATGGATCTTAGAAGATAGTTATTGTAGAGACTTCATTTTCTTTTACAATCTTGTCAAACTGCAACACTCCCTCATCAATCATACTTTGGATTCCTGCCTTTAACTGCTCACACCCATTTGTAGCTTCAGCACATTCTGTACAATCTTCTTCACATCCAGGAAAGATACCCTTCTTTGACAAACAAACTTTAACAACATTCAACGGAGTCTGCAGGTCGTTAACATCACATACCAAGTTCAGATTCTCCCCTTCATCAACTGCCCCAACCGTACCTCCGCGAGGAGGCATGGGGTTCTGAATTACATTAGGAGTAGGAGCGAAGTTAATCGCTTTGGAATCTACTAGGTCTTGGACTACATACTTCAAAGCCTTGCAGTTTTCCGTAGTATGTCCGGGAGCTCCGGAGTGAAATTCACATCTAGCGTTTGTATCGTACCCTTCAGGAAGTTGCCCCGGCCTCGGGGGTTGCAAAGTTCTGAGCTGAACCAACTGGAGTTGGAGGAGATTCTTCAGAAGTTGTGAATAGGACATAGGCGGAGTGTCAAGCTGCCTTTCTCTGGTCCTCTGAGAATAGTATGGATGGGGAGTTCTTTGTTGATACCCTTGCGAGCGTTGCGGCTGCGGTGGTTGGACTTGCTGTTGAACAGGTTGAGCTGAGATAGTGATAGGGGCCACTTGCTGATAAAATCCTCTGTTGATTCCTCCCCTCTGCGCGTACACTGCACCAGTCTCTCCTTCTCCTCTCTTCATGAAGGCTTTCTTAATACCGGAACTTGAAGCGCCTCCGTTCTGAATCTTCCCTTGCTTGAGCCAACTTTCTATCCTCTTGCCAGTCAAGATGATATCCGAAAATCCTCTTGAAGAACATCCAGCTAGCCTTTCCATGAAATGCCCAGGGAGGGTATCCAGGAACAGGTCTACCATTTCTCTCTCCAACAAAGGCGGTTGCACTCGAGCGGCCATTTCACGCCACCTCTGTGCGTAATCTTTGAAACTCTCCGAGCTCCTCTGAGTTAGACTCTGAAGTTGGGTGCGACTGGGCGCCATGTCAATATTATACTGATACTGCTTGAGGAATGCTTCTCCCAATTCCTTCCAGTTTCTTACAGAACTTCTCTCTAGCTTCATATACCATTCCAAGGACCCTCCGGAGAGACTATCCTGGAAGTAGTACATCCAGAGTTTTTCATCCCGAGTATGGGCAGCGATCTTCCGATAGAATGCCTGCAAGTGAGTCTTTGGGCAGGAATTACCGTTGTACTTGTCAAACGTAGGCGGCCTGAATTTGTAAGGAATAACCACCCCGGGGACTAGGCCCATGTCAGACACATCTATCCCCAAAGTATCTCTACACTCGAGGGCTTTGACTTTCACAGCAAGCACCAAAAAATCATTAAGATTTCCTTCTCCAGCGAACCCCATGTCATTGTTGAAATAATGGAATTGATCCTCCTGCATGTCTTGTACTGGAACGAAAGTTGTCGTGCTTGGTTCTGGAATATGAGGTCCACCTGGGCCATTGATGGTATTGGGAGGAGCCCCTTGCCCGTCAGAAGTGGTCACATGAGTATTAGTCTGAGGAGGGTTGAGCCCTTGAATTGCATTCCTTAACTCTTGTTGTCCCTAATCCATACCTTGCATCATGGTCATGAACTCTCCCATTCTGGTGCAAAACTCATTAAGCTCTGTTTGCAAAGCATCCATGATTGTCCTCTAATTGCTGCGAGTTGTGTAGCGATGCGGGATATCTTGTCGGAGATGTCGGGTCTTGGAAGCTCTCGCAATCTTTGCCTGAAACACAGATAAATTAAGCATCCTGTAGAAAAACCTGCAAAAACAAAGAAGAAATGCAAATGATGCGTATGCAATGCAATGTGTTCCTTTTATTCCCAAGACTTTCCCTGTTTCTGGTCCTGGCATTAAAAGAATAATAATTGGGAAGAAAACCCAAGCGATGTTCAACTACAGTGGCGGCCGTGGAGAATTGATACTTATTACCCTGTGTCGGTGCAACAAATAACGAACAAGAGATTCAAAACAAGTCAATCATATAAACTGAAGTTTGAAACAACAAATTCCCCGAAGGGTGCCAATTAAAAGAACAACAAAGTACATCAAATAAAAGGAATCCCACAACAAGCCTGTGGGTAATCCAAGTACAATAGCATGAAACTAAACCCTAGGGAACTCTAAGTCTCGCAGCCTCCAGCTAAGATGCTTGACATTCTGGAACAACAGAACGATATCCGGATGATCAGGCTCCTGGATGAGTCTCTGGATGAGGAGGTCCCTCGTATCAAAGGAAGCATGTAACTCTTCAATCTGCTGTAGGAAAGTCGTCTCACTCTCTTTGCTCAGACCCGGCTCAACCTTTGACTTCTTCAAATCAGCTTTCAATTTCAAGTCTTCTATTTCTTTTTGAGCTTCCTTTACTGCTTGTTGAATTTCTGCTAAACGTTGGAGACGATCCTTCTCTTGATGATAAGCCTTCTGAAGGAGCTCTCTCTTTCCATCCAAAGAATCTTGAAGACTCTTGATTTCCAGCTTATGCTTGACGTCCAGCTCTTTTTGCTTCCTCAAATTGTCTTCCCATTTTTCTTACCATAGGGTAACAACTTCATTGGCTTCATTCAGGTCCTTCCTCTCTTTCCGGCGCTGGGCCGCCTTGTGAGTCTCAGCTAATCCCTTTTTCTTGAAGTAAAGCTCTCTCTCTTGAAAATCTTGCTGCTTGAGCCTAACCATCTCTTCAGCTTTGTGAGCTCTTTCCTCCAACTTTTGATTCTGCATCTTCAGCTTCTGACATGAATTGTAAGCTTCTTGATTCTATAACCTGAGTTGTTGAACCAAAGCTTCCAACCTTTAATAATATTACAAAGGCACTGAAGTCGTGGGTGCTACCTCTTTAGGGTAGAGAGGTGTCTCTCTAGAAAATGGTAGCAAATGGGTCTTCACATGATCCTCCAACCAGCTAGCAAAAGGATCATAAGTGTTAGGATCCACTCTTCCGAAGTGCTTCTTCCCTTTCATCACCCTAACTTCCCAAGCTTGGGATGCTAGTATGCTCATCTTGGAATTTCCTTCTGCTGGAAAGTATAAAGACTCATATGCATCTTCAATCAAAGGTACATCTCTTAAAGGATAACCAAACTGTTTCCTGGACAAGATAGGATTGTAGCTGATCCTACATTTCCTTCCTATCAGAGGCACATTTGGAAAGCTACCACAACTGACCAACATTTCTTTGCCCACCAGATCTCTATTGCATCCCCAAGCAATGTCAACTGAGGTTAAGCCCATTAATCTTTTGGACCACTTCCAAGATTGTTTCAAATCCTGAAAGGGTCCTGATTTAGGGAGTTGCCTTACAAACCATTCAGCAAATAGGGGAGCGCAACAGTTTACATGTCCCTTCCTCTTTTCATTTCTGTGGTGAACTCCATAATAGAAGTCAGCTAGCAATGTAGGTACAGGATTTATTTTGACAAAGATGGTGATGGCCTCCATGCTAATTAGCCCTTTCTCTCCTTGAAATAAACTAGTTCTGTATACCATCATGGCTAACAATGCTTTGAAGTCTTCCCACTTCTTTCCCACTGCCATGACATGTGCCCAACCTCTAATCCCATCTTGAGTCTGAGCATACTCAAATGACAGGCAATAGTGATATCCTCATGAGAAGGGGTCCTTTCTGAAACATAATAAGGCATACCCTCCTTAATAGGAACATGCAGCATGCTAGAAATCTCCTCTAATGTAGGTGCCAGGATGTAATCAGGGAAAACAAAAACCCTCAGTTGTGGATCATAGAACTGCAACAAGGAATGCAAGTCATCCCTCTGGTCAACTGTGGGCTTTCTCACATAATCCAGTATCTTGCCAAACTCTTTCCTGAAATCATCAAGGACTTTGTCACCCATCAAGCTAATCAATCCCTAAATACTCTCTGTCTCCGGTTGTGGGAAAGTATAATGAACATTTCTCTTTCTCGGAATCTCCATGTTGAAGAAGCAAATATTACCAGGACCTAGGAGGTAATGAACCCTGAGAATAAAAAGAACACAAAATGATTAATGATGTCATGATGCTATGCAAGGTAAGGCATGTGATCAGTGATGTGTTTGTGTAGTGAATCAGGTAATCAAGTGTTTGTTCAAGGCTACAATATCATCACAAGTATCTCTAATCAGGAGTTCATGACTTCAGAATCCATAATTAACAGAACAAGATCATATCACTGAAGTATACTGGCATATGAGGGTATGTTGAAGTTTAGGGTTCCTGCAAACCTGTAAACCCCTCCCAATCTCACAGGTGTGCTACTCGGGTCAAACATCACGGACTCTCGAGGCCGAATAGCAATAATACGTTCACCATTTCCGAGAAATGGCTTATGACCACATCAGGGAATCGGTTTGGCATTATGTACTACTCAGGGAGGTCTCAGCTGAGTCCGGAAAAACAAGCATCCCTCATAAGTCCTCAGCTTCAACACTGAATCGAGAAACAATAGTACATTCATCCTGAAGGGTACAATACTACCTTCATACGAACAGTTTGCCTTGACTGGATTTCTGTGAGAGAACCAGGCCATCCTTTGCGAGTTCCCAGTGGGCCCTCGGATGCGAGTGGGTTTGACAACAAATGTGGTATGCCACTGTCATCACTGGAGAGGGATGTTTCCACAAAGGTTCTCAATGATCGGTACCCTGACTGCACATAACTATCAAGGTAGCGTATTAACCCAGAAAGATTCTGGTATAAATACATTCCCGAGAAGGTTGCAAGTCAAGGTGTGGAACACACTACTACCAACATAGCAAGATGCCATGAAGCCAAAGTGGAACCACTCTAAGTCCTAGGGTGCACTCGAGCCCCGGTTACGAGCTCATCTCACAGTAACCCCATCCCACAGAAAAAATGAAAACCAGCACAGCCAGACAGTCCAGTATAATATGATGCATGGAGAATAAATACTGAAAGCAGTAGATAAATGCGGTAAAGTAAAGTTGTAAAGTAAAAACTGTAAATAAAAACAGTAAAGCTAAACTAAGGCACACAACAACAAAAAGATAAACACCCAAAGAAACAAAACCAAACAGGCGCTAGGATTGACTCTACAAGGGAAACCAGAGATTCTGGGTTCGATCCCCAGCAGAGTCGCCAGCTGTCGCTCCCGGGATTTTCATCCTAGTACAAACGCGAAAGTGGCGCGGAAAAGGTAGAGTCGCCAGCCAGACATTTTTATCCCGAAGGAATGGGAAAGGTAATGTTGCACAAACCTGAGGAAGAAGGAAAGGACAAGGTCCTGCGAACCAAAGATCTGGGTTCGGGAGTCGGTTACGACCTGGGAAGGTATTAGCACCCCAGATCTTCCGTCGTACCCGACGGGATCCACACTTGCTTGTTTGTTTCAAAGGGTGAGAAAATAAGATGCTGCTGAATAAAACTGCTACTGAAACTGGAATGGGAATGGAAAATGAGAATGGAAAAGGAAACAAAATGAAAGGAAAGAGGGAAATTTAGGGAAAATAAAGAATGTGCTCGAACGGGCCCTACCCCGTTGCCTACGTACCTCATCGGGAAAATAAGGATCAGAGTCGACGTAGTTCGCCTAACTAAGGCGAGAACTATTTGTTTGTGTTTTTTATATCTGGAACTGCGTATGTCTATGCTCAGGTGTTGCAGGCTCGTCTGGCACGAGTTCGTTTACCGTCTTGCATGAAAGACAAGTCGTCGCGAGCTCGCGTTGTGAGTGAATGAGATGAGAAAAGAAGCTCCTGCAGGATAGTCGCTTATTATTTGTTTTTGTCTTTTAAGAGAAGTGTTTTGAATTTGTTTGTTTTATGAAACAATTCCTTGATGAGACTTGTACATCATGATAGACGAGCTTACACCACTCCAAGATGGAATGAGTGCGAGTGCTTCATGGAATAAGGCTATACACAAGGAATCCTTTCATTTATTTGTTAAGTGTTTTTGGATTTTGTTTGAAGATGAGAAAAGAATGACTCAAATTGCAAAAGGACAAAATCTAAGGGGAACTAAGACACAACCCTAATTTTTGTTTATTTACAAGAGATCCTATGGTTAATGAGGTTTCTAATCCTAGTGGAGAAAGGACTTAGAAATTAATAGAATGCAACTTACTTCCTAAGGAAGATAAGTTGATTCTAAAGCAAAGGGGGAACCTATTCAAGTGAAATATCAATCAATATAACAAAACATTAAAATTGAACATAAGAATAAAATTCTAAACCAAACATTTAAAGGCATAAACCTAAAATGGTCTAAATTTATTCTAAGCTCAATTTATTAGGAATCCTAAGCCTAAGTTCTAAACTAAGGGCATTACCTAATATTTTCATTCTAAAAAATCAGACCCTAAACTATTCTAAATTACTATTAACTCCTAAGGTTAAATCTACTTAAACTATTTCCTAATGAACTCCTAATATTCTAGCCTAAACTAATGGGAATTTACATGTAACAAAGCCTAAAGGTTAATATCCTAAAAAATAGTAAAAGCTCTGGAAAAATTATGATATTAATTCTATAGGGTCCTAAAACTACCTATAATATCATGTTAAAAGATATACTAAAAAATCAGAATTTTGCTATGCCTAAAAATCAATTAATTCTACCTAATGATTAACCATTATTTTCTAAGGATTAGGCCACTAAAACATGAGATAAAATGTCCTAAAATATCTACTAAAATTATGCTAAGTACTATTATGAGTCCTCTAACTATGGAAAAAAGAGTGGGCCAAAAAAGTTATTGGAAGACTAAAAACTAAAATCTACAAATTTATGTACAGTTGAGGGGAATTCACTAAAAACTAATTACATGAAAAAATTAGAATTAATTCAAAAACAATGCAAATTCAGAAAAATAAAATGTCAAACATTTCTAAATTGAATTAGGGACCTACTTGATTTTTTTTAGAATTTTATTAACCATTTTCCTATTTTTATTGAATTATTTTCTAAACTAATACTAAACCAAAATAAATTCTAAAGAAGCATGACAAGGGGTGAGCTAAGTAATCTTTTGGTTGTTTTCTTATTGGGCTGCTAAAACAGGGGTGCGAAAAGCAACTGAACAAGGTCCAATGCGCTGGATGAGGGGGAGAGGTGCATTCAGCAATTTTTATGTTGTTTTTTTATATGGGCCTTGAAACGGGTGCAAATAGCAAAATAGAAAAGCCCAGTTCGCAGGACTAGGAGAGGGAGTGCATTCAGCAATATTTGTTATTGTTTTTTCATATGGACCTAACACGGGGGGTTTGGAAAGCAATGCAAGAAGAGCCTACCGGACAGTGACAAGTGTCACCGCCGGTATGGATGAGAATCTCTAAAGTTACATGATCTTATCATAATGGTTGAATTTGTGACGGATTCAAGAGATATTAATGGAGATTATGCTCAAATTAATTAATTTAATGGGCATCAATTGGATTAAATGATATTGATGAATGTTAATTGTTTTTTATATCGTTCTAATTAACTTAACAAATTCAAACGAAAATACAAACCAAATAAAAACAAACCCTAGAAAACCTAAACTTCTCTTCTTCCTCATTATTCCTCCGCAGCTCACCTAACCCTAGCCTCTCCTCTTTGTCATCACGACCCTTCCACCTTCTTCCTCCCTCATCACCCTCATCTTCTTCGCTCTATGAAACGACAACGCCTTCATCTCCTTCGTCCTCCATCAGAACCAAAAACCTAACCCTATCCCCAATTGAAAAAACCAAATCACGACATCAATTTGTTCCCTCCTCCAAAACAACGCCCATGGAAACAAAGAAGCTACTATCTTAACACCAACAACAACGAGACCAATGACTCAACAACCAACCGATCAACTACATCCAAAAGGTGCTCAAATTCGTACCTGGAATGGAGCACTTCAACGGTGGTTTTGAAAGATCGAGGGCTTCGCTTGAAGGGACGACGATGACAAACACTCAGACAGATGAAGTTCAAGAAGTTCAATCGAAGACTGCCGTTCGATGAAGGTGGCGGCGAACTATTCACCGAGGCTCACATTCGACGTTCAGGTATGGTACAACAGACTCCTCTTCCTTTTGAGGCACACTCTCTCATTCTGATTCGAATTCACGCTTTGCTGAATTCGATTCACTAATATTGTGCTGATTGTAGATTTTTTCAGAATTTGTTGAAGAAGCGTGAAGAACTGATGGAGATTGCAGAGATTGATAATTTGTGGATTTGAGGAGGATTTCGATCCAGATGAAGCTTCAGTATTGAGAGGTTTAGAGGTGAGGGATGAATGAGCTTTTGAAAGCTGTGAAGAAGAGTGATGAGAATTGAAGAAGATGAGAAGAGTTTGAGGATTGAAGAAAAGGGATGAGAAGAATGGAAGAGGATGAGAAGAATGGAAGAAAAGATTGAAAAATGGTGAAGAGTGATGATTGAGTGGAAGAAGTTATGAGAGAAAAAACTTGAAGATGCAGAGCAAGATTTCATTTATATCAGTGAAGATGAAAACTCAGGTAAGTTTGTTAGCAAAATTCGGTTATGAATTCGGTTACATTTCTGTTATGACAGTTAGTGATTTCAGTTATGATCATTTCAACCATTAATTCCTTTTTGCTACCTGAACTTGCAGGCTTGTGAAGCTTGGTAATTTCGATAACCCTTTCCATAACACAGCAATGTTGTTCTTCAATTTTGTTAATAGATTAGGATTCTTGTCAAGGACGTCAATAGCTGCCATTGCAACGCTTGCCAGATATGAGGCAAAGAAGCAGAAAGAACCTGTTGACTCCCTTAATCTCAAATAAATTATTGGTGGCTCTGGATGACCTGCAACTGTGAAACTTGTTGAAGAGCTCAAGAGTGAAGACGGAAGATGTAACCGCATTTTCGTTTGGAGAGCGGCAAAGATTGATGAAAATTGATTTCTAGATTTCTATGTATTTTTTTTTGTTATATTCAGTAACTATTTACTTTTGATGAATGATTTTCCTGATGAAACCCTTTCTCTTTTTGAAGTTATTTTTCTGAGTTTTGTACTAGAAATCTTCCTCTCAACCGATTCTGTTATCCCTTAATTGCCACTGATTCCTTGTTTCCTTGTTGATTAATAAAATAATTCTTGCCGAAATTTTCCCCTTCCCTTTTTTATCAGTATTTTGCTATCAAAATGGTCCTCACTCATCTTCTTTAAGGCTTTTCCAAATGCTTGAAGAGCATCAATAATCAGTCCATCTACATCTGCTCCTGGCAAGTTTATAGCTTGGGAAATTTCTTCCATGCTTAATCCTTGGTCACCAGCCTTCATGATGGTATCATAAACAACCATGAAGACCTCATCAGACACAACATATTCTTGTTCTTGTTTGGAAGGTACCATCATCAAACAACGTACATACTCTGCCATAGCTTCCCAGGGTGATTCAATGTGATTTTTATTCTCAGGTACTTGGTTGTATGAGTTAACTGTCTCCAGCATATGGTCAGCAAGTGAACAGTTACTGCTTTGGGCAAATATTCACATGTACATGTTTTTTTATATTCACATTTACCCCTCTGTATTGTATGTACAAATAAAATTGAAGTACCCTCATGGGTTAAAATAAGAAATGACATTTAGAATTTTTTTCTCAAAGCAAGTGCCATAGTTAACTTCCGTTAGGCTTAGAATTTTGGTTTTCTTTGTAATTGGACATAATATGAGATTTAAATTGAACATGAATATTTATAATGAATGAGACTAGGTTTATGGGTGAATAAGGAAATGAATTTAATGTGGAATTTGGTGAATTGTCTAAAAGATGACAAGGATGTGTTTATAGGAAAAGACTTGGATAATGAATAATTGGTTCAGATAAAAGAAATTCAACTATGGATAAGTGGACTTTCACAATGGATGATAGAAATATGAATGAGATAAAAAATGAGTAAACAGATTAGAAAAATGATTAATGGATAATGGGCTTTAAAAAGGTGGTTCACAATGGATTATGGACAAAAATAAATGGACAGGCGACTAAAAAGAGACTGAAAATGAATTGACGAAAACATATAGAATAATGGAGATTAAAAACGAAAGTGGCATGGAATAATCGGGAATGGTTTATAACAATGAGAATAAAGCAATGAACGAATATGAAGTCTCGATTTTAGCCCAAAGCCTATTTTGAATTCTCTCCACAAGCCCATGAACACGACCCCTCCTGAACCACTGCATAATCTTTTCAGATAAATCACACCCCTTTGAATCGTCTGAAACATGCCATGACCATTCGAATCCAGATGAATCACTGATAAACTGAAGACTCGAACCAAACTTCACACAAAACACTTCTCGATAAACTGATGAATCTCAACACACGACAACCTGAACCTTGAATATGCGTTGTCTGAGAAACAAACCAATGGCCCAAATAACCTTGCAGTTGCCATAATCTTCTGATAGTATGACCAAAATTAGGTCAAACTCCCATCTGAATTGAAACACAACTGAACAAACACATTTGACGTGGAATCGTTGTCCAGTTCCTATTCTCCATCATCCCTGAGGTATTACAAATACGCGTAATACTAGATCTATTACGCAAACCACCAGAATGCATACAATTCCAACTCTGCTATGAATTCTCACAACTTCATCATTCTATTCAAGCCTAATTAGGTTTTTACATCGATTTTACTCTCAAAAACTTCTATATTTATTCATTTATAAATTTTTATGATTGATTTTACGAACCCTAACTTATTTCTACACTCCTGCAACATAAACCAGTCCAACAACACAGACAGCAGAATACAACAATGTTTATATCAACGATACAACAAGAACAACATGCTTATTCATCATTTATCAACATGAAATCGACAAAAACAATTCATACCAAAAATAAAACAACTAAAATCATACGAAAATCCCTCCTACGTACAAATTACCTAGTCCTGGTTATGGAATTCGAACCCCACCCTTACCTTGGATTGAAGGCAGCTCGAATTCACAGCAAAAATCTTCGCGAAAATCCTCAACCTAGTCTCTTCTTGATCTTCCTCTAAGACTTGTTCTTCTCTCACCAAAATTCTGATTATTTTCCTAATTAGGTTTTCAGCTTGTTTTTACTAAACTCTCACTAATCAACTTAATTACTAATGGGCCTAACTTAGAACCCCCCAACTTACTACTCTTACACCATAAACTAAGTCCTGTCGCTCCCACCAAATGAAGTCGGGTCAAATGGGGTACAGACGCGAACGGTCGGCGAAAGGAGGATGCGAGAACACACAGCAGTGAACTCACAGGGAATGAAAAGAGTCGCCAGCTAGGCATTTTTATCCCGGAGGAAAGGTAATGCTGCATAGACCTAGAAAAGATGGATAAGACGGATGCGAACTAGAGAGACTGAGAAAGGGGGTTGGTTACAACCTGGGAAGGTATTAGCACCTAGATTGTCCTCCGTACTCAACGAGATCCACGCTTAAAAGATTTATGTTTCAAAGGGGTAGTGTCAGTGCAATTTGTGTATAAAGAGCTGGAAAACAAAATGTACAGGTGTCAGTGTAAGAGAAAAGTGAAGTGTATAAGTGAAGTGTCAGTGTAAGAACAGGAGTGAAATGCTCAAGATCATGAGGCTAAAAGAATGAGGCTAGAAAGAGGGGGAATATACAGAGACTTTTGTTCGATAACTGTTAAGTTATGCCTACGTATCCTCTCGTGCAATGAGGAAGTCAGAACATCATAGTTCGACCCAAAGAGACTGAAAGATGAATTGACTTGTGAACTGCTTACTTGCCTATGCTCAAGTGTATGACCTGTCTGGCTCAGGTGCTAACTGTCTTGCATTAGACGGAAGAAGCAAGTTCTCGTTTGTGAGTGAATGAGATGAGAAAAGAATCCCGGAGGAGACGATTATTGCTTGTTTTTGTGTTTTCAGTCTTTTATTGCTTTTTGAAGTTTGTCATAAGTTAATGAGCTTAAGCCTAAACCAATGGGTTAGTAAACTCATCACATCTTCCCTCTGATTAGGGGTAATGAGAATACCTTAAGTGTGAAGTCAGATTCTCACACTTAGACACCTTTGGTGTAGGATTAAGATCATTAACCTACTTGTGATTATTTAGATGTTTTTGTTGTTTTTGTTTAGTGTTAAGTGATGAGATTAAGCCATAATCAGGGATTAAACAGACCCATTACACCATCCTAATAGAAGGATAATAGATGAGAATGTTTAAGCTGAGGAAAGCTCCTCAACTTAATCCATGATTAGGGATTAAACTCATGACAAAACAAGCCTTTGGTTAAGTGGATTTTATTTGATGATATGATGATGAAGAGATTTTTTAGGGTTTGTAAGACAACTTGAGGGGGACTTGTCCATTAACACTAGGGTTAGTCCTTCTTAACCAGTTAAGGAAGAATTAGAACCCTAATGCAAGGCCCAAGTTACAAGCTTGATGTCTTAGTGATTATTAGATGAATTGATTAAAGGATTTAAACACATTAAGGGTTTAAAACTTAGGATTAAAGTTATACACTCCATCCTAATAGAAGGATGCAGGCATAAGCTTAATCACAAAGCCTTAAAGCCTTTAGGGTTTAGTCCCTGATTATGAGGTGAGAAGAGAAGACTCAATGAGACACAAAGGTAAAAACTAAGTGGGGGACTAATCAAAACCCTAATCATTGTCATGCTTGGTTGTTCCTAAGGTTTGTGAGGTTTACAAGAGAAATCTTCAAAGGAACCACCAGGAAACAGATGAAAGGATCAGGAGAAGCAAAGTAACTTGCTTCATTTAAGAAGACAAGTCACTTGAGGAAAGAAAGTAAGAAGAAAAAGAATGAGCAAGCTCATCCTCAAACACATAACAAAATGCAGCAAGGATGCATAAAGGAGATGAAAAGAAATTGTGAGAAGTGAAGGCAAATTCACTTCTCAAAGTTGCTTACCACCTGAAAAGTTAGTGAAATAATGCAATGCAATGCAAAATGAGATGAAATGACATGAGGCAAATCAAAACCAGAAGCATATATGGGATGATAATGATGCTATGAGATGATGCAAACATGAATCAAGACATGAGGATGATCATATGAACATATGGATGCAAATGGAGCAAGATTAGGACCATGAACACACATGAAAAGTTATGAGATGCAAATGACATTCAACATGGCAAATACATGATGCAATGGTCAAACATGCTTCTCATATGTCTTAAGATGTATAATGAATCAAATGGATGCACAAAATGCTATGGCAAGTCATGGTATGCAAGCAAATGCAAAATGAATGCAAAAGGAAGCCCAAATTAGGGTTTATGATCAATGCATCAAACAAAAACCAAAATCAGAAGCAAACATCAAGATAAAAAATTGAAAATGCACTCAAAGGGACCCTAATCCTATACTAACTCACTGCCCAAAGGAGAGGTTCCAACTCTTAACCTAATTAGGGTTATGAATTTCCTAAGTTTTCTAGGGTTTTAGGGTACCTTAACAAGAAAAATGCCAAACAAATGGAAAATGAAAGATCAAATCAAACCAATTTAATCTCACAAACTACATGCTAAACACAATGCAATGCAAGAAGAATCAAAGTCCAACTCTCAAAGGTTAGGCAGAAATGATTTTTTGAAGTTTGGATCAAAATAATGCCTTGAAATGATTTTAATTCCATGAAAAATTCTCAAAAGACATCAAGATCAAAAAAGAAATTTGGTTTGAGGGTTGGACAATTTTTCTAAATGATTATGAAGGTTTCATGAATTTTTTGGTGATTTTTAAATACCTAAAAGTATTTTTAATTAATTAATTCTCATTAATTAATTAAAAATAAACTTTTAAATGATTTAAAAATGTTTTTTTAATGCAAAAAATAAAAATAAAAATATTTTTGGTTTCTGAAATTAAATAAAAGTTTGTACAAAAAATTTCAGAATTTTTAAGACTGTTTTGCTATTTTTTATAAAATGGAGAAAACAATGCAATTAAATGAGAAATAAAAATGAAATTAAACTGAAAATTGGAAAGTATGCGCATCCAAGGGCCAGGATTCAAATTCCAGAGGGCGGGAGTTGACTACGCGCGCGTTTGGACGGCCCACATTCAAACTTGGCTAAACCCTAATTAATTAGCCCTAATTACTTTCAGGCGACCGGAACACTGTTCCGGTCGTCTTCTCCGGACAGACACTCAAGCTATCTCTCTCAAATCTCCACTAAATCATGCCAAACTCTCCAGATCAACTCAACTAACCCTCCTAAACAATAATCCAGCAACAAATTCCATTTATTTTCACTCAAAAACAAGATACGAATCAAAACTTCAAAACTGCAGAAATTTCAGAAACACCATACAACCTCATTTCTCAATCTTTTTCAAAAGTAAAAGGCTCAGTGAACTCAGGGAAGCATGCTTTATCATTTAGAAACAAGAAATAAAGGTTCTGGAAAAAAAAGTTCATGAAGCTACCTGAGTTTGAAGCTTTTCAGTTTGGAACTTTCTGGCCTCCTCTCTTGTGCAAAATCACTCCTATGACTTCCCTTGTGCTTCTGAAAGGCTTGGAGCAAATTTATTTGGGCTGGTTTGAGAGTTTGCAGAAGTTCTGTTCAAGGTGGTGTGATGATCGTGTTCTTGATTCTTTGAGTTTCAGGTTGTTTTGAAGGGTGCTTTGTGACCAGGAAGATGTGTTGAGTTGATTTATGAAGTTAGTTTGTGTGTTTGTGAGTTGTGTGATGATTTTCGAAAGCTTTTGCACAAGAGGTGAAAAATGAGAATGCTGTCTTGTTGTGTGTTTCAGGCTTGCTTCTTGTTGTCTTTGGCTTGCATTTTCTTTGTATATACAAATGCCATTGGTCAGAAGAAGTGACATGTGCTTTATTGATTGGTATGGGTGCTTTTGCCAAAATGTCAAAGTTGGTGTAAGAGAAGTATGGGCTACTTTCTAGCCAAGTACACAAGTGTGTTCTGCGCAGCATGGTGTGAGGAAAAGCCTAGAATTGATCAGCAAGCTAGCAAGCAAGTGGATGAGAAGCTATGATGAGTTTTGCAACTTGGTTCACTTTTGCCTCTTATGAAAAATCTTGTTCCATAAACCATAAAAATGTGTAATTCTTTGGTCCATTCTGAACTTTAGATGTCACATGATCATGTTGTGTGGATTAGAAGTGCATTTGATAGCTTTAGAACACTTGATCAAGTCATTTTGCAAAATACCTCTTTGGTAAAAACTTTGAAATTTTGTGATTTTTGCCAACTTTGACAAGCCATAACTTTTGATCCAAAATGAATTAGGTCATGTTCTTGTACTTTTTGAAAAGGGAAAGATCTATTCTACAACTTTCATGACCAAAGTTTTTTCATTTGAAGCTTTTTTGAATCAAAAAGTAAAGGTTGAAAAAGTTGCCTAAAATGGCAATTTCATTAAAAGTCAAACTTGCCCAAAAAGTCAACTTTGCAAAAACTTGAAATTCTTGAATTTTGTGATCTTCCAACATCTTCCATGATCAAATAAAGATCATATACAATCAAAATGATGAAGAATGCCCTTTGGTTGGGTCATTGGGGGCCTCAGATGCCCTGATTTTGCACTGACTTGCTTGAAAAGTCAACTCTTGATCAGATGGCTTCCCCATTGAATTTCTTCATGAAAATTGATACGCATACTCCCTATACCATATAGAGACCAATAGAGACAAGAATGACCAAAAAATTTGGAGTTATGGCCTTTGAAACCAAAACCCTAATTCTAGGTCACCTGTGCAGTTAAACCTGGCTCTGCTTCTTCACCATTTTCAGTTCTTGTGATTCTTTGACATTCTTGACTTTGAGAGGATATAATATGATGCTTGAATACACATAGACCCCTTTTTAATTGATTGATGACCTTTGAAGTGGCTCAAGAAGCTCTTGGATTGCTCAGATCATAAACCCTAGATGCAGATGACTTTGAACCAATGCAATGAATCAAAAATGTGATATGAGATGGTGTGATTGAGTTTATGCATATGAAATGATCACAAACCATAGTGTGAATGGGTGAGGGCAAATTTGGGGTGTTTACAAGTCCAACTTAATATTATCTCAATAACACTTATTTTATTCATTTCCGACTTAATTAATCAAACTTAATGAACGTAAACAACTCAAACACAACTTAACCCGTAAAATCAACTTAAACAACTCTTATCAACTTATCAACACAAACGATAGAATATACCAACTTAAAAAACTTAACGACGCAAACGACAAAATAACACTGAACAACAATTAAGGTGGAAAATACGCAATAAAATATAATTAAATTAATTAATTAAATACGACGTTACACTAAGTGCACAATGCGCTTAGCGCACCTTTATTAATTGATCAAACTGCTCTAAATCGCACTTAGCGAGCTTGTGACCGCGCTAAGCGTTTCTCCTGGAATTGAAGTTTCTAAAATCTTGATAGCACGCTCTGGCTGCGCTTAGTGCGCCTTCCCTTTTGTAACACACTCCAAGATATTCACAAGCATCTAGCAAGAATATCCACTTTGTCCATTTGAGATGCTAAGACCAACCAGAAATCAACACACAAGTCAAATAACTATATCAATTAAAACACTTAAGTTATATTATGCTTATTTACTGAAACAACAGAGAAAAACTTACAATTGCGATTACAGACATTCAAAAGGTTCCAAAAACTAAACTATATATTAACACAATTTAGCACCTAGCTCGACCTAAATATTAAGAAATCTAATAAAAAGTTTATATTGATAAAACCAATAAAATATAAGATATAATTTTTTAATAAAATAAATACACAATTTTCAAAAAACAATTCAACATTAAACTCTTTTCTCACACTCTTAAGACATAAATTAGCATTATATAATAACTAATTGATTTACTCTTTTATTTTTTTTATTCCTGAGTTATGATTTATTTTCTCTTCAAATAATAAATTACTCTCTTTGTTTTGTAAAAAGTGTTTTGCACTTTACTTTTATTTTTTTAAATGATCGTGTCTTTATAATATTAATGTGGTATGTTGGATCAAAATCTAATGTCGACAAGGATAACTTGATATTTCGACAAAAGTTGTGCATGTTGTAGTCGAAGTCTCTTCAAGCATGATGTCAAAATATGTTAGCTTTTATTCTAAGTTAGTATGTTGAATTGGATCTTGCTTGTAAGATCAATTGTTTAAGTTTACTTGCTACTCAAGTTAGCTTAGTAGTCTATAAATAGACTAGTTCTCTCAAGTTGTCAAGAGAGGTTAATTGTTGGTATTCACTTGTAATCTTTGAACCCTTATTGTGAAAGTGAATAGTAAAAAAGATTTAACCAATTATTTTTCTTCCTCCTTCTCTCTCTTTTCTAAACCAAAATAGGGTTCTTATGTTTGTTCAAGAAACGCAATCTTTTTATCATATTTTGGTTTGTTATTGAAGAATTCAATTCACAACAAACTAGTGTGGTGGGCATGGAGAATAAGATGTCATCAACAAAGTATGAGATTTAGAATTCACCAGTCTGAATGATTTCGGTTTGTGGCGATTGAAGATGCAAGTCTTTCTTATTCAATAGAGTTTGTTAGAAACGTTGAAAGGATCTGAGAAGATGGATGTTTCCCTATCAGAGAAAGAGATGATAACAATGGTCTAAAAAGCCCACAATGTCATTGTATTGAGCCTTGGTGATAAGGTTCTCTGGAAGGTTTTAAAGGAGAAAACTGAAGCTGGTGTATGGACAAAACTTGTAGATTTGTAAATGACAAAATCATTGGTTAATCGTCTCTACCTGAACCAAACCTTGTATTCATTCAAGATGAGTGAAGACAAAGCCTTGACTGAGCAGCTGGATATATTCAACAAGTTGAATTTTGATCTTGAGAATATTGAGATCAAGATTGATGATGAAGATCAAGCGTTATTGCTATTATGTTCTTTACATAAGTATCATGCTCATTTCAAAGAAACTTTCTTAAACATAATATAGTTGCTGACCTTTGAGATGTTTAATCTTCCTTCTACTTTAAGGACTTGAACGAACGAAAGGAGCACAAGCCATCTTTTGTTGGTGAAAGTTTGTTCGTTAAGGGGAAATTCTTGAAGAAAGATGGTAGGTTTGAGAAGAAGAAGGGTAAATTTATAAAAAAGTCTTATGGTGGTAATGCTCATACTATTAAGTGTTATCATTGTAAGAATGAGGGCCATACAAGAAAAATATTCCCTAAATGACTGAACAATCATGGTAGAAAGGATAATGGTAATGAAGCCATTGTGAAAGATGGTTATGAATCATCTGATGTCTTGGTAGTTTCAAGCAACGATTATAGCAAGGGGTGAATTATGTATTCAGGGTGTACTTGGAATATGACTCTAAACACAAGCGTGTTTGAGGAATTGTGTCATCAATTTGGTGGATTTGTGTTGCTGGAAAACAACAAAGCTTGCAAAATTGTAGGTATTGGATATGTGAGATTTAAGCTCCACAATGATTCAATGATGTTAGGTTACCTGATCTTAAGAGGAATTTGATTTCTCTTGGTGAATTCGACAAGAAAGAATATATTTTCAAAGGATAGCAAAGCATTATAAGGGTAATGAAGGGGTCGAAGGAATTCTTGAGAGGCGTGAAGAAACAAGGCTTGTATACCCTTGAGGATGAGGTTGTAAGTGGTTCAGTAGACGTGGCATCCATGAAACCTGTGTCGAAGACTGAGCTATGGTGTAAGAGACTTGGCCTTGTCAATGAAAGAGGCCTAGTCGAATCGTCAAAACAAAATCTGCTAGGTAGTGACAATGTCGAAAAATTGGATTTTTGTGAACCTTGTGTATTTGGTAAATCCTATATAATGAAGTTTAAAAAAGGTAAACAATGAAAACATGGATCCCTTGATTACATTCATGTTGATCTTTGGTGACCTGCAAGGAATGAGTGATGCATATGGTATTTCAAGGCACATAACTACTACAGGGACTCCCCAACAAAATGGTTTGTCTGAAAGGTTTAATCGAACCATTTTAGAATCAGTGATGTGCATGTTATTTAGTGTAGGATTGAAGAAGATGTTTTGAGATGAAGCAGTAATGACTATAACTTACCTAATACATAGGTGTCCCTCAACAACCATGGGAATGAAGACACCTGAAGAAGTTTGGTCGGGACATCCACCTAGTCGCGACAGACTTAGAGTATTTGGTTGTTTAGCCTATGCTCATATTAGGCAATACAAGGTTGAACCTAGAGCTATGATATGTATGTTATTTGGAAACCTTGAAGGAATCAAAGCTTATAGGTTGTGGTACCTAGATCCAGGTCACAAGAGGTGTTTCACAAGTCAAGATGTAGTTTTCAATGAAAATGATATGGCTGTCAAGAAAATTGATAACACTGGTTGAAGTTCGAATATCTCTGAAGAAGAGCCAGAATAAGAAGAGATTCATGTTGAGGTGGAACATAGTGATACTGAATTGCATGACCTAAATGAAGTCGAAAAAGATGCATAAATTGTTGTCGAAGTTAAAGAGATTGATAATGACTACATGTTGGCAAGAGATAGGCTGAGAAGAGTACAGAGTGAGTCTTGTAAGAAGGTATATGGTCAATCCTGTGGCGAGTGATCTAGAGGGGGGTGAATGGATCACCTCCTTGTTTTCAAGGATTTAAAAAAAATTTTAGAGTTTTCAAAGTATTATGGAAGCGAAGGTCCCGAATAGAATAAGCGTCTATTCTGAACCGGCCACTAGAAGACCAGACAAGCGATAACGTGTTGGATTTTACGATTGCTATGTTAAAGGATTAAACACACGATATGAAAACAGTTGAATGCACTTATCACTAAATCAATTTCCAATGAATCGAAAAACAAATTAAATCGAAAGTAAAGATAGAGAGGAGAAACAATACACCGAGATTTGGTAAGGAAGTTCCCCACGGTCGTCCTCGCGTGTGGGTACGTCTCCCTCTCAATTTCAAATCGAAATTGAGAATTCTTATATCAAAGTTGCTGAATTCGTTGATTACAAGGTTCGAATACAAAAACCAGAATTCTAAACTCCTAGAATTTCCTATTGTATCAACCTCCACTCGATTTGAGCCCAATCGAGATTTCCCGCAAGTTATACAATCAATCCACCGGTTCCACGACTCTCGCTGCGGCTGAATCTGACTTGTACAACGTGACTCACAAAACCCTCAAGAACACGCCAGTTCTTGAAGGAAAACCCAGCTGGTTTTTCCTTGAACCTTCTATCAATCTTCAACTCAGCTGGATCTACGATCGTACCACTGAACGTTGTCTCGAAAGCCTTCAATTCACAGGACAGCAAACACTCTTATTGATGTTCTTGAATAAGATCTTTGAGAAGATGATGAAGATGTCTTGATTCTAGGTTTCAAGCTTGCTCAACAATGAAGTTCCAACACTCCAAAAACCCTATCTTGATGTGTTCTTCAATGTTCAATCACTACAAAATTCGTCTCACCAATTTCTGTAATCTGTGATCTGTGTATTTGAAAATGAAAAACAAACACATATATGTATTGCAGAATCTGTTAGACAAATAACAGAAGAATGAATCGATTCAAGCTTGGATGAATCGATTCATACTGATTGAATTTGAGAAAACAGAATTAGTTTAAACTGCATGAATCGATACATCAAAGGATGAATCGATTCATTTTGCGAAATCCAGAATCCACACAACAGCATGAATCGATTCAAGCTATAATGAATCGAATCATTATGCGTATTTTTCCAAAAATCCATAAACAATGAAGAACAAGAGAACCAAAGTGATACAAGCATATTTCTTAACATAGAACAAACATAAAACACTTAAAATTTATAATCGATCAAAAACTAAGGGTGCTCACAAACTCCCCCTTTTTGATGATGACAAAATTTTGAAGTGTGAGAGAGAACTCCCCCTGAGTTTGTGCTCATCATTGTCTTGTCACACTTTGCCTTTTCTCCCCCTTTGTCAACAGCAAGAAAGAGTTATAGATGATGAACTAGAAACAGCAAAACTAAGATACAATGGCAAAATTCACTCACAAAGAATGAAATAGAAAGCGCAAACAATTGAAACAAAAGCAAATGACATAAGCAAGCAGTGAAATTGTCAAGAAAAGTTACGAATTACAAAGCCAAACCAAAACAGAAATTGTTCAAACATGAATTACAAAAGAAACTTAAGCAACAAACAAATATGAAATGCAAAATGAAATGCTTCAATGAGGGATATGGACACCACACGACTCCGTATCATCACGATCAGGATCACGGAAGCTTGGAGGAGGCGGTGGAGGAGGCCTTTCATCTGGATTCTGCCCCATGAACGCATAACGCCGAAAACGCCTCTGGACTTTGGTACTTTGAAACCTTTCCATAATGCCCGAGTGCGAACGGCAGTCATCCATAAAGCCTGACATCTCATTATAAAACACTTGATGCCACTTAACTAGCTCAGTATGCCAGGAATATTGATTATGGTACATGCAAGTATGTTCATCGTGCCACTCACGATGCTCCTTATGCCATTCAGATTGATGGACATGCCAAGCACGAGCTTCCTCATGTCGGGCATTGTTTGCCACTTCCAATTGTGCAAACATATCAGTGAGATAAGCTGGAGCAGCAGTGGAGGAAGTCGGTGCAGCCGTCGAGGGAGTAGGATCATAATTAGTGGGAGACCACCTTTGTGGTATCCACTCACCCCATTCGGTGTTGGCAGGTGCATCGGGAGCCGGAATTTCAGCTTCTTCCATATCTTCATCTTTGATTTCTTCCACATATATGTGTTCAGCCGGGTTATCAAAGTTGTAAATACGAGTACGTGTGCTGCGTTCAAAGAAGTAGTAACAGCGACGCTCGATGTCCCATCGATACCCCATATGAGAAAGTGTGGCATTGTTGAATTCCTGCACACTAGAGACTGGTACAAGAGGCACAGGAGGAAAAGTAACTTTCCAAAACTTTAGAATCCTCATGATTTGAGAAGCATAGGCAAGGGTTATGTTTTTGGAGCTGTTTCGTGTAAGGAAGATGCGCTTGACAAAGTAATTTGCCCAATTTAAGGGAATCTTTTTCTGCAAAATATAAAGCAAATGGATATCCGACTTGTCTAAACGAGAATGACCACCGGACCTTGGACGCAATATGTGCGAAAGGATCCAATGCAGGATTCGTGGTACACTTTTGATCATACCTGAAGTTAGTGGCTCATCATCAGCAAGGGGTCTATCCAACTTAGAAATGGATGCACAGAATTCCTTCAAATTAAACTGAGTTTCGAAACTCTGGTCATGCCACATCTGCAAATTATCCACTTCAGATGGCATACAAAACACTGTGGCCCAATCATCAGCCTCAAACCGATAGGTTCTTGTTCCAATCAAACACTTAAACATATATACTCTTGCAGTTCTCACACCAGCATAGAAAGCACGAATAAAATCCTCATGATACTGATCTTTAACATATAAAAAGAAGCCAAGATTTTGTGTATCGACCAAAGCCGCAACTTCTTCTAATCCTAGAGTACGAGCATCACTAGGATCAAACATATGAGGTTTCATTACTAACCTTGATTTGAAGGAAGTTTCAAATTCTTCAATGACAGCCGGATGAAGGATAGCAGCCCCGGATGGAGGGATTTCAGGAATAGGAGGAGCCTGAGAAGAAGACCCAATAGGTTCCTTTCCTTTTCTCTTGCTTCTTTCTCTTGGGATCATAACTCTTGGAGGCATGGTGAAGTTTTAGGGTTTGAGAGAAGAAGAGGGGTTTTTGGGATAGTTAGGTTTATGATGCAAATGATGTAACTGATGTAAATGAGATAATGAGAGAGACATAATGGAGATAATGGGGTTTTGTAACAGTTACAAATGTAATGGATGTTGCTTATGTGTCGATTCATTAAAAAAAACTGAATTTTCGTCAGTATGAATCGATTCATTATGCGAAAAATTTTAAAAGGCAACTGCTATGAATCGATCCAAGTGAGTAGGTATCAATACATACTGTAACTGGTTTTGAAAGAATTTGCAAAATTAAATCATGAATCGATTCAAGCTAGTTGGGATCGATTCATTTTGCGAATTTTTGGTTTTGTAATTGAGAATGAATCTATCCAAGTGAGTATGAATCAATACATACTGTAACTGATTTTCAAAAAATCTGTAAAATTAAATCATGAATCAATTCATGAATGTTGGGATCGATTCATTATGTGAAAATTTGAATATTTCAGTGATTTTTCAAGAATTGACACATTTATGCAGAAGCAAAACAATCATTATGCATTTAAATGAAATGCAACAAGGTATGCAAGCTTAAGAATAACAAAAATCAAAGTTCAAACATTCATATGAAAAGAAGTTCATGTAAACAAATGATCATTAATAAAAACATACATTGATCATACAATATTACCAAGGAGAGGAGAGGAAACGATATTACCTCCATCGTAGTATTCTCATAAGGCACTAGTGAAGGCTACAATCAAAACTTAGCAAATATGATGAGATAAAAGGAAATAATATCAATCAAGCATAAGGCACCAAAGCGGAGAGATCAAGAATTCCCAACTCGCGACGAATGTTGAAGAAAGGTTTAGTTGCCAAAGGTTTAGTGAAAATGTCAGCAAGCTGATTTTTAGTATCAACATGCTCAAAAATGACATCGCCTTTTTCAACATGATCGCGAAGAAAGTGATGTTGAATCTCAATATGTTTGGTGCGCGAGTGTAAAACAGGATTCTTAGTAAGGTTAATGGCACTAGTGTTGTCACACTTAATTGGAATATGCTTAAGTTCAATATCAAAGTCTTGTAATTGTTGTCGTAGCCACAGAATTTGAGCACAACAGCTACCGGCTGCGACATACTCAGCTTCTGCAGTAGATAAAGCTACGGATACTTGCTTTTTACTGTGCCAACTTATCAAAGAATTTGAAAACAGATGACAAGTGCCACTAGTGCTTTTCCTATCTGATTTGCATCCAGCAAAATCAGAATCAGAATAACCTACTAAGTTACAATCACTTCCTTTGGAATACCAAAGCCCATATTTAGGTGTTCCATTGAGATACCTAAATATGCGCTTGACTGATTTTAGGTGAGATTCCTTAGGATTTGATTGATATCTTGCACACATACACACACTAAACATGATGTCTGGTCTAGACGCAGTAAGATACAAAAGAGATCCGATCATACCTCTATACCTCTTGACATCAACACACTTACCATGTTCATCTTTATCCAAGTTTCCATTTGTAGGCATAGGAGTGTCAATTGGTTTAGAATCATTCATTCCAAATCGTTTGAGCAGCTCTCTACAGTGTTTTGTTTGACATACTGATGTACCTTCATCAAGTTGCTTTATTTGGAGGCCTAAGAAGTAGTTCAACTCTCCCATGAGACTCATCTCAAACTCACCCTGCATAACATTAGAAAATTCCTCGACCAAGTGTATGTTAGTTGAACCAAATATAATATCGTCTACATAAACTTGAACTAAAAGAATGTGTTTTCCTTTGTGTTTAATGAAGAGTATATTATCCACTTTACCTCTAGAATATCCATAATCAAGTAAAAATTTACTAAGTCTTTCGTACCACACACGAGGTGCTTGCTTAAGACCATATAAAGCACGCTTTAACTTATAGACATGATCTAGATATTCAGAATTTTCAAAACCAGGAGGTTGTGAAACATATACTTCTTCATTTATAACACCATTTAAGAATGCACTCTTTACGTCCATTTGGTAAAGCTTAAAATTCATGGAACACGCATAGGCAAGCAAGAGACGTATAGCTTCAAGGCGAGCAACAGGAGCATAAGTCTCCTCATAATCTATGCCCTCCTCTTGGTTATACCCCTGTGCTACCAAGCGTGCCTTATTTCTAGTTATCACTCCGCTTTCATCTAGTTTATTCCTAAAAACCCATTTAGTGCCTATGATGTGATGATCTCGCGGACGAGGGACAAGTTCCCAAACGTCATTTCTTTTAAATTGATTTAGCTCTTCTTGCATGGCCATTAGCCAAAATTCATCAACCAAGGCCTCTTTGGCGTTTTTAGGTTCCACTTGTGATACAAAAGCGAAGTGAGCGCAAAAATTACTTATCTTAGAACGAGTCAAGACTCCCTTTGAAATGTCTCCCAATATATTGTCTATGGGATGGTCTTTAGAGGATTTCCAAGCTAGTGGAAAATCCTTTACTTCGGATGTTCCTTCCTCTTTATCTTTTTCAATACATGTATCTTCCTCCTTCTCAATAGCAACCGCTTCGGATTGATCAATTTCCGAACCAGCTTCTTTGAGTATGTCTTGTGTAGATACACCTGCATCATTAAAAGAGATACCTTTTCCGACAATTTTTGGGTAAGACTCATCAAAAGAAACATGGACAGATTCTTCGACAGAAAGTAAACGCCTATTATAAACTCTATATGCTTTGCTTGATTGAGAGTAACCAAGAAAAATACCTTCATCAGCTTTGGCATCAAACTTCCCAAGGTTTTCTTTACCGTTATTCAAGACAAAACATTTACAACCGAACACATGAAGATGAGACAAGTTGGGCTTTCTACCTTTTAGGATTTCATAAGGAGTTTTGTTCAAAATAGGACGAATTAGAATCCTATTGAGAACATAACAAGCCGTACTAATTGCATCGGCCCAAAAGTATTTTGGTAATCCACCCTCATTGAGCATTGTTCTTGCAAATTCCTCTAAAACTCGATTTTTGCGTTCCACAACACCGTTTTGTTGTGGAGTTCGAGGAGCTGAAAAGTTATGCTCAATGCCATACTTGTCACAAAATTTATCAAAGAGGTGGTTTTGAAATTCACCTCCATGATTGCTTCGGATTGTAACTATTTTAGAATTCATTTTATTTTGGGACAGCTTTGCAAAACTTTTGAAAGCAGAAAAAGTTTCATCTTTGCTATGAAGGAATATAGTCCAAGTGAATCTAGAGTAGTCATCTACTATTACGAAACCGTAATAGTTTCCACCTAAGCTCTTTGTCCTAGATGGTCCAAAGAGATCCATATGGAGAAGCTCAAGGGGTCTTGAAGTTGAAATTATATTTTTAGATTTAAAAGAGACCCTTGTTTGTTTTCCCATTTGGCAAGCATCACATAGGTGGTCTTTTGAAAACTTTATTTTTGGAAGACCTACCACTAGATCCTTGGATATAACCTTGTTAAGCAAATCGAAATTAACATGCGCTAAGCATCTATGCCATAGCCATGAATCATCATTTAATGCTACTAGACATTTAGTGCTTGTTAAGGATACACTCAAAAGATCAAGCATATATATATTGTTTACTCTAACACCCTTAAACACAACATTTTGTTCGGTATGTTCAATTTTGCAACATGTTTTTATGAAAGACACTTTATAACCTTTGTCGCATAGTTGACTTATACTTAACAAATTGTGTTTAAGTCCCTCAACAAGATGTACATCAGAAATAATAGTGGTAGAGGGATTACCTACACTACCTTTACCAAGTATTGCTCCTTTGTTATTGTCTCCATAAGTAACATACCCCTTTTTCTTTGCTTTAAAGTCAATAAAAAGTGATATGTCACCCGTCATGTGCCTTGAACATCCGCTGTCCAGAAACCATCTTCTTTCCATGGATGCAAGACACTCATCCTACAATATCAAAAGAGAGAGGTAGGTACCCAATTTTTATTGGGTCCAAGTGGGTAAGTAATAACATGGTTGCCTTTAGGCTTCCATTGATAAATGCCTTTAGGAACAAGAAATCTTCTAAACTTGCATTTCTCAATGGTATGGCCAGCATGACAACAATAGTGACAAACACTACGATAATGATTATGTTTACTATTGGTCTTTAAATCCTTTGGAACAAAAGAATATTTTGCATATGGAGGATTTAATGACTTTTTGAACAATCTAGTATCAACGGCATAAGTAATCTTAGGTTGCAAGGCTTTTTCCAATTTGGCTTTAAGAGAGATGACCTCTTGTTGCCAAATGTGGCACCTTTCACAATGCCTAATTTTACTACAACCATCAATATCAATAGCTTTTGAATTTTCTGCAATACTAGCTTTCAAGCATTCTAAATATTTTTCAGCATATTGTACTTTACCTTCCAAGTATGAAAAAATTCTTTTGTCGGAAGCTAACCTTTTAAATGCTTCTTTAGCTTCATTATGCAGTTTTTCAAAAGCTACTTTTGATTTAGAAAAAGACATGGAAGAGAAGTTATTATAATAAGCTTGTCTTACCTTTTTATCATCACTTTTCGTCTTGTGATGGGACTGATTTTTGGTGTGAGCCATAAGACACAAATTTGCGGTTTCATCGCTATCACTTGTGCATTGTGTACTTGATGAATCACTATCACTTTCCCAAGCAATGTAAGCTCTTCTTTGCTTATTATTATACCTTCTTGGAGGAGCTTTTCCTTTATCCTTTTTCTTTAAAGGGCAATCCGTTTTATAATGACCGGACTTGCCACAATTAAAGGAAGACCCTCTTTCTCTATTCTTCTTAACCTCTTCCTGTTTTGTATCCATAGATTGTCTTCTAAAGTTTATGAGATTTTTGTCGGAATGCTTTATTCCATTCTTTCGAATGAATCTATTATATCTTCTAACAAAAAGTATCATTTCTTCGTCACCGGAGTCTTCGTCACTACTTGACTCATTGTTGCTTAGCTCTTTTTGTGAGGACTTTGAGTTTGAAGCCATAAGAGCTATAGGCCTCTTCTCACCCTATTTGTCTTTGTTCTTCTCTTTTTCCTTTTTACTTTTGTTTTCAAACTTTTCTAGACTTTCTAGTTCTTGCTGATGTTCCTCCAGCTTTCCAAACAAAGTAGTCATTGTGAGTATCGTTAGATCATTGGCTTCCTTGATAGTTGTCACTTTAGGTTGCCATTCCTTGCTAAGACATCTCAGAATTTTATTAGTAACAATATCATTGGAAACTGGTTTTCCAAGTGCATTCAAACGATTAATAAGATGAACAAATCTCTTTTGCATGTCGGGAATTGATTCTCCTTGTTTCATGCGAAAGAGTTCGAACTCTTGATTAAGTGTGTTAATGCGGGACTGTTTTACTTCAGTTGTGCCCTCATGAGCAATTTCTACAGCATCCCACATTTCTTTAGCTGTCGAGCAATGGGAAACTCGATAATACTCATCTGCACTAAGTGTTGAAATTAGCATATTTCGAGCTCTCCAATCACTTGACCACTTTTTCTCATCTTTTTCATCCCAATCGTCTTCTGGTTTAGGTACTATGGCTCCTGCCTCATTCATCATGGTAATTTGAAAAGGACCATTTTGAATGGCAGCCCATACGCGCCTATCAACAGAATTTATATGAACTCGCATGCAGTCTTTCCAATAGCCATAATTTTCACCGTTGAAAACAGGAGCTCTATTGTACGCCCCCTTTGGTTCAGAATCCATAACGTTATAGGCAGCCACAAAGCACCAGCGAACCGGTGCTCTGATACCACTTGTTAGACGCTGTGGTGAGTGATCTAGAGGGGGTGAATGGATCGCCTCCTTGTTTTCAAGGATTTAAAAAGTTTTTCAGAGTTTTCAAAGTATTATGGAAGCGAAGGTCCCGAATAGAATAAGCGTCTATTCTGAACCGGCCACTAGAAGACCAGACAAGCGATAACGTGTTGGATTTTACGATTGCTATGATAAAGGATTAAACACACGATATGAAAACAGTTGAATGCACCTATCACTAAATCAATTTCCAATGAATCGAAAAACAAATTAAATCGAAAGTAAAGATAGAGAGGAGAAACAATACGCCGAGATTTGGTAAGGAAGTTCCCCACGGTCGTCCTCGCGTGTGGGTACGTCTCCCTCTCAATTTCAAATCGAAATTGAGAATTCTTATATCAAAGTTGCTGAATTCGTTGATTACAAGGTTCGAATACAAAAACCAGAATTCTAAACTCCTAGAATTTCCTATTGTATCAACCTCCACTCAATTTGAGCCCAATCGAGATTTCCCGCAAGTTATATAATCAATCCACCGGTTCCACGACTCTCGCTGCGGCTGAATCTGACTTGTATAACGTGACTCACAAAACCCTCAAGAACACGCCCGTTCTTGAAGGAAAACCTAGCTGATTTTTCCTTGAACCTTCTATCAATCTTCAACTCAGCTGGATCTACGATCGTACCACTGAACGTTGTCTCGAAAGCCTTCAATTCACAGGACAGCAAACACTCTTATTGATGTTCTTGAATAAGATCTTTGAGAAGATGATGAAGATGTCTTGATTCTAGGTTTCAAGCTTGCTCAACAATGAAGTTCCAACACTCCAAAAACCCTATATTGATGTGTTCTTCAATGTTCAATCACTACAAAATTCGTCTCACCAATTTCTGTAATCTGTGATCTGTGTATTTGAAAATGAAAAACAAACACATATATGTATTGCAGAATCTGTTAGACAAATAACAGAAGAATGAATCGATTCAAGCTTGGATGAATCGATTCATACTGATTGAATTTGAGAAAACAGAATTAGTTTAAACTGCATGAATCGATACATCAAAGGATGAATCGATTCATTTTGCGAAATCCAGAATCCACACAACAGCATGAATCGATTCAAGCTATAATGAATCAATTCATTATGCGTATTTTTCCAAAAATCCATAAACAATGAAGAACAAGAGAACCAAAGTGATACAAGCATATTTCTTAACATAGAACAAACATAAAACACTTAAAATTTATAATCGATCAAAAACTAAGGGTGCTCACAAAAGTTTGTTAAAAAATGTTATCGAAATATGTTAACT